>CM060661.1:790000-900000 GCA_030686955.1 Odontamblyopus rebecca | reverse complement strand
GTCTTCAGACGTGGAGATCTTGTTTCTAGAGGTGCAGTACCGGGGTTAGAGTTAACGTGCTTCTGTAGTGTGATACCTGCCCACAGTCACAGCGCTGCACTTCAGAGCCGCTAAGTCGTCTTTGAGCTGGAATCCAACTGTTTAAGAAATGTCTCGGCTTTATTCTCTCTGCCATTTTGCCTGATCTGAACTTTTTGTCTGAAAGGGCCCATAATACGATATGTTATAATGTTTCCTCATCACAAACTTTGGCGAAATGTAAATGCAGAGACAGTATCTGCACAAAGAGGCTTTTTTCGGACTGTCACCTGCTCGTTTCTGTTGTTGGTCAGTGCTCCACTTCCAATGTTCCACAATATGACATTAAACAACTCGATCTTACATTTATTTAATTACATGTGGCTTTAATGCTGAAAAACACCTTCACATTTAAAGCTGTCAGTCTGTGCATGAGCGGCTCGCCTCTCCACAGATCTGCTCTGTAGCTCGGTCTGATTTGCTCACCATGACCATAGAATATTTTATTAAAAAGCTGGTCCAGTCTTTTCTAGTTTTGGTTTATAATTTTACTTCATGGGTGGACAGCAGATGTGACCCAGCAGCCAAAGTGTTAAAACTTTACGCCAGTTATTTTTATTTGTCAGATCATAACTATTGTGTGATTTAGACGACACCTTTAGTTTGTTTATTCAGTTCAAATCTTTTATTTGTCATCTGCAGGTTCAGGTCGACAATGGGATGAAATGTTTGACTCAGATATTCAAGAAGTACTAATAGCACAAAGTAAATAGTACTGGTAAAGTGTTCTGAAATATATAATATATAATGAATTACAAAATACAGATTGTAATATAATAAAGATAATAACATGTAATAAAATATAAAACACAAAGGTGCAGGTAGAATTAAATAAGCTGTAAGTGGAGGATTTCACAGATCTTCAACTTTTCCCATTCACTTCCCGCTTGATCCTCCCTGAAGTCCTGCGCTCACTTCCCCAGTGCTTTATTGTGGTGTTGTGGTTTTTGTGGTTTTTTGTGGTGTTGTAGTTTTTTGTAGTCTTGTGTTTTTTGTTATCTTGTGTTTTTTGTTATCTTGTGTTTTTTGTTGTCTCGTGTTTTTTGTTGTCTCGTGTTTTTTGTCTTGCAGCATTTGCATTTGTCCTGAGCCTCATCTTCCCACCAAACCAACAGAACAAGAAAAACACGTTCAGATGTCACATACACTTTAGAGTTGCACTGTGTAACATTTCTGGCGGAGGGTCTATCAAATGCTTGTCTCCGTGGAGATGTTATTGCTTCGTCTGAAATGTTTCACAGTATAGCATTAAATCTTACAGGTCAGATCTGTGGAAAGGCAGCCCTGCTCACAGTCAGAATACCTTTTTTATTATTTGTGCTGTTTTTGTGCTATAAAATCACCTGGTAGATTTGTCTAATGTCATATTATGGAACATTCTAAGCAGATCAATGACGTATCCATAGAAACGAGATGATGACGGGCCCCCAACCAAACAGTTATGTAGTGCAACTTTAGCATTATGGTTGCTATGGGTCATTAGAGGTAATTCTGTAATGGTTACCTATAGCAACCGTGATGTTAAAGTGCATTTTTTTCTATTTTCTCTAATATAAACACATGAACGAGTGAACAGGCTCCGCGGCCATCTGCCCGTTTATAACTCTCATCAAAAGCTTGTTAAATTTCCCCCAGACACAGGTGACAGGTGCTCTAATGCGCTGTGGCAGGGCGGCCCGTACCTCACAGCTCCAGTCTTTTTATACATCTGCACGTGCTTTTCTATGGAGCTGTCACAGTCCAACTCCACGGTTTCATTGTGACGCCAGGTGTGTCCTCATTACCCCGGCCTGTTCCACACCGGCCCCTGGAAACGTGAAAGAATGAATGTCGAGAGCTCCAGAGGTTTAGTTCATGTTGGGGGGTTTGTTGTTGGAATAAAAGATCTGACCTGTAAGTTGGCCTGGTGCCTGTTTCCATGGGGAAGCCGGGAGTAATGCGCTAACGTGGACCAATCAAGGCGAGGCGAGTGTAGGGGGTCCGTCACCTGCTCGTTTCTATGGATATGTCATTTCTCTGCATGGAATGTGCCACAATATGACTTTAAACAGCTCAACCTCACATTTATTCTATTACAGGTGGTTTTATAGCTCAAAAATACCTAGAAAAGCAGGCGTCCTGACTGTGAGCGGCGTCGCCTCTCCACAGATCTGACCTGTAACTTGGTCTGGTTCGGTCTCCATGAAGATAGAAAAGGATAATATCGCTTTAAAACATTCCAGGCAAATGAATGAGGGCGCAGATTTGCACAGGGACAGTGGGGACATATTTGGGGAAGACAAAATGGTCCCTGCAAATATTTGACATTTTATTTAACAAAAATGTAAATTTATTCTATAGTATTAATTTAACATTTAATTTAACACCAGAAAAGTTACACAGTGCACATTTAATTTGGAAAAAGTAAAGTAGAAGTGTCATAGAAATGTAACATTAGTGTTAAAATACTGCATTTTCTTGACTTAATTTTGATACTAAGAAATAAACTTGATACTCGATACTTATTCTGATAAATGGGTCAATGACGTATCAGGATTTTCAACAGGCAAATTCTAATTCTAATATTTTCTATGGAACTTTTTCAAATATTTCCAGTGTCAGGAGCATAAATCTGTGTTTAACATTTATATGAAGCATTTTTAGTATAAAATGTCATGTGGTGCGACCGAGAATAACCTTAAAATAGTTTTATTTTCTAAAACATGGTTGTTATATTAATCTAAGTTGTGAGTAATATGAAGTGTACAGAAACAAACTGTTGTGTTTCTTTAGATTTTTAATGCATATTGATATTTTCTTTTGCTCCAATATGACGTCACCTGTTTGTGTTTAATGAACAAACTACTGCCCTGGAAAATGCTGAAAATGAAGAAAAATGCCTAAAGAACCGTTCACCCAAGTCGACTTTGTCTGTTATTAAACTCCAGCCACAGAATTCTGCTGTTATTAGTGGCACCACATGATGCACGGTCGCACCACATGACATTTGAACACTTTAAGGACAAAAAACATGCAGAATAACTCTGAAAAAAATGATTTGGTTCCATGGAGGTCAGAGGTGCTACAGAAATGTGGTGAAGAATTATGAAATTTGAATCTTTTTAACTGAGGAAATTTCTATAAAAAACACTTGATTTTCAACATTTAAAGAATAGAACTTTCTGAGTATCTAGTTCTGATATGAAAAATTTAACCTATTTTGACAATTTTCTGCATTTTCCTCATTAAAAGTTGTCATAGCGGGTGTTTGATACAGGACAGAGTTTCCATTCTGCAGCACTGAAAAGAACCCAAACCCGCTAATTGAGTGGAGCGTGGTGATTGGACAGTACAGTTAAACGATAATGAGTCGTAATGGCATTATCGGCTGCAGGGAGGTCTCCAACTGTTTCCAATAACTGCTCTGCTAATTATCTCCGATCTGGGGACTCGCATTTCCACCGAACCCTTTGGTTTTGTGTGCACAATCCTGCACTAACTCCAGGCCCACACGAGTCTATTACGCTCTCGATCACTCGTCACAAGCCCCACATGCTGTAAAGTTCCAATTAACGCTTTTGAGTCCTGTCCAAAAAGCGCTTCCCCCCGAGGAACCAACAACTCTTCCAATCGAGCGCCCATTTTTCTCTTTTTTTTTTTTTTTTTTGCAAATCCCACACTTGAGAGGAGGCCAGGAGCACAGAGGATGGAGCGTGGAGTTCTGTCTAATTGCGGTGTCCAAAGGGATTGTCTGGGCTGTTACTGTGATGCTGTGTTGATCTGTTACTATGGCGTCGTGAGGGAGGCCCACGTGTCGATAAACCGACAGGTCTGAGGTAATCAAAGCCTGTTTAGCAAGTATCAAACTACATGATTTTACTAGAGATGAGCCAATATGGATGTTTTGAGCTGATACCAATATCTGATATTTGCCTTTTTGCTGTAAAGGTTCATTTTGTTGTCCCTGTAGAGAAATCTATCCTCTGCATTTGACCCATCTCTGTGATCTTGAGCTCGTCTTGGTCACGACTACCTTAGCTGGAGCTTGTATCTTTGGGGCATGTTTTGGGTTGAGGAAACCGAAGGAAACTCACTCCACATGCAAACTTTGCACAGAAATGATCACAGAAAGGACACAGACGACACATCTGACTTAATCACATCTCACTTTTGATATCTACACTGAACTTAAAGGGAAACTCCGGCATGTGTGAATTATATTACATTTTCTTTCAACAACTTTCAGTTTCTCTTCTTCACAGTCAGTAGTTGATCCTCACTTGTTACATGCATCTCACTGTCTCTTCCTGCAACAACGAACTCACACGTGAGAGTTCAGCTCGGGGTCAGAGCAGAAGGATAAACTGCAAAAGCTCCAAAGCACCACCCAATGCCTGTCCATGCTGTTACACACTCTGCAATACTGTGGTGAGGATTTAAATATTTAACCACAGTGATTTTCAAATAATATAATTCAATCATAAATAAACGGGATAAGAAACGACAATCGAGTCTTTTGGGCTTTGGCCTGTGCAGTGGGAAATCAGCAGAGGGAAGTGTGAGGTGTTTATGAAGATGTTTTCTAATGTTTCCAGACACTAATGAGTGAACCAGGCAGAACGTTTGGTTTGTTAGACTCGTGGCTGTTGTAAAATGGGTTAAAGTGGAGTTAAGCTTCTTCAGTCTGAAGCAAATTGGTGTTTTATGTGGAAGTTCAGAACTTGCCCCCATCACTGCACTAGTTTGTTGCCACAGTGAGATCTCCACCGAGGAAACACTGATCTGTGCCGTTTTTTGGCTCCTGACAGAATTCCACCTCCTCTAGACACGGACTTTAGCTTCAAATGTGCCGGAGTTCAACTTTAACTTGCAGTTAAGATCATAATGTAACTTTTCTGTTTTGTATTTTACTGTGATTTAAAAGAAGTTGGTACATGATTGCTGAACATATAGTCATATAACGCTCCTC
The DNA here is from genome assembly GCA_030686955.1 of Odontamblyopus rebecca. Lineage (NCBI taxonomy): Eukaryota > Metazoa > Chordata > Actinopteri > Gobiiformes > Gobiidae > Odontamblyopus > Odontamblyopus rebecca. The sequence continues at coordinate 894,974 of CM060661.1, read as the reverse complement.
TGTTTCCAGTTTTACTCATGAGTCTGTTTAATCCTAGTGACTGTAAACAAAACTAGGGCTGACTGAGCACCGACTGTCTGTCCGTTCTACTTCTCTAACACAATCTGCTCTAAAGTTTTACACATGTTCAAAAAAGTCGTGCACCTGAATAACAGCAACCACCAAAGAGTTTCAGAGCTCGAAAAGAGTTAAACAGATTTAAGTATCTCCGTCCTTTCATGGTTTAAAAATCACGTAATGCATCTTTAATGAAGATTGGGGGCAGACAAGATTAAAATGGAGAGTGATGTAACGGTGCCTTCAAGGGCCTAGTCTCTTAATGATCGTCTTCAACGTTGGTAGATTTTCCCTTTTGAATAAATGTAGTTTAATACCATTTAACTAATATATGAAATCTGACTTTTTATGGTTCATCAAATCAGTAAACTAAGAATTTTAAGATGAAAAATGTACAAAATTGCTGAATTTTAACATGGTTTAAATAATCCCATAGAATTTGATACAAAACCTCTGTCTCTTAGCTGTGCTGCTTTTTGCCTTTTTAAATGTGGTTCACTACTCACCATCGCCAGCAGAGGGCGTCAGACACTTAAGAATTATTTATACGCATAGAGACACAGTTGGAGAGTCCTGTTCGTCCTCTGCATCGTTCTGTCCATCATTTAGCCCATGGAACATTAGCACTGGAGCTGTCCACTGGGGGCAGTACTGAAGTCGACAGTGGAAACTAAACATTTAAAGACGTGACTAGAACCAACTGCAAAACAAATAAAGGCTAAATAAAGAGATTTTTTTTTTTTTTTTTTTTTTGCTCTATTTCATCACTTTTGGTAAATTCTCAAAGTGACTTTTAGCCCTCTGAGGTGGATGAACACAGCCTTGACATTAGAAACATTTAGATAGATGATAGAAAGAAAGAAAGAAAGAAAGAAAAGAGAAAGAAAGAAGGAAAGAAAGAAGGAAAGAAAGAAGAAAAGAAAGAAGGAAAGAAAAAAGGAAACAAGGAAATGAGAATGAAAGAAAGAAAGGAAGAAGAAAAGAATGAAAAGAAAAAAGAAAGACAGAAAGAAAGAGAAAAGGAGGAAGGAGGCAAGAAAGAGAAAGGAGAAAAGAAGGAAGGAAAGATAGAAAGAAAGGGAGAAAGACAGAAACAGAAAGTGAGAGAAAAAGGAAGGAAGAAAGAGAGAAAAGAAGAAAACAAGAAAGAAAGACAAATAGAAAGAAAGAAAGAAAGAAAGATAGAAAGAAAGAAAGAAAGAAAGAAAGGGAAAAAAGAAACAGAAAGCGAGAAAGACAGAAACAGACCGAAAGGAACAAAAAGAGAGGGCGAAAGAAGGAAATGAAGAAAAAGGAAAAAAGAAAAGAAGAAATAGATGAAAGAAGGAAAGATAGAAGGAAGGAAGAAAAGAAAAATGAAAAGATAGACAGACAGATAGACAGATAGATAGACAGATAGACAGAGTGATAGAATGATAAATAGATAGATAGATAGATAGATAGACAGACAGAGAGAGTGATAGAGTGATAGAGTGATAGATAGACAGATAGACAGAGTGATAGAGTGATAAATAGACGGCTAACAGCTCTGTGGCCTGAGCTGTTGAACAGGTTTTTCCTCTTTAATATTTAACCTGAAAAGTTGATCCAAACAAACCCACACGTCTGTGATAAACCAAAGACAACAGAACTTCTCCTTTAACATGTCTGTGTGGTTAATCTGCTGGTCGATCACTCACACCGGGGGAACACTGGCCGGAGGGAATGCGGCTCCGGAGAGACAACCTCACATCAATATTCCACGGAGTCTTTAATAATAAACGAGGAGGAGGTCAGAGCGCAGAGCGGGAGGAGGGGGCTCGTGTCAGGGCAAACATTACTGCTGGATTCATATGGATCTAATGAGTCACTTGGATGGGGAGGGTGGCATTCGACATGACAGACGTCGCCGGTGTGAACCAGAACATGTGAGGATTAAATATAGACACAGGAAACATTTGGACTGAAGGAGAACAAAACACTGACTGTAAGTGCGTCTGTAGACCTTCAGGGTGTGCTGCTCTCAGGTTTAAAAAGTAAACTATAATCACAGAGCCTCAATCTGCAGACAGAGGACACATCCGAGCTCAGAACCTCCAGAAGTCCCTCCCTGAGCTGCAGAGGCTGCACTAGCACTGATTCGTGATGTCCTTGTTGAGGTAGTGAGGATTCAGATCAGAAACAGTCCTTTTAGGTTTAAATCAACTGGATTTTGTCAAAGTATCTGGCAAAGTGTGTAGCTCATCCTGCTTCTTATAGACCCATTTAGAGCAGAGGTGATCAGAAAAAAAAGCTGTGCCCACATTTTGGCAACGGAAGTGGCTTTGTTCCTCATTCATTCTGATTCATTCAGACTGAACACGGACAGAAGACGGAGATAAAAACATTTCCAGCACCAAAATGTCTGGTTGTTAATGGTTGTTAACAGGATAATGGGCTTGAGAAACAAAGTTATTTGTGATACATTCTCTGGTTTTATCTCATCTGGATTATTGTCCTGTTGTGTGGTCTAGTGCTGCGAACAACGACCTCGACAAACTGCAGGCGGTTCAGGATGGAGCTGCAGGACGAGCTCTCAGACGCCCTTTCAGAACGAGTGTTGATGTTGCGCATAAGAGACCGTCATGGATGAAAGTCAAAGAGAGACTGACATGTAGTTTAGCTCTGTCCTTGCAAAAAAGTCTGGACAACACACCGACCTCTGTCTGTTCTCACAGCTCCAGCCCATCGATAACAGACACAGTTATACAACACAAGACGAGCCTCCAACGTGACCTTTATTTTGCCTAAACTAAAAACTAATGCACTGAAAAAACTGTTATATACAGAGATATTTCTCACTGGAATAAGTTGCCTCTAGAAATAACACTGATAGAGAAGCATCTTGCTTTAAAAAGACATCTAAAGAAATCAGTGCTAACCAAGCTGTGCTGAACTGATCTGTGTGTTCGCCTCATGATGGAAGTTGCTGTTGTGTAATGACTGTTGGGATTTGTTGGTGATGTGCGGTCACTGTGTTTTTGTGAAGTTTTGTGATGCGAGTGGACCCCAGGAAGAGTCGTCTGTGCGATTGCAGAGACTAATGGGGCTCCTTAAATAAACAATTAAACAAACAATTACAGCAGCAACAAGTCGGCCGTCATGTCTAATGCTTTTGTGATTAAGAATAAATCAGCAGAACAGTTGTTACCAGACGAGGCTTTATTTCATTTTTACCTCACAGCTCCATCCATCCACGTTCTGTTTACCCCGGCTCGTGGAGGCAGCAGTCTGAGCCCACACACACTTCCAGGGGGATTCTGAGGCGTCCCCAGGTCAATTGAGTCATTGTCTTATAACAGAAAGGTCACGTTTATGTAATCGAATAGAAACTTTCTACTCGCCGACCTTTTGAACAGGTTGAACTGCAAGAACTTTGTGGATTCAAGTGGGGTTGTTAATGGAACTTTGCCTTTTAAATCAAATAAAATCAAAATTATGATGAACTGACATGAGGATAACATAACAAGGAACATAACATAACTCATATTTTTATTTTATTTATTTTTGGTCTCAGACTTGTGTGCACTTACATGAGCGTTTCAGAGTAGAACTGTTTAGCATAGCACAGATCTCCAGAGAGCTGTGAACAGACCACATCATTACACTGCAGCAGCTGCTGCTCTCACAATCTAAGTGCACTTTGCTCAGGCAGCTTTCTCCACATATGTTTCAGAAGAAGAGGTTAGGACCAGCTAAACTTCAAATAATACAGCTAAGATATTCTACAGGGACTTTCTCAGCAGATAGAAAAGCTTTTTTAGTGCTAGTTCTGCAGATGTGCAGTCAAAACATGCACAAAAGGTAAAATCCTGCAGCCAAAGTAGTCCTGACCGAGACCAGCGCAAGATCTGGAGATGGGTCCCTGAGTGCTGCTCCTGCTGTTGTCCCAGCAACAGGGACAATAGTGTGTACATTACCCAACAACAGAGACGAGGGGCTTTTACCTGCTGTTCGCTGGTGATGAGACCTTTGTGAGTGAGTCTTTGAACGGTTCCTTAAAGTGAGATCCGGTTCCAACTGTTAATATTACAGGAGCACTGTGCAACCTCGTGTTATTGCTTTGCCTGGAATGTTCCATGGTGTGACTTTAACCATCTCTGTCTAGCATTTATTCATTATGGGGGTTTTTATTCTTCAAAAATATATTAACTCCCTCTGTCAATAGGGGCGACTCTCCCATAGACGTATATATGAGTGGACTAAGCTAACCCATTAGCCGCTAACCCATTAGCCGCTAACCCGTTAGCAGGAAGTGTTCCAGGAGGCTCTTCCGGCTGCTTCTCTCCTTTTTAACAAGTGACTCACATTGAGATCTTATCGTCCCTCTGTCTGTACCTGCTGCACTCAGCCTCGTCATTCTGCTCTTAAACTGTTTGTAGGAACCTGCTTTGCATGATCCTGATGTTTTTTATTCTCTGTTTTGTTCCTAAATCAAGATCTGAACATAAATAACGGACCAATCAGACGCCTTCATTCCCAGAGGGCGGTTTGAACAGGTCTGATTGACGGCTCATTGTTGTTCGTACATAACAGAACATAGAACATAAATCAATGACTTAAACTTATTATTTAAACTTTGATGATAAAAGCTAAAAATGTCCTTATTATTCTCAAGAATCACCAAAATCCACCTGTGCAGAACGGTGCAGTATCGCCGCTGTGAGGAGGCGCCACATTTAACCTCCTCACTCCTGATTGGCTCTTGTGTTGCTATGATACTCGTGGTCGGATTTCCAAATATGGAGCCTGGCTCCAGATTCGCTCCTGTAACCGTGGCAACAGGAGCCTCATTTGAGCGACGCTGTGGAGACGAACACTCACTCAGACACTCATATATACGGACCATGGACTCTCCACAGATCTGAACTGTAATGTGGCAGTGCTCTAACATGCTTGTCTCCCCTGTCATACATTTAATCTGTGGAACATTCTAGACCAAACAATAACATACAGGTGATAGACCCTTCACTAGAAATGTTTCACAGTGCATCTTTAATGTAAACAGTCCAGCACCTGCTTGTGTCCATGGAGATATGTCAAATGTACCACAGTACGGACCTGAAGCTTGGTGCTTGTCTCCATGGAAATAGATCAGTTTAATATGATACTGTGACGACAACATCTCCATGGTAGCGGACCCTCCACCAGGAAAGTTACACAGTGCAGCTTTAAGTTTGAGAACTGGATGCAATGCAAACGTTTAGCCAGTGTTGTCAGCTAAAATACACTGTGAGCTAAAGTGACAACATTCGTTAGCTTGTCATTGTTTTTAATTACTCAAGCGCTCATCCTCTCCGTCGATTTTCTCGCATTAATTGCGTTGTTTGTGTGTAAACGAACACGCCCTCACGTTTCAGGGCCATTATCTGCCCAATCAGTCCGTCAATCTTCAGGAGCAATTAAAGCAGAGCCGGTGAAGCACAGAGCGACACGGGACTGTGACACTGACGATATGTTTCAGACTGAATACTGTGAAACTAGACCTACTGGAGCACATCACAGAGCCCAGCCAGGTCTGTGGAAAGGCTACAGGGTTCGGTTACATCAGTAAAAAATAAAAAAAACTACTTAAAATGGCTTTACGGGTGATTGCTTATTAGAAAACTGTAATGCTTTTCATTTGCATAGTGCTTAATTAACATGTAAATTAAAAGCAACACTGTGTAACTTTCCATGCTCCCAGAGAAATAGAAAGTTGAAATCAGACTTTGGAACATTGTCCATGGAAATAGATGTTATGCCATAGGAAGAGACCCCCTCAGGCAGAGTCAGGTTTGTGGAGATGCGAGCCTGGCCATGATAGGGACACATGTTTGTTCCTTTACACAGTGGAGCTTTAACCCTTTTAGCCCTGCTGTTTCCATGCAGCAACATCCCACCTGGATTTTTTTTTTTGTTCTTTTGACTTAAAAAATGTCAGAAAATGTCCCAGGAGTCAGTGCTTTTGCCCCGTTTTACCAGGATGAGTTCAGCTCTCAATATCTGGCAACATTACTGTATGTGTATTAATGTGTAATGACAGTCGAAAGAGAAGAAAAACACAAAAACACGTCATTCTTTTTTTTAAAAAGCACCGAAAAACTACCTGTAAACTACCCGCCGCTCTCTCCAAATCTCCACCACTCGATACTACAGGCTCTGTGATGGGTGCTGCAGGAATTTACCGTAATAACTCTATATGGAGAGAAGGAATTTACCGTAATAACTCTATATGGGGAGAAAGCACAACTTCTCTTTCAGGAACTGTTGGAATTTTGTCATGAAATGTGACCACATTTTTATTCAAGTGTTATTTGTAATTATACAGGCTGTAGTAAAACTAACATTTTTTCTTCTTTTTAAACCCACACTGACCACCCTAAAAATTCCCTCATGGGCAAATACGGATATACACACACAATATGCTGAACACATAAATGCATATACAATATTCATATACACTTACATATACATGTATATAGTATATAGAATGTTGGAATTGTTTCAATAGCGCATGTACAGTTGTGCTCATACGTTTACAGACCTTGACGGAATTGGATTGATTTCTTGTCCATCTTTCAGAAAATATGAATAACACAAAACCTTTTCTTTCACTCATGGTTGGTGTTTGGCTGAAGCCGTTTATGATCAAACTCCTGTGTTTCCTCTTTTTAAATCAGAATGAAACAGAAACTACACAAATGACCCAATGAGAGCTCAGAGTCTTTTGTGATAGTTGTGGATGAGTTCTTTCCTCTGATGGTAAAGCTGCTCATTCTTCTGGGCAAAAGGCTCCAGTTCCTGTAAATTCTTGGGCTCTTGTCTGAACTGCAGCTTGAATCTGCCCAGAGGCTCAGTGATACTGAGGTCAGAAGAGACGAACACTCCAGAACCTTCACTTTATTCTGCTGGAGCCACAGCTCCACTTTGTGTTTGGATCATTATCATGTTGAATATCCAAGAATGTCCCATGTGCAGCTTCTGGACCAGGAAATCATCAGTTCCTTATTCTTTATTCTTTATTTGTACTGTAGGTCTGGTGCAGTGATGCAGTAATACCGGCAGGTGCTTCGGTCGGTCTCTGAGGGTTAAAGGTGCATCCATACCTGACATGTACAGAGTCTAAATCTGTATGACTTGATTGAGTAAGGTCCATAGTGTCTCAGTTGGTGGAGCGCTCACCCTCTGATCCAAAGGTTGAAAGTTTGACTCCTGCTCTTCTCATAAACATCGTTGGTAGAGCAGTGGAAAAGCCCCTCACCCCCCTGTGTGTACTCTGCTCTGTGAATAGATGAGTGGTTCCTTGGTGTGCAGACAAGCGTAATATAAAACATGTTCTGCGATTTTACACTTTGGAGATGCCGAGAAGCCATATCCTTTTCTTCCCTTTTCATGTAACTGTGAATGAGCCTTAAACCACGCATCACCAAACTGCACTCACATTCGGCTTCAGAAAGCTCCATAAAAACATGTTGGAAATATCTGTGTGTGCACAAAGACCCAGCCAGAGCCGGTGACCTGGTTGGGCAGTCATTTGGGTTTTTCCATCAGCTTTCCAGACCTCGGGATGTCAGGGGGCTCCGAGGGCTCTGAATGGTCAGCTGAAGAATCCTCGTGCACATCCAAAGCATTAAGTATTACCACGACAACACCTGGGCACCTGCTGCCGCTAAATCCGACCACGGCCGAGCGAGCGGAGCAGCCAAACCCACGGCCGTCTGGGTTAAAGTTCTGCAAGATGTGCCTTTGTGCCACAGGAGGGAGGGCGGCTCTGCTGTGAGAGGATGAGACGGGGAAGTGCTGCCGGGTTTGAGGGTTTGGTTAGGAAGAGAAAATAAGAAAAACAATGATCGAAATGTGTTTTGTAACTACAACAGTTTAGTAGAATGAGCTGGTTTGGGCCAATACTAGTCAGTAAATTATAGTTAACCGTTATTAATCAAATATTTGAATCCATTTTGTCTGTTTTCCTGAGTTTTCAGACATGTTTTTCACAGTGTTTGCAAATGTGTGCATTGCGTCTCCATGGTAACTGCTGAACATTCTACTACAGAGACACACAGAGAACACCCCCGTGTGATGTCACTGGAACAATATGAAGATGGCAGTGGCTCAGTCGGTACAACACTCGCCCACTAACAGGAAGAGCTGTAGTTCAGTCCAGGCCCTGCAGTCGTGTCCTTGGGCAAGACACGTCCTGTAGTGTGATGTGATGTGGGGCCCTGGGTTTGAACTCCTCCTGCTCAAAGATTTAGAGTCTCACCAGAAACAAACCAAATGTACTGATGATACTACAACTACTACTACTACTACTACTACTACTACTACTACTACTACTACTACTACTACTGCTACTGCTACTACTAATACTACTACAACTACTACTACTAATACTACTACTACTACTACTGCTAATACTACTACTACTACTGCTAATACTACTACTACTACTGCTAATACTACTACTACTACTGCTAATACTACTACTACTACTGCTAATACTGCTACTGCTACTACTACTACTACTGCTAATACTACTACTGCTAATACTACTACTACTACTGCTAATACTACTACTACTACTACTACTACTACTGCTAATACTACTACTACTACTGCTAATACTGCTACTACTACTGCTAATACTGCTACTGCTAATACTACTACCACCGCTACCACCACTGCTAATTACCGCTACCGCTGCCACTACTACCACCGCCTAATACTACCACCACCACCACCGCTAATACTACTACCACACCGCTAACACTGCCACTACCACCGCTAATACTGCCACCGCTACCACCACTACCACCGCTAATTACCACCTACCACCACTGCCAATACTACTACCACCACCGCTAATACCACTACCACCGCCTAATACTACCACTACCACCGCTAATACCACTACCAATACCACTACCACCACCGCTAATACCGCCACCACCGCTTCTACCACCGCTAACACCGCCACCGCCACCACCACCACCACCGCTAATACCACCACCACCTACTACTACTACTACCGCTAATACTACCACTACTACCGCTAATACCACTATTACTACCGCCAATACCACCACTACCACTGCTAATTACCACCACTACCACCGCCATACCACCGCTAATACCGCCACCACCACTGCCAATACTGCCACCGCCGCTACCACCGCCACTGCCAATTACTACTACTACTACCGCTAATACCACCACCACCACCGCCAATACCACCTACTACCACCGCCAATACTACCACCTACCACCGCCAATACCACCACCACCGCCAATACCACCACCACCACCGCTAATACCACCACCGCTAATACCGCCACCACCACCGCCAACACCGCCACCGCCACTACCACCACCACCGCCAATACCACCACTACTACCACCGCCTAATACCACCACCACCACCGCTAATACATTACCACCACCACCGCTATACCACTACCACTACCGCCAATACCGTTACCACCACCTGCTAATACAATACACCACTACTACCTAATAATTACTACCACTACTACTGCTAATACCACCACCTACTACTAACCACCACCACCACCGCTAATACTACTACTACTACCGCTAATACTACTACTAATACTGCTAATATTGCTACTATACTGTTAATACACCACTATTACTACTACTGCTAATATTATTAATTACTACTACTATTAATTATTACCTATTATTACTACTACTACTATTGCTAATACTACTACTATTACTGCTAATACTACTACCTACTGTAATATTGCTACTACTATTATTATTATTATACTATTATTATTACTACTACTAATATTATTATTATTACCGCTAATATTATTATTACTACTATTATTACTACTGCTAATACTTTATTGTTATTACTACTGTTATACTATTATTACCATTATTATTATTACTACTACTACTATTACTATTATTATTGTTACACTATTACATTATATTATTATTGTTATTATTATTACTAATATTACTGTTATTACTACCACTATTACAATACTATTATTATTACTATTACAAATACTACTACTACTACTACTACTAATACTACTGCTACTACTACTACTACTACTACTACTACTACTGCTACTATTGCAACTGCTACTAATAATAATAATAATGCATCAGTTTTATGTAGTACTTTCCTTCACAGCCTTATTCATTCACTCTGACAGAAGTGAGGCTCCAGTCGGCTCCATCTGCCCCTCGAGCCACCGCCAACACTCCGCACACACCACTTTCATACTGGGCAACGCCAAGAGCCCATCCCACACCACAACACCTTTTGCCACCAGCGCCCCCCTGTGGCACCTGATATTCCCAGTGGTCTCCCATCCAAGTACTAACCAGGCCCGGCCCTGCTTAGGTTCTGAGTTTTGAGGGGATCAGGCTTGGACACGCCGGTACGGCCACATGCTCCTTGATCACGACATCACGCTGGGGGTGTTCTACATGTATCTCTATGGTTTTAAGATCATCTGAAAACTCAAGAAAAAAAACAAAAAAAGCCACTAAATAGATTTAAACTGCACACTTTCAAGAGCCTGTGATCAATACGAACGTTTATGATCCTGGTTTTCATCAAAAGGTGAGAATGAGTGGATGAAAAACTGTTAAAACAAAACTCAGATTAAATCTAATAAAGCCTCAGACAGAGCAGAGCCTACAGTTAGCATCACACCCCCAGGGAATGTCGATGATATGAGCTGCAAATATTAATTACACGACTGTTCCATTTCTAAAGGGCTAAAATAGGTGCGTGTGCCACCAAGGGGACTCACACCGCACTCTGAGAACCGCTGCTTTGGGCTATATAAGGTAAAACGTTGGCCATGATCTTACACTAACATCATTTCGATAAATTAGCTGTCCTCCACTCACCCACTTCTAATCTAAGTTTGCCTGTCTGCACAGATTTGTGTTTCCTCGCGGCGAGTGAGCAGTGAGTCAGAGTCTGGCACGGCGCCTGTCCGATGGGGAGGGCGGATGGGTGGGGGGGCGGGGGGGACAGCCGGTGCCATGGGTAGAACCAGGCTGGTGAACTGTATTTCAGGTGATCTGCCGGTGGGAAGAGTCAACTCACTTGGCCTTTGCTCACACTAAATATAGAGGGTTGGAGGTTGTACCGTGCCCGCTCTCCTGCTCTGCCTCTTCACTCTAAAATAGTCAGAATATCTTACGCAACTACGTTACGGAGGGTGAAAGGATGATCGATGCCAAAAATACACAACAGGAAAATACTGGTTAAATTTGGCAGAATTTTTTTTTGCTTTTTCTGCGTAGTGGTTCCACAATTCATTTTCAGCACCATGGACAGCGCCATCTCAGCCGTAACACTACTATTTGACACAATATAGACAGGAAGACATTTTTAGTCTTTTAAGTGAATCTAGCCTGTTATAATTATACTTATAGATCAGTAATTTATGTTTTGTTTGTATATATACTGCAATATTTATCTAAAATACCGTAAAAATAGACACAGGGCCATTCTGCCAAAACATTCAAGTCTTCAGCCCTTTGACTGCAAATGAGTAGATGAAGCCAGTGTCTCTACTTACACTTATAACTCATGATCTATATGTATTTTAACATTTTTAGACCTTCTTTAAAGCTTTAAAGGGCTCATATTTTATGATCTATGTCATAATGTTGTTTCATCATCACAAACAGACCTGGAGTTGTGTTTTGTTTCATTCACACATATTTGAGCAATCTTTTATTATTAGTTTTTCTGGAGCAGAGTGCTTTCTGTTTGAGTGAAGAATTCAGGCTAAATATGTAGAATTTGTGTTAAAGAAATATGAGTTCAACAAAACAGAACTGCAGATATGTTTGTGATGAGACATCAGAAAACAAAGTGATATGGGCCCTTTAAACATTTGGGCCGCGTATCTTTTCCAAAACTGCCTTAAACTTACATGATGTTAATGCCTTTGAACAACTTAATTTTCAGTTGTAAAGTAAAAGACAACACTAAATGCAAAATGCTTGTTTACTCTGCATATTGCGTAAGAGCTGATTTAATGTGATTCCGAGTCCCACAGCCTTTCAAGTCTGTGTAATCGCACTTAGCTTTAGCGTTAGCAATAATTAGCCTGAGAGAAGTCTCCGGAGAGTCACTGTGCTGAGGGGACAGAGGCATTCAAACTCTGGAGTGTGCAAAAACAAACACTCTTCAAGTCAACAGGCTCCAGTGGACTTGTATTGATTTAGTTTGTTATATTGATCCTACAACAGAGGAATAGAGATTCACTCTTTCACTCTTCTGATCAAAAGTTAGAGTTTATATTTTGGTCTGAGCTGATGTACTTAACCTTGTGAAGATGAATGATCGTGTTGTTTATGAGCTCACAAACTTACCAGAATCCATCTGGAAGAAGTCCCTGTGTGGATAACTGAGCAGACGGACCAATGACAGAACAGCTTCTTCTGCTGTTGTGACACTTCAACCAATCAGATTAAAATATTCATCCTGACGTGTCGTATCTTCTGAATGTTTTCAGCGAGACCGTTCCAGACCGATGATGTGTCGCACTCGTGTGAGCCAGGTTGGGTTTGGTCCAATTCCTGCTGCTGCCTTTGGGGCAAGACACTTCAGACTTCTTGGTTTTTTGTGTGAATGTGTTTGTGACTTTATTTAGTGATGGTGAATATAGAAATGCACATTTTAGTTTGGAGGGAGCCTGTAGCTCTTGTTGCTATGGAGATACATGTTTGATGCCCCACTGTGGAACATTACAGGCAAAGCATTAACATACAGTCACATGTAACAGAGCATTGTGTTAGGTTTTCCTCTTCCTAAACGTGAACAGTTTCATGTTTTTAATGCTCGTTCTTGGAACATAATGCAGCATTAACATGTCATGATGTCATATCCAGTGTCTGCTTCAGTTCTCAGTCTCACTCAGCGCCTCGTGTCCCCTCCTCGTCCTAATGCTTGTAAATGGCTCTTCTCAGTACTGTATTCTTCAGCCGTGCTCCATGAGAGTCAGTGTAAAACTATGGGCCTGTTGTCTTTGTCTCGCTCCCTGTACTAATCCACTTGTTCCTGCGTAAACAATACCCCTAATCCCCACACCTGCCAACACATGCACAGATCTGGCAACCTTTACCAAAGGCTCATTGGCACAGAGTGTCGAGGTGCCATCCGGGAACGCAGGAATATGATCTGGAGACATGATGGGATGTATGTGCAGCTGTTGGGCAAATCTGAAAATAATGGACTATTTATTTCATTTTCTCATCAGCATATGTGTGGAATGGGTTTACAGGAATTCAGGTTTGGAGCATAAGGTTCATTTGTGTCTAGTGCTGGTGTTGGTCCACGTTCTTCTAGTTAAGTAAGTTAGTCAAGAATTAGATCTGGGTAAGTCCTGGTTTTAGACCTGGTTTAGTTCTGGTCGAAGTTCTATTCAGTCCGACTTGAATCCAGTGGTTTAGAAAAGTGCAGGTCACAAAATTATCTCAAGAAAAGAAAATATGCTTATTTTTAATCTATTTTTAAATTGAAAACTGTGCAGTTTGGTGGAATTGGGTCAGAAAATACAATTAACTCATGTCACTATATTTGTTTTCATGGTAATAAATCAGAAAATTATGATTATTTTGTCTGTTCAAATATTCAGATGTGTCAGAACCACTGTTATTCATTTTTATATATTTTATTAGTAAAAATGTTTTACCTTTATGTGTCATGTGACCTTTACCACAGAAGTAAACAGAGAGTCAGAAATAGCAGCCGCGAAAATGATGATTATTTTATCTGTTCTAAGATTCACTTCTTTGAGGATCTGCATATAAAATATTCTGAAGAGAAGTAGTGCCCTTTACTACAGGACATAATTCCAGTTATTTAGCTTCATATATTTAATGTCTTCTGTGTGTATAACGTAGAAACTGGTAAAACTAAAGAACTCAAAAACATGGAGAATGCAGCTTCTCCGGGTTTTCTCCACATGTAAAAGGACTTCACGCTCCGTCCTGATGGTCGTGTGCTGTTATTTATTCTTTTTCCAGTGAACTCTGTGAAAATTACACACAAAGACAGACAGAGAAAACAGAATAATATTTACCGTGTTCACCTTTACATCACCAGCGGTGCTTAAGTAGCAGTTCTTTTAAATTTGACGTCTTTTCTTCACACTTTTTTTTGCGTTTTTTTCACAGCTGCTATTTCTGCCTCTGTTTACTTCTGTGGTAAAGTAAAGGTCACATGACACATGAAGGTAAAACATTTTTACTAATGAAATATATGAAAATGAATAACAGTGGTTCTGACACTGAATATTTGAACAGAGAAAATAATCATAATTTTCTGATTTATTACCATGAAAACAAATATAGTGACATGAGTTAATTGTATTTTCTGACCCAATTCCACCAAACTGCACAGTTTTCAATTTAAAATAGATTAAAAATAAGCATATTTTCTTTTCTTGAGATAATTTTGTGACCTGCACTTTTCTAAACCACTGGATTCAAGTGGGACTGAATAGAACTTCAACCAGAACTAAACCAGGTCTAAAACCAGGACTTAACCAGATCTGCACAGGAACTAAACCAGGTCTAAATTTTTCCTGACTTACTTAACTAGAAGGAGAATGTGAATCTAAAATGTACAAAGTATTCGACATAAGGAAATAAAAGTACAGAATGGAAGTGTTTTTGGTCTGTAATGTGTGTCTAACATCAGTTTACAGTTTGCTGTTGGGTTGATGCTGTTTTTGTGATTCCCTCCTCTAAATGTTTGGTCTGTGTTTATCTGGTTTATCTTAACTGAGACTTGATTTCCATGTGTTGCCTTCATGTGCTTTGGGAATCATGGGAACTCTGAGCTGTCAGTTGGAAATCGCACATGAGCCGTTCCTCCTGTTGTATTTTCGACTGGAGAAGTGAGAAAAGAGTTTGAAATGAGTCCAAGTTGCTGAGATAAAAATAATCATTGACTTCTTCCCACAGTGGACGGCGTTTGGAAACTGTTCGCTCAGTTGTTTTGAAGTTTCAATTCTTACACCGTGTTTAAAAGTTTCATGTATGTCTATTTCCACCTGATTAAATGAAACCACTTACGTTTCCTTTTTTCCTGAGCGATCTGTGGGCTGCTGTCAGCTGTGGCTAATGAACGTTATGACTGCGTGTGCACGAACATGTGTCACATGTGTTTTTCACATGTTTCATTTCTTTACTCAAACGTAACGGCAACGGTTAAACTTATAACTGTCACTTCTGAAATCATCCATTTGTGCATTGAAAACAGGTTTAAATTGTGTTTGGTCCTGGTTCAGTCCTGGTTCAGTCCTGGTTTAGTTCTTGTTCAGTCCTGGTTTAGTCTCTGTTTGGTCTTTGTTTGGTCCTGGTTCAGTCCTGGTTTAGTTCTTGTTCAGTCCTGGTTTAGTCCTGGTTTAGTTCTTGTTCAGTCCTGGTTCAGTCCTGGTTTAGTCTCTGTTTGGTCTTTGTTTGGTCCTGGTTCAGTCCTGGTTTAGTTCTTGTTCAGTCCTGGTTTAGTCCTGGTTTAGTCTCTGCTTGGTCTTTGTTTAGTTTTGTTTTACTCCTGGTTTAGTCCTGGTTTAGTCCTGGTTTAGACCTGGTTTAGACCTGGTTTAATCCACATTTATAGTTTATATTCTGAGTTCATACTTATTCTTCTTTAAGCCAGAGTCTGGTCACATAATCGGACATGACGAACCCGCTCACGTCACGTTCCAAACAGGAAGTGAGCTCACGTCACGTTCCAAACAGGAAGTGAGCTCACGTCACGTTCCAAACAGGAAGTGAGCTCACGTCACGTTCCAAACAGGAAGTGAGCTCACGTCACGTTCCAAACAGGAAGTGAGCTCACGTCACGTTCCAAACAGGAAGTGAGCGCGGGCACATTTCCAGCTCCACGACTCCAGTTCACTTCTACTGAAAACACCGTTCACCTTCCTCTGCACCTGCTGCTCTGAGCCTCGTCATTTCGGTCTTAAAATGTTCAGATAAACCCGATCTACACCATCCAGGGATTTTTCTTTCACTATTTTTAGAGTTTGCTCCCACTCGCGTTAGCAACCGCTCTGACTGACAGCGTTGCTAAGTCACTCACTTCTTTCTGCCGTCTGTGGCTTTCCCCATGCATCCTGATTTCAGACTGATGTGTTGTTTGTCCTGGTTTGGTAATAGACCTCATTTACCACCTTTCCTTTAGTTCAATTCTGCATTTCACCGGATTGATTCCTAAAACTGCCTCATTTAGTCAAAAGAAACATTCTCTCAGTCGTTGGTGTAGTGCAGAAATAGCAGCTCTGTATTCTGCACGTGTGACTGTAACACATGCTGTAGGTGGAAGTGTTTTCTTTTGTTCACTGGAGCCTTTGTGTCCAAACCTCCGTGTCTCACCTGCTCAGGACCCACACGTTTACTGAGCCTTTGGAATCGCACACATCGCACAGCTCTGTTCAAGCTACACACTGGGAGAGAATGGAAGTAATTTATCCTCCACTTGTATTTCTCAGTTTAATATTGACTCACTGAAGTTATATGTACATCAGGATCTTCTGTTTCTGTGTAACTGGAGTCTTCTGGCCTCCATATTCTCCCCACACGTCTGTATGTACATGTATGTATGTCCTCTGGAAGCATCGTCAAGGGGTTTAAACACTCAAACAGGACTTTTCTCCTGCACCACCGGCACAACTCAGAACAGAACAGCACTACATGGTGAAGGCCTGGTTTAGTCCTGGTTTAGTCCTGGTTTAGTCCTGGTTTAGTCCTGGTTTAGTCCTGGTTTAGCCTGGTTTAGTCCTGGTTTAGTCCTGGTTTAGTCCTGGTTTAGTCCTGGTTTAGCCTGGTTTAGTCCTGGTTTAGTCCTGGTTTAGTCCTGGTTTAGCCTGGTTTAGTCCTGGTTTAGTCCTGGTTTAGTCCTGGTTTCATTCTGGTTTAGTCCTGGTTTAGTCCTGGTTTAGTTTCTGTTTAGTCTTTGTTTATGTGTTTTAAGTGATTCATTTGTTTGTTTTTTTCTTGCTGTTTTGTGTTTTTGTGTTTTTGCTTTGCTCAGAGTCGGGATCTGAACTCAAATCAAATATGCTAAAAATAAGTCAATTTCAGCAGATCTCAAACCATAAAGAAAAATACTTTTTACTTTTCAGATGTGGTGGAGTAGAAATTACAGATGTAAATGTAGTGAAGTAAAAGTAAAAAATATCCACTGTAAAATCTACTTAAAGTAGCTACAAGATCCCTACACATGTGACTTATTCCATGTGGTTTTATAGCTGAAAAATGCCTAGAAAAGCAGGAACTCTCCACAGATCTGACCTGTAACTTGGTCTGACTCGGTCTGTGTGGAGATAGAAAGGTTTAATGCCGCACTGTGACACATTCCAGATAAAGTAACAACATTTGCACAGACAAAAGTGTTTGACAAACGCTGAAGGACGGGATTCAGAACGGGAAACCTCCATCCTCAGGGACGGCACCGAAAACAGGACGAGTTATGGAAATGTGAAGCAGAAAGAGCCGAGAGTTTTGGCCGTAAGGGACAGTGGCCGTTCTGCTGACCCGTTCTGCTGACCCGTTCTGCTGACCCGCCCTTGAAGTACACAGCGGTGGGGAAGGTGGTACTGGCCCCGTTATTGACCACGAAAACCCTTTCCAAGACAAAGGTCACTGAATTCAATTGACAAGAGCTGGAATTTTACCAAACAGAAGTGAGTTTTATGCATGAGCTTCAGTGAAGGTCTTGTATTCATGCAGCAGCAGTGCACTCGTGCTCCATTCATTTCCCACACTTCAACTCAAATTAAGGAAATCTCAGTGGTGAAATTTGGGATTTATTGATGAAAATCTCAATATTATTCAGATATTTGTGAATTTCAATCACAAATGGGCTCAAATTTAAATAGTGCAAATCCACAAGAAGTAAATGTGCTGTTAACTTAACCACAGAATATCATTGTCCTTTATTTGATTTTAGTTTTCAGTCCGCTCCTTTTGCAGCCGTATTTGTAATTTTTTCCTTTTTTTTACTCAATATTGTAATTTTGCAGATTTCTACATGATCCTGGTGTTTTTATTTCACAATTTTGTCCCTAACTGAAGATATAAATATTCTAACAGACCCGTCCAGTGCTTGTTTTATCCAAGGTCGCGAGAAACGTGGTCTCTGGTTGCAGATTAGCCGGTATAACTGCTGGCCTCGATGAGCTTCATTTGGTTAAAACTGAATGCTATGGGCGACGTCACACTTGAAATTTTCTATCTGACATTCTGGTTGAGAAATAAATCTGTTCTAAGGCTCTAATGTGAGATAAAATAAAATAAAAATCTTTATTTGTCCAACAATGGGGAAATTCTGCTGTTGCAATGCACAGCTCAAAACCAGAAGTTAATATATGCAATAAAATATGCAATCAAAAACCTCTATATCACCTATATAACACTATTTAAAACTGAAGTACTCTACAATTCTCTTTTAAATGAATACAGTTTTTTTTTTTTAAACTCACTTTCAAAAAGCATCTCCCCTCTGTCTCTAACTGCTGCTGTCATGCTTGTCATTTCGGTCTTAAAATGGTCTTAAAAACATTAACCCATTCTACATGATCCTGTTTTTTTATTTCACAATTCTGTCTCTAAATTAAGATATGAATATTATAACAGACAAATCCAGAGGTCCTTGGCTGCAGATTAACCACTCTAACTGCTGGCCTCAATGAGCTTCATTAGCGAATACTGTGGGTGACCTCATACTCGATTAGCCCACTTCTTTTATAGTCTGTATGACTGACTGACACTGATCTGTGTTTCAGCACCATGGACAGAGCAAAGCCAGAACGCTGCCTCTGATCACTTATATGATCACACTTTTACAGGAAACTTTACTTTAAAATGAATGTACTTCTGCTCATAGATGCTTGGAAGACTTGCCCATATTTGACTAGTGATTATTTTTAATTCACCTTTGTTATCGTGAGATTATAGCCGATAAGAATTGGCTCCATAACCAGGTAAATAGTTACGTGATAGACATTTAATAATATCAGGAAGCTCCGTGTTGTGTTTTCGCAAGGTCCAGACAAAAGAGACCATCAGCATTTATATTTAATGATAATGAGTAGAATAGGTGTGTACACATGGACTCTTGGTACAGAGAATATACGTATAAGGGAAAAGTGCATATACAAAAAAGGGAGGCAGCTGTATGAGCTCAAATAGAATTGGGAGTCTGGAAATGTCAGTTCTATATAATTTTACATAAATATGAACTTTTATAACCACTGGAAACTCCTTTATTTCAAAATGTGACGCACACATGGATCATGAGAAGAGGAACATTTCACACTTTCAGGCTTCTTGTATAGATTTGATAGATTTATGTTTGTTTGTCTTTTTGTATATTGAGAATATTCATCTCATTCATCATCATCTGACGTTTGGACCAACACAACACAAAATCTGGATGCAATTTTATTTAGAAAACTGCCTGATTTTTCTCTCCATGTTTTGTAGCACAGCTTCTCTTGCCCCAGAACAAAGACACAGCAGCTCTTGTGGTCAAAACATGTCTGCAAATACTGTCTGTGTCTAATTATACAGCAGGAAAAGCAGGGTGGTTGTTGTCAGCTTTTACTCCGCTCTGGCCCCTGAGTGTTCGGAAAAGCTCCCCTCACTGTGAATAATCAGGACTGTCCGAATGCACGAGGTCAGTGAAGAATCATTTTGGACCACTGCAAACCTTTTAAAACAAACTCGCTCTGTGTTTCACATTTTTAAATCGATAAAAATCCGATACAGCGCCTTAAAATATAAAAATATAAACCACCGACCCGGCGAGAGACAGGGATGGAATGGGGAATGACATTATGAGAAATAAACACTGGCAACTCTGCAAGTATTTCAACGGGCTCAGCTTATTATCATCTGTCTCACATTGCTAAAAGCTCGCGGTGCTTTAACTGGGGTAAGTCTGCAGTTGTGTTAACATTGTTTCCATCATATTAGCTTGACACTATCTCTCCTCCCTCCCCCGAGCATCACTGCAGCGTTAGAAGGGTAAAAAAACACATCATATTTTTGGATGGAATTGCATTTGCTTCCCGCGTCTCTCCTGTTCTTTTATGGGCGACCTGCAGCGAGCTCGTGCGCAGTCTGGGAGACGCTGATACATACACAATGAACCTGCCTGCGCAGAGAAACTGGCAAATGAGAATCAAATCGTTGGAGTTTCTGGTAGCGGTGTCACGGGGAGGACAGTGGGCAGGTTTAACTAGAGACTGGCCAGGAACACCTCTGTGTTTGTGTGTGTGTGTGTGGGAGGGCCCAGAGAAAATGCTTCTTCGGTGGTGTTTAAAGGACTATAGCGCTTGTGTTTGCTGTATAGTTTTATAATATAGGGACCCATGGTTTGCTGTTGTTACTTGTTAAAGGCATAGTTTTTTTTTTTGACATGAATCTGTACGTCTCCGTCAGCAGAGCCGTGCATCAACACTGACTTACCTCCCGACAGCGTCCGGTGAGCCCAGTTCTTCCCCGGTTTTGGTGCGGACGAAAGCGATTATCAGGTCTGACTTTGTGATCCACCATTTTGTGACTCTTTTGCAGACATATTATTTTGAGAAGAAAAATGCTTTATTTTCATGACCCCAGCCAACTTGCCGGACACTTTCGTCAGCACCGAAACGGGAAGAACTGGGCTCAGACGCTGTCGGGAGGTAAGTCAGTGCTGATGCACGACTCTGCTGACAGGGATGCTGTACAGATTCATGTCAAAAAACCCAAACTGTTCCTTTAAAGAAACAAAGCCGCTGAATTCCATGTTCTAAAACTGTGTCCAAGTTGAGCTGGAGTCGCCGTAAACGTCATCACAACAGAGAGTCTGCAACTCTGATGGAGCTGCAGATCACACTTCACTGTTACCGAAATAACTAAGCAACACTGCTGAATCCTACATGTGTGTGGCCATATCGGCTCATCAAACCCTGATCCTGTCAGATCTCAGGAGCTCAGGGCCTGGTTAGTACTTGGATGGAGACACTGGGAATTCCAGGTGCCACAGTGGGGCCAGTGGCAAAAACTGTCGTAGTGTCCTTAGGCAAGACACTTCACCCACATTGCCTAGTATGAAAGTGGTGTGTGAGTGGTGGTGGTCGGAGGGGCCGATGGTGCAGATTGGAGCCTTGCTTCAGTCAGTCTGCCCCAGGGCAGCTGTGGCTACAATAGTAGTTTACACCACCGGGTCTGGAGTGAATGAATAATGCTGTAAAGCGTCTTTGAGTGTCCTGAAAAGCGCTGTATAAAACTGATGCATTATTATTATTATTATCATGTATCACAGAATAAGACAGTAAAACAGAACAAAGTAAGTACGTCACAGTGGGCGCGGCTGGTGCCAGTGAAAACGGGGTGATCGGCGATGGCGTCATGAAAATAAATGATTTAAGACGGATGAAACATGTACGAATCACTTCAAGTACAACTTGGGCTGAGGAAATGGTGAGAAGAAACAACTGGGACATGGTTAAAAGATCTGAAAAGTCATTTTTTCCATAATAGATCTGCTTTAAAATAAATGTTAGACAAGTAGAAACAATTCAATACTGATTTGATCTATGTTGATTCTGATGACACATGTGTTGGTGCCACTGTTTTCTCTTCACAATCGGGTAATGAGCTGAAAGTAACAGAGTTCATTCACGAAGAGCTGTGCAAATAATCCAATTTGAACAATTTTCTGAGTTAAATGAAACTGCTTCAAAGTCCTCTTGATTAAGATAATGAAATGATTAGTGAAAGGCAGTTTATTACTTTATTAGCACTTAAAAGGAAAAAAAAGAAAAGAAAATGCGATCAGTACAAGAAAATCACACATTTGCAACTTAACAACAGGATAATCCACCTTAACAGTTTTGGTGCAGACCCAAGAATCTGAGAACAAAGGTTTTGAGTGTGAATTAATTATACTGTATCTCACATATTATATATATATTATTTTACTTGGCTGTGATTGGCTGAAACTACTACAGGAAATGCTCATAAATCCTCCTTTCACTTTACCTGATTTTAATTTCACGCTGATCCTTCATTCCCTCCATTTCCTTCTTTTCCCGACAATACACCACAGTCGTTTCCGATAAGTACAGCTCTTCCCGGCCCGGTAATAGTCATAAAAATGAAAAACCGGAGATCTTAAATACAAGGAAGTGTATTGAAGTCTGAGATGGGGACGGGCAGATGGAGCAGAAGGTGGGAAAGAAAGAAAGAAAATCAGAGTGGAAAGTTATCACTGCAAATCATCATTCTGCTCAGTCAGTCACAGAGGTAAGTGAAAAAGTGGAATAAGATGGAGGGCGGGAGTGACGAGAAGAACAGATGGAGAAGTGAAAACATAGTAAGTGAGGAGATACGAGCTTTGGGGTTTTAAAAAGCTCACATTATTACAGCGAGATGTACACGATAAAACGGAACTGAGCGGTTGGACAAAGAAGTAATGGAGGAGATACGAGGAGTTTAGCATATTTATGGATGAGATGAAAATAGAGGCACTTCACTGTGTGTTACTCTGCTCGTTTCTGCGGCGATATCACTGCTTTGTCTGGTGTGTTCCACAGTTTGTGTCTATTTAAGGCGTTTATAATCCCGCATCCACCACACGCCCCGTTACCTGTATTAAGATTCTTTGATCCATTGGCCACAGCTCATTTGTTTGCATCTTTAAGTTACACCTGGTTGAAGTTTCATCTCGACTGGTCTTTCCATGTCATTTGTTTTCTCATTTGTGACTTTTGAACCCCTGAAAACACAAAAACACTTTACCTCAGTTCTGCTTCGTTGGCTTTAATCATTAACTGTTTTCTTAACACATTTATGGAAAACAAAGGGAGAGAAACATCAGGTTTTCACCACAACAACAACAACAGCCTTTTATTTTATTTGATGGATGATTGTTTTCTGTTCGTTGACTAAAAGTTGATTAAAAATCCGTTTACATTGGGAGTGTTTCGTAAAAATTGTAAATTTCATTTTATTTTAAACTACCATAAAATCATCGAACATTAATTTTCAAAGGTTCACAATAGAAATGAGTGCTGTGGGCTTAAAGTTTGTCAATTTTGGAAAAACAATTTTTACTAAAATTCATTGAGTTTGCTTCAGAAAAATTAAAACTTGTAGCCAACATTTTTTTCACTTTGATTTTTAGTCGGGATAAAAAGGGGCTTATCCTGGAAGTCAGTGGATGCACAAATGTCCAGAGTGTTTACAAAAATTCTCATGTCACTAAATTTTTTCAGATCAGGATGAAACTCAAATATGTGTAAAATGCTGTAAAAAAACACCTGTGTGAATTTTCATGGCAATCGAACCACAGCCAAAGTTATGATAAATGTGTCTCCAGATACACAAATGTCCCTTAACAACGGGCCCAGTGTAACTGACCGTTAAAGGTGCATTCTGTAACTTTCTTAATGGAGGGTCTTTTTTTGTCCATGGAGATGTTCTTGCTTCTTCTGGAATGTTTCACAGTTTGGTATTAAACCTTTGTATCGTCATGGAGACAGTCAAGAGGTCTGTAACAATCCCACTGAAACAGGAGACGTGTTTCCTCCTGTGAGTCGTACGACGGCCACTTTAAAACCTCTCGGAGCTCGATGCAGCTTCATGTTTAGGCGACTTCCGTAAACTCTGAGCTGCCTCACTGCGTTTGAGGTTGATGTGGACACTTTTGGGGCATTTAAAGTTCACTCTGGAGATCACAGGAAAGTCACATTTAACAGGAAATGTGAACGACCTCGGAAAAAATTTCACCAAAAAATCCAAATTGAGCTTTAAGCCCTGCAGTCTGAACGTGGCCCATATGTTTCTAAGTATTTTTGAGCTGTAAAACCACATGTAATCGAATACATGTGAGGTAGATTTGTTTAATATCACACTGTGGAACATTCCAGGCAGAGCAATGACGTATCCGTAGAAACAAACCAACTGAAAAATGACATAGTGCAGCTTTAAACAGCTCCACCAGCGCAGATGAAGGGATTCTGTCATTTGACACTGAAGTCTGCTCTTGTCCCTCAAGTTCATTTTTTCCATTATTTTTTCCGATACTAAAAAAAAAAATCTAATATTAAAGAGTCTGAAGGCTCCGCAGAGTCTAAGCGACACAAGTCCAAAGCCTTAAGCCCAAAAACACATTTAAAACACAAGATTCAGCGAAATGTTTTAATAACTTGGTGGTTTCTACAGTTTCATTAACGTCATATTCTGTGGCCCTGAGGAAGATTTCAAACTTTTAATATTATTCTTTTATTTTTGGAAAGTCTATGGGAAAATTGAAGGGAACTCAGGGGCAGGTGGTCCCGGTCGATCTCCATCCCGGCTCCAGTCTGGTGAAAATCATGACTGGTGTTTGTCTGTTTATAAAGTTTGAGAAACAGATTTTAAACACATTTTTAAAGTCTTTATGATCACTCGTTGCCATGTTGCTTTCAAACTGTTATATCCAACATTTTGAGAATTTCCCCATTCAGAAGATTCACTGTGTCGTTTTAAATTGTTAATCACCATAGCAAAAGTCCTCATCACTGTTGAACTCCCTTCATACGTCTGGTGCAGGATGTTTGTGTTTATAACGTTTCAGAAACAGATTTTAAACAGAAGTTTGAGTCTTGTGATCATCAGTTTCCATATTTTAAACATTTTGAGGACTTCCCCATTCAAAATATATACTATATACTAGTAGTTTTACATTGGTAATGGCCATGGTAAAGGTCCCAACTTCTTATCGTTCTGAAACCCGTGCATGAACAGTCTATGGGGAAACGAATAAACCCTTTTAGTGTCAGTAAACAGAGGTGACGCTCGGTTGCGCATTTTAGCGACAGAAATATGGCAGAACTCAGCAGCTTCTCGAGCTCTGCGGAAGGATTATCGTCTAAAGATCACGAATATTTCCTCAACAAACCTTTGACAAACGGTGTCCCACTGCCAGGTCCTTGTGCGAGCAGTGAGTAAAACTGTAAAACTTTAGTCCACCAAACAAACAGAAAAACAGACAGACACCTTCTTCAGATCCTGGCAGAAGGCGATGACACGGAAACGGCTGCAGGACAAACCTGCCACTGTTTCAGAACAGACATAATCTACGAAATTCAGGTTATGGAACAAATAACATTTTCCTCGAGGTTCTCCTCAGATAAAGGTGAAAGTGGAAGTATTACAACCCAAACAAATCCTAATGTGCCGCCATGTATTTTTATGCATCTTTGCACATGTCATTTGTTTGATGCCCTGATTTTATTTTATTTTATCATTATTAATACTCCCTCCTGTGGCTCCACCTGCAGAGGGGCTCATAGGGGGTCAGGTGCTGTGAGGATTGGGCAGCAAACTGCCCCCACGACCCAGCTGGATTAAGCAGGAGAAGATGGATGGATTATTAATACTATTATTATTTTTGTTATTATGATTTTATTCATTTATTTATCTTTGTCGCTCTGACATTATTTCTACCAACATGTTCTAATAAAAAACCTTACTCCGCCGGTAGAATATCGATTCTGACAAACACACACAGAACAACCAGAGGTTTTGGTGTTGGAAACGTTTTTATCTCTGTCGTCTTCTGTCCGTGTTCAGTCTGAATGAATCAGAATGAATGGGGAATAATGTCACTGCTGTTGCCTAAATGTGCACAGCTTTTCTTTTTTATCAGTTCTGCCTTAAAAGGGTTGAGCTCCACTCAAATCCACTTGGTGAAAACCTTGAATGTGCTTCGATATTTCAATATAAAAGTGAAAACAGAGTGGAGTTTTTTGGATCTTGGTGACAAACGTTTCTACCTCCTGCACGCTGAAGCGTCCTCACTGCTACGCGGGGCCCTCATCAGGCATTCCCCGGGGCCCCTCAGCAAATGATAAGATTTAGATTGCAATATCCAATCGCTCACATCCTCTGTGCACATTACAAGCACATCGGCTCCATTTTAGCACCGGCCTCGTCTCCGGGCTGAATTATGTGAGTCTGGAGCACAATGAAGCGCTCCCATCGATATTCCATTACTCTGGAAAATGCTTGGGAGAACGAGGAGAAGAGACGGAGAGAGAGCGAATGGGAGAAAAGAACAAGGAAAACTGGAGTAATCCTGCTGTACTCACTTGGAAGAAGAGCGATATTCAGCAGTATCAGCAAATGGGACTGGAATGGCCTCTTATGGCCCTGTGACTGGCCTAATATTCAGGCATCGTTCATTGTCTCATATCTTTGTAACACACTTTTGGAAAACAATTTTCGCCGTAATGGAAAAAGATTTGTGTAGAACCTATAGGCCGGATTAGCCGTCAGTGCATTTTGGAATATTGGACAAACGCAATATCGGCAAATTGGATTCAAAGCATTATGATGGATGATTTAATATTCACTTTGTTTGACTCATAATGTTCTCTGCTGTCTGACTTTCTTTTTGTTTCCTAATCTTATTGAATGGCGGCATTTAAAGAGGGAATTACCACTTTTCTCTTCTTTCTCTTCTTTTATCAATGGTGGAACATAAAGTAAAAGTAGAAAAGTACTGCACTAAAATCTGTGTATCTGCTTTGCTACAGTCAGTTTTACAGTGGAAACTTTTTGCTTTTACTTCACTACATTTGCTGCAGGCGTCTGTACTTTTACTCTACTGCATTTTTGAATAGGACGGAAACATAAAAGTACTTTTATGACCGTTTGAGACCTGCTGAAAAGTCTGAGGGTTTAATTTTAACATGTTCATAATTAGAGGAAACACAAATATACAAAAATAAAAACATCTTTGAAAAGAAACCAACTGATTCAATTTCGCACAAATCTGTATCAAAATCACAACGTCTGAAGCTTTATTGGATCTCAAAATCTGCGTGAAATACTGATCCGTGTTTCATTCGTTCATTTGTTTTTCAAAATAAAACCAAAAATCACAAAACAACTCTAATAATAATGACGCGCTTTTTCAGTTTTCGATTTTCTGTTTAAATGAAAAATCTGTTTAAATCTGACCTGCAACTTGGTCTGGCTCGGCCTCACTGACCATAGAAAGGTTTAATGCCGCTCTGTGGAACATTTTAGACAAAGCAGTAACATCTCCATGGAGAAAAGCATTTGGATTTGACAGAATTTCCACCAGAAAAGTCACTTTTACGAACACAAACGCACCCATTTGAACCTGTAATAAAAATATTCCGTCTCTTCTCGGCTCTGCTCCCTCCCCTCTCGTCCTGTTCAGAAGTGCTGGGCAAAGCTGTTTATAATTTTCTAGCGTGGTAAGCATTGGTCACGTTGGCATGAAATTGTCTTGTTAAAATAGCCATGCAGCAGTTCTGGCCTGGGTGATGTGCCTCTTGGCCTTTTCATACTTTACACTTCATTAGGAGTTGTATTAATGGGTGTTTTAATGCGCAGGGCGGGTCCAGGCGCTGTCTGGAGAAGGGTTCTTAGAGCTGCTTTGTACTTGTTCAGGCCTCATGGGCGGCTGGTTCAAGGAGAGCGGGTCAAACGCTGAGGGCAACTTGTCCGACATTGTAAAGCTCCAGTGTCTAAGTGAATGATTGATGTTGTGCAGTGATGTCGCGGCAAACGCTGACAAAAAAGTGTTAAGATGGTCTGAAATGTGAAGAAGAAATGCAAAACGGATAAAATGAATATCAGATTATAAGTCTAGAGCTTCAGACAGAGCAGTGCTAAAAAGAGTCTGATTTACCTGATTTTTACCGTCTTCACAACCCAAAAAACACTTCCCTGACGCATTTGTAGCATCCAAATTATTCACCGTGAAGAGTTTATTAGCGCTTTTCATGTTATTGTAATGCGAACAACTAGCATGCGAACAGCTCACCAGTGCTACTTCCTGGTTCGCAGACAATAAAAATAAACCAGATTTCTCAAGATTTTACGTAAAAGATTTGGACATTAACACTCTTTTATTATTTACTTTGAGATTGACGGCGGTTTAGTGATTAAAACGTATTTGCACCAACACGAGCGTTAAAGCCGGCGTTCCGAAGAGTTCACGCCGTCACTGTGTCCTCGGGCAAGACACTTTTGTGCTATATGAGTTCACTGCATGAGCGGATATTGAGCAGATTGGCAGCTGCTCTTCTGTCCCTACCCCAGGGCCATTATTACCACTGCAGCGTTCCAAGAATTTTTCCACTGAGCGAACCAACGTCTACTGTGGGTTTGGAGAGAACTGTGTGAAACTGTGCAGGATTTAGCATCTGGAGAAGTGCTTTAGAAACAGAATCCATTATTATTATTATATTGTTATATTAAGGAGAGTGAAAAGCACAAGGAGACTTTATTATTAGTCTGTGTACATCTCTGAAGCTCAAAATGCTCCGTTCCTCCTTGTGATGTCACATGGTGGTAGTTTTCAGCTGCCTTTTACATGTAGCTCAAAATTTACTCTTGAGGGCCTAAAAGTCATGTTATAATGTTGTTACCTCATCAAAAACGTACCTGGAGGTGTTTTGTTTCATTCACACATTTAAGGAAGCGTTTATTATTAGTCTCTCTACAGCTCCAAAGCTCAAAATGCTCTGTTCCACCTTGTGATGTCATGAAGTGGTCGTTTTCAACAGCTCCTTTTGCCTTTTGCTCGGTAGAGACGGGCGATTCCACGGCTGAAATGATCCACGTGATTCTAGTGGAGGTGTGTGGTGTGTAATGGAGCACTTCCTGTATTAACTCATGACATCACAAGGTGGAATGGAGTGTTGTCTATATGAGAGAAGAACAAGATTTGCAAAATAAACATGGGTGGAGTAGAATCTCACAATGCCGACCGTGGCCTTTGTACTGCAGGTACTCAGGCCTCACAGCAAGAAGGTCCCGGTTCAATCCCCGGGTCGCCCGGGCCTTTCTGTGTGGAGTTTGCATGTTCTCCCCGTGTCTGGATGGGTTTCCCCCATCAACCCAAAACTGTAGGTCTCCAGGGAGAACAGCTGATAACTAATGTAGCAGAATTAAATCCAATTAAAATACTGTCTAATACATCACTAAATACTAAAACAATCAATACTAAATACTAATAAAATCCATCCATCTTCTCCTGTTTAATCCAGCTGGGTCGTGGGGGCAGTTTGCTGCCCAGTCCTCACAGCCCCTGACCCCCTATGAACCCCTCTGCAGGTGGAGCCCACAGGTGGAGGACTAATGAAATACAACACTAAAT
This sequence comes from Odontamblyopus rebecca, assembly GCA_030686955.1. Lineage (NCBI taxonomy): Eukaryota > Metazoa > Chordata > Actinopteri > Gobiiformes > Gobiidae > Odontamblyopus > Odontamblyopus rebecca. The sequence continues at coordinate 865,723 of CM060661.1, read as the reverse complement.
ACAATCAATCAGTGTCTGTTCTGTCCCACTTTCACTGTGGCTTTAACTGGATGTTTTAATCATTTTGAATTTGTTTATGTTATAAGGTGACTTTGAATGTCCAGAAAGGCGCCTCATAAATGCACTTTATTTATGACAATGAGATATAAACAACTAGAAAAATAAGAATAGAACAAAGTGAAAAATAAAAAAGCCAAACAAAGAGTTTTGAAGTCAAAGATGGTTTAAATGAATTGCAGAATGTTAAAGTTCTTGAGGCTGTGGGGTAATTTCAATCTGAAGGGGCTTAAAGTGAAATGATCTGTGTCCGAATTCTTTGTAGATTTGGGGAACAGAAAAAGTGAGGCAGAAGTATGACAGTCTTACTGGGGCTGAATATTGACTAAATACAGATAACAGGAACAGTTAAAGTAATTACAAATGCACTGAATCCAGTGAAAGGATTTTATGGTTGTGGTGAGTGGAGTTCTTCAGGTGGTCGGTGGAGCCGATGGTTAAAACATGAGTTTACCGTCGGACAGATGAAAATGTAGATGTAAAGTGTCTCTGAGCATCGTGAAAAGCTGCATATAAGACTAATGCATTATTATTATGTTTCTAAGTTTACGGCCGCAGCCGTTCACTAGTGCATAAATCTATAGGCGCAGCTCCTCTACGCTCTGAGCCGCTCATGGTTCAGAAGAGCAGCAGATAATGGAGCCTTCATTACTGAGTTATTCACTGTGCGTCAGTCTGGATTATGATTGTTTGGCCTCACGAATCCGCACACACCGCGCTAACATCACAGGTCAGTAACCAGCTCCCACTTCTCACATTTTCACCATTCGCAGCACCAGTTTCTTGTGTATTAACAAATTATTATCAGCTCCACGGCCCCAGAAGCGCTCGGTGGAGTTCTGAACCAGGGGAAATGATGGGTCCAAGTGCAAGAACATCGGAAGTTCTTATGTGACTGCAGCTTTATTCACTTACATAAGGGTTTGCATAATACGACTGGAAGGAAGGGCTTATCAGGGGTGAACTGCAGTGGGAAGGTAAAATATATATATAAAAACATGCTTTTTTCTGGCTTTCAGGTGGAAAATTGGAGGAAAAACAATCATATTTTTTTACATTTTCTTCATCATAAACAAACTCATAATTGGAACTTCTTGTTAAAATAAACAGAAGTGAGTGTCTGCTGCTGTGTATTTCTCCATGACAGAAAGCGGATTTTAACTGCATGTTTATATTTTTTAAAACATTCTTGCAGTTTTCAAACTGTTGCAGATAAGTAAAGTGGACTGGATGAAATAAGGGGCAGGTAAAAAAAATAAATAAATAAAAAATCTGAGCACTGAAGCCTCAGAAAACACAGACAACACCGACTGAAACAGCACTGGAACAGTCACTGGCGTCATTGTTGACAGCGACTTTAAGTTTGACAAACACGTGAATGTGGTTGTAAAATCTTTTTTTTTTTCATTTATCTAAAATTAAACCTTTTTCACCTGTTAAATCATGTGAACAGGTCACACACACTTTCATCTCCTCGTTCAGACGACTGTGAAGCACTTTTTCCAGCCTTAGCCTCATTATAGTTAAAATTCTGCTGCACGACTTTTAACTGGACGTCTCCTTATACGATTTGATACATAAATAATGATAATAAATCTGTATTTCTAAAGCACGGTTTACAAAGTGCTGTACAAGCAGCAATAAACAATACAAAACACATAAAATAGCACAAAACAAAGAAAACATTTAATGATCCAACAAATCAGTTTAATTCTAATAAATAAGTAAAAGAGATCAAATAAAAATAAGTAGGGAATAAAAAGAACTAAAACCAGTTAAAGGAAGGCAAACCGATAAAAAAGGGTTTGAAGAAGTGATTTAAAAGATGATACTTGGTGCAGCTTCTCTCATATAGTCACAGTAGTTTTATTTATTTGTGTGTGTATGTGTGTGATGTCTGGGAGTCGTCTCGTCCTGTGTCTCACCGACTGCTTCATGCTTCGCTGTTGTGTGTGTTTCATCTCCTCAGACATAAGAGAACGAGACATGTCCTTCCTCAGTGTGTTTCCACTGAACTCTGATCCCATTAAAGTGCCCATTAACATTACAGATGCCCTGTCACAGCGCTCACTTTACACACATTACTCATCATCCAGGGGACAAATTATCCAAGAGTTTAACACGCACCTTTCACACAAGTTTGTGTGTCACAGATTTCAGGATAAGAACTCGTATAATGTTTTAACTACGGACGTAACAGTAACCGAAATCTGGTGATATCGACTCGTCAAAGGTCTCACAATAATATCGTGGAGCATCACAATATATCGAATCCCAAGTGTCTTTGCTTAAATGAACAGTTCTGATGCAGAAATAGCTAAAAACACAGAGGGAACTACATAGACCATGATCCTTTGCTCCGTTTCAGTGCAGACGACATGAAGAAATAACTGTTCTAAGCACTTTTACATCTTCATTCTTTGGATTAAGTCTGTGAAGCATTTTTAGAGGAAAAAGGAGCAGATTCACAGTTTTGTGGGCAGTAAATCTGGTCCAGTGAGATGTTTATGGTGAAAATATCGTACAGAGAGATTTGGATTTCGTTCCATCCTTAATGACAATAAATGTTGCACCAAATGACTGAAGCATTTTATAATGTCGGTCTTGTTATTATATCGTAGAATATTGTCATATCGTGAGCCTCCCCAACATATCATGAGCTTTCCCACGATATCGCAATAAATATTGTACCGTGAAGTTCAGACCGTGATGATATTGTACCGTGAGACTTGGATATCGTTACACCCTAGTTTTAAAGGTCCTATATGACACAAAAGTGGATTCTTGTGAGATTTGAAGGTCCGTGTTATGATGTTACTTCATCAAAAAACACAGCTGGAGTTGTGTTTTGTCTCATTCACACGTTGAAGTAACACATTATTATGAGTCTGTCCACATCTCCAAAGCTCCAAATGCTCTGATCCACCTCGTGATGTAATGGGAGTTTTCAAGGTTTGGGCAGTTCCAGGGCCGTATGGAGTTCAAACACAGTGGAGCACTTCCTGTATTAAATGTGTTGATGAAATCTTTCCTTTTTTCTTGAGTTTTCATATTTTGATCTTAAAATGTATTTGTCAGCATTTATAAATATGGATTGTGTCGCTATGGTAACTGCTGAGCATTACACCCTAGACATAAATGCAACACACCCCTGAGCGTCACTGCAAAATATCAGTAATGGATCTGATTCAGAAAGTGGATTTTTTGATACCCCCGATTTTCCATCTATTTTCTTCCTTTGTTTTCTTGGCCGTGAACAGACAACTCCAGACTTCCCTCTCCACACACACACACACACACACACACCACAGACACACTCACAGACACACACACACACACTCACACACACACACACACACACAGGCACACACAGACACACACACACTCACACACACCACAGACACACTCACAGACACACACACACACAGACACACACACAGACACACACTCCAGACACACACACAGATACACACACACACACACAGACACCACAGACACACTCACAGACACACACACACTCACACACACACACACACACACAGGCACACACACACACCACAGACACACTCACACACACCACAGACACACTCACAGACACACACACACACAGACACACACACAGACACACACTCCAGACACACACACAGATACACACACACACACACAGACACACACACGTGTGATGGACGGCAGATCGGTGCAGCGTCTGCAGTGATGCCGTCGCCAGAAAACTACATTTGGTCTGTAAAGTGTCAAGTTTTGTACGATTAAATGTTTAATGGGAGTGAAGGGAGAGAAAGAAAAGAACTGAAAGAAGAGAGAGGGAAAGATGAGAGGAGTGACAGAACAGAGAGAGAGGAGTGATGAGCGAGAGACGTGAAAGGAGAAGGAGAGAGAAATATTATTACAGGTCATACTGCAGATTCCTACAGTTTTAAAGACCTCTTGATATTTTGATTTTGAATATTTAAAGAGGTCTTTTTAAACTCTCTCCTCAAAAACATTCAGGATTCAGGTGAAGAGGTCAGAGCTTCTCTGGGTCATAAAACAGTCCAAAAGCAGCGGTGCAGGAGCTGTACGAGGGTTAACCTCAAATCTAAACAAGAAATTCTGTTTTCTTCCTTAGTCATGCGATGATGTCATGTGATATAATTGTACTTCAGGACCTGTGGGTTCTGTCTCTCCCTGATGCCCTGACGAACACCGGCTCCAAACATGTTCCTCCACTTCTAGTATATTCAGCCGGTGCCTCGGGTTTGTACTTTGCCCATTTTGACACTTTGCAGTGAGGGCTGTTTCTTGCTTAGACATGCCTGAGGGTTTAGGTGCCATCCATGTTTGAATCATTCAGTGATCTCTCCCGGCACGCTCTTTACGGTTAGCAATGCGACTCTGTCCAGTGCTCCGCCCACAAGCCTCCGTCACCCATGTTCCCACCAGACAATTCTCCATAAACATACAAACTGCGCACAACAACTTGACAAACCTGATGTGACGTGCAGGAGTTTCATCGGCGGGATGCACTCTGATTGTGCTGTGATGGCGCTCTGAAGGGGAGTCACTTAGCATAGAGAGCAGAAGGTAACATGGAGGAGATCTAAGAAAATATGTTACGTGTTAGCAGTGAATATCCTGCAGAAGGTAAATCCCAGGGCAGGGGGCTCCAACCTGCAGCTCTCCACTTCCTGAGTTATATTATTGTGCAGAATGACTCAGATCTGATGAACCGTTGCACATGTGTCGATTCGCTGCCGAACTTTGTGAACTAATAAAAGGATAAAGGTTTGTGTTTACTGGTCTCTAACTGTTCCCCATCTCAGCTTTTCCTATGCTCAGTTTCTTATGACCGTTAAAATGAGAAGCTCTTTGGTATTTTCCTTTTGTAAAGATCGTTCACCGGAGGAAAAAGGTTGGAGACCTGCCCCAGGCTGAGCAGACGTCCCTGTGGACCCGGGACAGTCCCAGTCCTGAGCCCTGTGTCCTCTGTCCCTGCAGATTTATCCAAAACCACTGATTTGTCCCAGTTTTGTACAAGAAATGTCCCAGGTGTCCCTATTTTTGGCCAATTTGGTCCCTGTGGACGGTAAAGAGAGGCAAAAATTGTCTAGATTTTTGTTTTGTTTGAGGTGTTTGTTTCGGTAAAATTACGGAAAACACAGAAAATCTTGACTCTACTGACTCACATGTGTTAATGGGGCAAGTGCAGAACTGTTTTATAACCAGGGAGTCTCAGTTTTGGACTTTGAAAACCTGGTCACCCTAAAAACACACTTTTTTAAAACAATCATCCTCCATTAGTAGGAAAAAGAAATAATGTTTAGGTCCACCCTCCGTCCCCGGCCTCGTCCACCCTCCGTCCCCGGCCTCACCAACAGCCCTGGTGTTCATCCTCTCGGACATAAGGTTTAATAAATCAGCTCCACACAGATGGACACTCGGACACTCACCTGCGGCTGGACACTGGCTTCATTAGCATCATTAGCATCATTAGCGTCGTTAGCGTCGTTATGGCACAGATCTGCACTAAACGGCTCCTCTGGGGTTTGGACGCCGCTGGTTTGTGGCAGGACGGAGAAAAGGATAAAGTCCAGGGACGTGTGGAAAAGCAGCGGAGGGAAAGAGGAGAGGAGAGAGGGATGGAGGCTCGGGGCTAATGATGGCGCCGGGCAGAAGGGATACTGAAGTATGGAGAGACTTTAAAATGGACATGAGGAGAGAGAAAGAAGGAAAACGAGAGAGAGAGAAGAAGAAATGGTGGTATAGAAACAACAAGAGGGAGGAAAAGAGGAAAAGAGACATGGGGAGAGGTTTAGAGATAAAATGAAAGAGTGAGAAAGAAAAAAGAGTGAGGGAGGGAGAGAGAGATGGCAAGAGAGAGAGAGAGATGGGAAGGGAGTAAAAAAGAAAGGAGAAGAACTTTTAAAAATGCATTTATTATACGTCACTTAAAATAAGTCTAAGGCCTGAAAGAGGGAGGAAGAGATGGAGAAAGAGGAACGAGAGAGAGAGATTGACACAGAGACAGAATAGAGAAAGAATAAGAAAGAAAAAGACAGAGAAAATGAGTGAAAGAGAGGAGATACAGAGAAAGACAAACAAAGAGAGAGTGAGAGAGACAGAAAGGGAGTAAAAAAAAGAGGAGAGGGACTTTCTGACATTTTAATAATACATTTATCATACGTCACTTAAAATGAGTGCAAGGCCTGAAAGAGAGGGAGGAAGACGGAGAGGGAAAGAGAGAGAAAACTGAGAGAAGAATGAGAAAGAGAGATTGACACAGAGATAAAAGAGAGAAACAATAAGAAAGAGAAAGACAGGGAAGAGTGGGAGTGAAAAAAGAGCCATACATTTCTTAAACATCACTTCAAATGAGACGGAAAGAAAGGAAGAGCATGACGGAAAGGGAGAAAGACGTGGGGGAAAAGAGAGGGGCTTAAGTGGGTAATCTGGAGTTCCACTGTGAATGAAAAGTGCAGGTGTTCAGGAGGAGAAAGAGCCGAGCGTTTGGCAGTCGTCCAGTGGAGGAGGAAAGAGTGAAGAAGAGGAGGAAAGAGAGTGGAGGAAAGGATGACAGTGTGAAGAGGAGGACGAGTGAGTGGAGGAAAGGAGGATGCGTGAGGTGATAAAGGAGAGTTTAAGAGATGACAGGACTCATGGCAGAACACTGTGTTTAACCAGGGCAGGTCTGAGAGGAGCTCTCAGGAAAAGTCCTGTTCTGTGCTTTTCCTGATTCCCTCTGGACCTCACTGTCCACGAGCTGCAGAGGGAAGAACCTGAACCCTGAAGACCCACGACATCGTACACGACACCGAGGAATGTGTTTCTATAACCGTGTAGAACTTAGAAGACAGAAACGTCCTTTTCCCCTCTGAAAGTGCAGACATAGAGGTTTCCGTACATTTCTGCGGCTTTATCCTACGTCACACTCACGCTGTGTGATGACGGGAGCAAAACGAGTGTCCAACAGGAACTTTGTTTTCCCCAAACTCATGCGCTCCGTCCATTTTGATGGAGCCAAACTTTGCCAAAGAGTGAAGTGAGTCAAGATGGTCGACTCCTCTGACTGTGTGTGTTTATAACGAGGGAAAAAGTCGCTCTAAGTGGAGTTAATTCTCACACACATGGAAAATGACACATCTTGGTGTGTGTAATTGTGCATCTCTTTCTATTTTTATTTAAAGGTTTATTTCAGTCCAAATGAACAAATCCAAATGTAATTTCCACCCTGGAAATGCAGAAGTGCTGTGGCTCTGGCCATGGTCCTGACAGGAGCTGTTTCCAGGACTGGACCAGGAAAGTCATGGAGCCACTGCACTTTTTTTGTTTTTAGGGCAATAAGGAGATTTTTAATTTACTTACAGACTTGAGATTTTGCATTTTTGTAGCTAAGGCCCTAAATTAAGCATTTTTATGTTCAAAAACTTGTTTCTACATGTTTGCTGTGGGTTTTGAATAAAAGAGTTAATTTTATTTTCTGTTTTTCTCTATTTCTGGTCCTGTAGCTTTTATCACAGCCTCATGACACAACTACAGCAGCAGATTGTGAAATAACAGGTTGGACTGAACAAAAGTAGGTAGAACACTTCATTAGGGGTAAAAGGGGCAGTTTTAAAAGCAACATTAAGACAAAAATCCAGGCGATGAGAAATGTACTAAAACTGCCCTCAGGTCTTCAGGGGTTAAAGCAACAAGGTGGAACTTTGGGCGACGTAAGATTCTGCCCTCTGCGTTTGACCCATTCTCCAGTTTTAGAGAAATCCTCCAGAATTAAGAAATTTTAACTATGATTTGACTAAATTTCACTTTAAAAGTCAAATAATCGGCCAGTGGAATAAGACTTTTTGTACTTAAAATAAGAAAATACAAATCGCTGCACTTAGAAAAACAACAACTTTTTGTACTTAAAATAAACAAAATCAAATGTTGCTTCAATTAAGAAAAAAACGTATTCGACTGCAGATAATTTCACTTATCAACAGCGAGAGAAGAGTTTACGGAGAGAGAAGAGAGAGAGGAAAGGGAAGGAGTGAAGGAAGAGAGTGAAAAGAGTGAGAAATAATGAGAGACAAAGTGAGAGAGCGAAGGAGAGCGCAAAAGAGTGAAGGAAGAAAGACTGAGAGAGGGATAGAGACAAAGGAGAGAGGGAAGAGAATGTGCAGAAGAGATGAGTGTACCAGGGGCTGAAGAGGGGAACATGTTAAGAGAGAGAGAAGGAGCGAAAGGAGAGAGAGGGAGAGAAGAAGGGAGAGAGAGAGAATGAGTGAGTGACAGGAGAGAGAAAAAAGGGAGGAGGGAGGGAAGGAAGAGAGAGTGGCGGGAGAGAAAGTGACGGAATGAAGGAAGTGTGAGAGATGAGTGAAGGAAGAGAGGGAGAGAGTGATGGGGGAAGAAAGAGAGTAGAAATCAAGAAGTGGAGGAATGAAGGAAGAGAGAGATGAGTGACGGAAGAGAGAGGGGTACCAGGGGCTGAAGAGGAAAAAAATGTTTGGAAGAAAAGAGAGAGTGAGAGAGATATGAAAGAAAATTGAGAGTGAGAGAGAAGGAGTGAAGGGAGAGAGAGAGAAAGGGCAAAGGAGGGAAAGAAGAGAGCGAGAGTGAAGCAAAACACAGGAGGTGTGAAGGAAGAGAGAGAAGGAGGGAAGGAAGAAAGAGGGTGGAACAAGATGGAGTGGAGGAAGAGAGAGAGAAATAATGAGAGGTGAAGGAGAGAGTGAAAGAGTGAATGAAGGGAGATGGAGAGAGAGGTAGAGACAAAGACAGAGGAGGTAACAACATTATAACTTGACTTAAAGTTCACAAGAATCAGTTTGGTGTAAAATAACCGAAAATCCCAAACGTGGATAAACATTTTAGAGGAAAAGAGTAAAATTCCAGAGTTTTGTTCTGAACGGCTGAATTCCTCTCGTGTTTGTGAATCAGACTCTTCACCTCCCGCTGCTCTGACGCTTTAGAGCCCGTTTCTCTCACTCAAAACTCTGAGAAATTAAAAGTAGAAAAATCGAGTTTGGCCTAATCCCACCGACAGACCACAGGGGGCGCCACAGAACAAAGAGCTCATTTTACAGACAAGAGGAAGAGAGGAGTTCAAAACTACACCTCCTCCTGGTGCTTTTCTCTCTGTCGTATTTGATGAGAGAAAAAACCTCCGAGCTGCTGCTGGAGGAGGAGAGACAGAACAGACGGAGGGAGAGAAGGAGGGAGGAGGAGGGAGGAGGAGGGAGAGAAGAGAGGGAGAGAAGGAGGGAGAGAAGAAGGGAGGAGGAGGGAGGAGGGAGAGAAGGAGGGAGGAGAGAGAGAAAGAGGGAGAGAAGAAGGGAGGAGGGAGGGAAAGAGGAAGGAAGGAGGAGGAAGGAGGAGGGAGAGAAGAAGGGAGGAGGAGGGAGAGGAGAGAGGGAGAGCAGGAGGGAGGAGGAGGGAGAGAAAGAGGAAAGAGAGGAGGGAAGGAGGGAGGAGAGAGGAGGGAAGGAGGGAGAGAAGAAGGGAGGAGGAGGGAGGAGGGAGAGAAGGAGGGAAGAGAGAGGAGGGAAGGAGGGAGGGAGGAGAGAGGAGGGAAGGAGGGAGGAAGGAGGGAGAGAAGAAGGGAGGAGGAGGGAGAGAGAAAGAGGGAAGAAGAAAGTGAGGAGTGGAGGAAGAGAGAAAGAGAAGGCAGGAAGAAAGAGCATAAAGAGAGGAGTGGATGAATCGAGTGAGAGGGAAGGAATGAAGGAAGAGACAGTGAAGGAGAGAGAGAGTGAAGGAAAACAGATAGGAGGTGTGAAGGAAGAGGGAGAGAGAAAGAGGGAAGAAGAAAGTGAGGAGTAGAGGAAGAGAGAGTGAAGGGAGAAATAATGACATGAAGTTAGAGAGAGAGAAAAGTGAAAGAAGGGAGACAAAGCGAGGGGTAGAGACAAAAGAGGGAGGGAAGAGATAAAGACCAAGGGCTGAAGAGGAAAAAACATTTGGAAAAGAGAGAGAGTGAGATAGAGACTGACAGAGAGAAAGAGAAAAAGAGGAGAGGAGATGGAAAAAGTCTGCAGGCCTTAAGGGAGCAGATCGAACACAAGTGGGAGGTCATGTTTTTGGCTGCTCCCCAGAGAGAGAGAGAGAGAGAGGGAGGGAGGGAAGAGAGGGACATGGACAAAGAGAGAGAGGAGGGATAGAAAGAGAACAGCAGGACACTACGGGATACAGGGGGAAGAAAAGAGAGAGGAAGAGATGTGAGAAAGAGTGAGCGCCTGAAGGGACCGGGGAGCTCAGACAGACGGGAGGGAACAAATGTTTTTGGCTGCACAGAAGGAGAGAAAGAAAGAGAGAGATGAAGAGAAAGACTTGGGAACAAGAGCAGGGAGGAAGAAGAGATATGGTGAAAGAGAAAGAATGAAACAAAGGGAGACGGACAGAAATGGAGAATATGGAGAATTTAGAGAAATGGAGGTGGAGAGTGAATGGAGGATGAATAGAAACAGAGGGATTGGAAAAAGAGATAAACAGAGACTCAAAGGGAAGAGAGAGAGAGGCAGGGTGAATGAATAAAGGAAGAGAGAGATGAGTGAAGGAAGAGAAGTGGAGAGAGGAGGAGCAAAGGAAGAGAGAGAGGAGTGAAGGAATAGAGAGAGAGGAGTGGAGAAAGAGAGAAGGAGAGAGGAGAAGTGAAAGAGTGAAGGAAGAGAGAGAATGAGTGGAGGAGGAGAGAGTGAAGGAGAGAGGAGGAATAAAGGAAGAAAGAGAAGGAGTGGAGGAAGAGAGAGGAGGAAGACTGAAGGAAAAGAACGGAGTGAAGAGAGAGAGATGAGTGAAGGAAGAGAGAGAAGGAGGGAACAAAGAGAGTGGGAAGAGAGTGAAGGGAGTGAGAGGGAAGGAATGAAGGAAGCGAGAGATGAGTGAAGGAGAGAGAGTGAGAGTGAAGGAAAACAGGAGAGAGAAAAGAGGGAGGGAGGGAGAAAGAAAGATGGTGAAAGAGAAAGAAAGACACGGAAATGGAGAATTTAAAGAAATGAGAGTGAACGGAGGATGAATAGAAAGAGGGAATGGAAAGAGAGGCAGAGATACAAAAGGGAACAGAAAGACAAGACAAGAGAAGAGGAAAAGAAAGAGGAACAGAACGCCCCCGACAGCCTGGAGGGAGCAAATGTTTTTGGCTGCACCGTGAGGCTCCTTAACCAGTGCTTAGGCCGTATGTCGCCTCCTCTCCGGGGCATCTGATACAAATGCTCCTCTCCTCCTCTGGACTTCTGCCTTCGCTCGTAAAAAGTTCGGCCTCATATTTTCCCGCCGCCAGGAGACATTAGGCTGATGGAATCCTGCGGTTTGGGGTCAGGCCGGTTCCACTTCACATTTTACTTCTCATTTAAAAGGTAATTTCGGAGGCCGGGGGGATTTTTCTGCATTTCTGGCTGCGAGAAGCGAGCAGCAGGTTCCACGTTTTGTCTTTTTAGCTGCGCCGAACCAACTCGAGCACAGGGCCCGTCTTTTCTGTCTTTCCGTGCCTGTTCTTCTTCTTTTGGAGTTATCCCCATTTACCTTCTGAGGAGCCCGATTCCTCACTACGAGGACTTTCTGAAGCACTTTCGAGGACCCGAGCGACGTTTCGCAGTCACGGTAAAGCGAACGAGAACGAGTGTAACGCTACGCTAAGGCTAAGGCTAAGGCTAAGGCTAAGGCTAAGGCTAAGGCTAAGGGAGATGTGGACGAGAATATTAGCAGCAGCAGAAGAGCCTGAGGTGTGAATGAAGAAGAAACGACAGGATTTGTAGTGATGTATATATTGAAATGAGATCCACATTAAATTATTAACAGGGGAAAACAATAACACAAAGTCTGAAGGCTGATTTTTTGGGGGGGAAGGAAATCGATCGAGTCTTTTAAACAAATAAAAAAAGATTTCTTTTCGCAAGAGTTCAGTGTATAATCCACGGTTCAATAATCGATAATCCCAATCGTTATAATCCACAATTCGAGAACTGCAGTTGTTATATTCCACTGTTCAGGAAGCGGAGCAAAGAAAAGGGAAAGGGTTTGTCCTGCCGCTCAGTTGTTAAGTGCGCCATCTGCTGGTTTGTTGAGCTGAGAGTTGTTTGAGTTCATTGAAGATTCTAGCAAAAAAAAAAACCCTGACCTTGGTTTCCACAGGCTGAAACTCCACTCGGCCCGACTGGAAAACATGTTCGGAGGCGCTTAAAACGAAGGTGAAATGTGCAGATCGAGGGAGCTCCAATAGTTAGTTTGAAAGTTTGTTTGCCGACAGACACAGCAGAGAGTGAGAGGAAGAAAAGTGCATGAATTTAAAGGAAATAGAAAGTTCAGGGCAGCAGAACAGGAAGTGGACCTGCCAAAATAAAAGTCTGTGCATTAGACACGAGCAGAAAACATGTCTTTAGCCAGACAAATCTGGCAGAAAAAAAGGGTTTAAATTCTTAAAAACTGTAAAACTTATCAGCACAGCCTCTGATGGAAAATCTGATTTTTTTCTAATGTTAAATGGTGCATAAGATCAGCAGGCCACAATCTAAAGGAGTGTGTAGAATCCCTCATTCGTCCAGGTAGAATCTTTGGCAAAGGGTTTCAGGTGTTAAACAAACTGAACTCTCCCCTTTGCCACTAAAGGCTGGAGGTTGTTTGTTTTTCCTCTTGAGTAATATGAGTCTTTGAGCCGGAGTGGGACAAATGCAGTTATATTTTTATATTTCTACAGTTTGTAACGATAACACAAATATTACAATTGTGGCCTCAGGTTCAGGTTTGGCCCCTGATGCATCTGAAAGAAAATTGAAAATTGAAATAGTCAAAAGTTTCTCAGCTTCGAGCAGAACAAAAACTTATGTGATAATGTCCCTGATTCTGTGGCACGACGATCACAGTTAGCATCAAGTTCTGCTTTGATGCTTGTTTCTATGGATACGTCATTGCTCTGCTTGGAATGTTCCATAGTGTGACATTAAACAGCTCTACTTTACATTTATTCAGACACAGGTGGTTTTATAGCTCAAAAATACCTCGAAAAACAAATATTCTGACTGCGAACGGGGTCGCCTCTCCACGGATCTGACCTGTAACATGGTCTGCTCTGGTCTCCATGGAGATCAAAAGGTTTAATGCCGTACTGTGGAACATTCCAGGCAAAGCAGTCACATCTCCTCAGGGAAAAAGCTGATGAATTTGAAGCCTTTTTCCTTTCTGCAGTGACTTGCAGAATCCTCCCTGCCGTGTTCATGAACCCTTCCTCAGTCCGTGAAGGAACATCGGCTTCTTCACATGTTTGTTGGGTTCGTAATGTGTTGACTGTGAGTGTGAGGAGCCGACAGGAGCTTTGTCCCTGGAGCCTGCTCACATTAACACGAGGTAAACAAGGCCACGGCTCACACAGACCCTCCACCACATGAAAACACAGACGCACAACTGTTGACAAAGTGCCCACTTGTTTTTGGAGCTCTGCAGTGCTGATGTTTTACTTTGAAACAGCTTTAACCACAATGATGATTCCACTTTTAAAACATCCCAGGTTTTATTTCCGTTTCTTGATAACTGAGGTTCTCTCTAATTGAAAAGACAAACATATCTCTATACAAGTTTAGGCTTTAATTAGCGTCTACTGTCGGAGCTCTTGCCTAGCAACCAGAAGATAAGCACATCGATTTCTGCAAGGGCCACTGCATCCCACCATTGTGTCCCTGGGCAAGACACTGCAGTGATCTAAAGTCATTTCATTTCCCTCATTTCTAGCATGTTAAAGGTCCTATATTATACATAATTGACTCTTTTGAGCTTTAAGCAATGTTAAAATGTTGGTATGTCCTCAAAAACAAACCTGGAGTTGTGTTTTGTTTCATTCACATGTTTGAGTCACTCTTTATTATTCATCTGTCCACATCTCCAAACCTCAAAATGCTCTGTTCCACTTTGAGGACCTTGAATTTTACCTTTTGTTCAGTCGAGATCGGCAGTTCCAGGCCTAAAATTATCCAAATGATTCTCATGAAGGTGCACGGAGTTAAACTTGAACTCTGGTACGTCTGAAGATAAAGTCGTTTCTAGAGGAGGTGGAATTCTGTCAGAGCCAAAAAACGGCACAGATCAGTGTTTCCTCGGTGGAGATCTCACTGTGGCAGTGAGTCTGTCAAGGCAACAAACTAGTGTAGTGATGGGGGCAAGTTCTGAACTAGTGCAGTGATGGGGGCAAGTTCTGAACTTCCACATAAAACACCAATTTGCTTCAGACTGAAGAAGCTTAACTCCACTTTAACCCATCTGACAACAGCCACGAGTCTAACAAACCAAACGCTCTGCCTGGTTCACTCATTAGTGTCTGGAAACACCTTTATAAGCTCACACTTCCCTCTGTTGATTTCCCACTGCACATGTGAAATCCCAAAAGTCTCGATCGCTGATGTTGTTTCTAATCCCATTTATTTATACGTGAATTTTATTTTCGGCACAGTGGCTGAGTGGCAACACTCAGGCCTCACAGCAAGAAGGTTGCCCGTGTCTGGATGGGTTTCCTCCGGGTGCTCCGGTTTCCCCCATCAACCTAAAACATGCAGCACCTGAACTAAAATCAAGGATCATGTTGTCCACCCTCCTGTGGGCTCCACCTGCAGAGGGGTTCATAGGGGTCAGGGGCTATGAGTATTGGGCAGCAAACTGCCCCCGCGACCCAGCCGGATTAAGCGGGAGAAGATGGATGGATGAATTTTATTTTTTGAAAAACGCTGAAAAACACATTCCCAAACCTTTTTCTTTCAACATCTCTCAGTTTCTCCTCTTCTTCACCGTCAGGAGTCCTCACTTGTTGCTTCTGGCGGCTTCTGTCCTCTTGCCGCCGTTGGATTCGGCAGTCGAGTCTTTTCTCCTCGTGTCTGTGTTTTGCGCTTTTTGTCGCATGTTTAAAAATAGTTTGAGACTGAAAAACCCGACAGCGTGTGGCACTGTTCAACTCAAACATGCGTGAATGAAGCAAAAGGTGTGTTTTTAATGAGGTAACAGCATTAGAACGTGGCTTAAAGCTCCCGAGAGTCTTTTTAAACAAATACAGGACCTTTAATGTGCTTTGTGTGAGTTATTGGTGGTTATAGGGCCAATGATCTCAGTAGATCCACTAAAGAACAAGTTTTAATTCATGGACACTTTCCTTGAGGCATTAACCAAACAAGACCATTAATACAGCCATAGATAAAAACAACAAACTGAAAACAATTATCGTGCGTTGTCATGGTAATTAAAATGTTACCGATGAAAGAGATGCAGCGCCGGCGTTGGAGCCGGTGAATTACAAACCCCCGCCTCCCTCTTCCGCAGATGGGTCGATGCAATCTTGTCGGCCATCTTTGTGCAGTAATGTGTGGTGAACTTTTTTGTTTTTTAATTACGGCTCTCGTGTTCGCGCTGATAAGACGACCAATCAAGTGAGGAGTTTGTTTAACATTCAGCAGGAGAACACAGGGCTCGGCTGCCGGCATATGGTGAGGGACGGGAGCGCAACACAGAAAAACACTTTTACTTGGGAAATAGTTAGAAAAAGCATTAATTACCTTCTGTCTCTTTTAAACAATGTCTGTCTCTAAGCTACAGAGATGCAAACTATATTATACAGAGTGTTACACCTGCGCAGTGTTTTTGTGTTAGTGACAATCTATAAAATCGATAAGTTGACAGGACTCGTGTTTTTAGCTCTGCCATGGAACATTTCAGCCAAAAATGAGGTTAAAATAACGGAATTTACTCTTTTGCCCTAAAAAAAATTACAGTATGCAACCTTTATGTGAATGGGCTTGCATCTCCACAGACTATTCTTGTAATTTAACCTGTTGGAGGGAACCTGCTTGTCACCATGGCGATGTCAGTGCTTGGCCTGAAGGGTTCCACCTTATGGCATTATGCTTGTCTGTCTTACATCTACTCGGTTACACATGTTTTTATTGCTTGAAAAAAATACCTTGAAAAACAAACAAAATTCTTACTGTGAGATGGCTCGCCTCTCCACAGATTTGACTTGTCACCTGTTTGTTTCCATGGAAATGCATGTAATCTAGGTGGAAGGAGTCTGTGTTATCCTCATTCTTCCAAGAATGGTCCAAGAGGTTTCAAAGGAGTCTTCTGGACACTGTTTTTGGAATCGAGATATTATGAGTCTATCTCGTGAAACAATCACATCTCCATGGAGACAAGCAGTGATGGAGCCACTAGAAAAGTTACACTATGCACCTTTAAGGGTCCTATGTTACGCAGAATGGATGTTGAACATTGTTACCTCATCAAAAACAGACCTGGAGTTGTGTTTTGTTTCATTCACATGTTTGACTAATCCTTTATTATTAGTCTGTCTCCATCTCCAAACCTCAAATTGCTCTGTTCCACCTCGTGGTGTCCTGTCGTGGTAGTTTTCATGTTAAGATCCACCTTTTACCTTATATACATTACATTATGACCCACACCAGCATCGCTTATACATGAAGGACCTTGTAAACTTGTCTACTTTGACTCTTGTAGAGATTGTTTCCTTTACATGCCTCAATCAATCACACGCTGCTCTCTGAACCAAAGAGGTAATATGTTTTATGAAAGCAATTACTGCGCTCTGTAATGAGGATGTGCCATGTGTTCAGGACCATGGGGAGCTCCACATCCACCTGCAGGTTTACAGGGGAAATATACAGTAACTTAAACAGGAGAAGATGACTGGACCCAAACGCAAATGCAGTCACACACACAGTCACACACACAGTCACACACCCAGTCACACACACAGTCACACACACAGTCACACACACAGTCACACACACAGTCACACACCCAGTCACACACCCAGTCACACACACAGTCACACACACAGTCACACACATATTCACACACACAGTCACACACACATTCACACACACAGTCACACACAGTCACACACACAGTCACACACACATTCTCACACATAGTCTCACACACAGTCACACACAGTCTCACACACGCAGTCACACACACAGTCACACACACAGACACACACAGTCACACACACACAGTCACACACACAGTCACACACACAGTCACACACACAGTCACACACAGTCACACACACAGTCACTCACACAGTCACACACACATTCACACACACAGTCACACACACAGTCACACACACAGTCACACACACCGTCACACACACAGTCACACACACCGTCACACACACATTCACACACACAGTCACACACACAGTCACACACACATTCACACACACAGTCACACACACAGTCACACACACAGTCACACACACAGTCACACACACAGTCACACACACAGTCACACACACAGTCACACACACAGTCACACACACAGTCACACACACATTCACACACACAGACACACACACACAGTCACACACACATTCACACACACAGTCACACACACAGTCACACACACCGTCACACACACATTCACACACACATTCACACACACAGTCACACACACATTCACACACACAGTCACACACACAGTCACACACACAGTCACACACCCAGTCACACACACAGTCACACACACCGTCACACACAGTCACACACACAGTCACACACACATTCACACACACATGTACTTATACACTGGGGCAAAGTGGGTTAAGTGTCTTGCCCAAGGCCACGACTGTATTCATCTGTGGGACCTTTAGTCACACTGCCAACCTGTGCATCAGTGGACAAACTCTGTCTCTGCTCTCGTCATTTACCCACTCGCCTATAGTTAACACATATGTCTAAACCAGGACTGGACCAGGACTAAGCCAGGACTAAACCAGGACTAAACCAGGACTAAACCAGGACTAAACCAGGACTAAACCAGGACTGAACCATTACTGAACCAGGTCTTTCAGGGTCTCAGGGGGGTGGGGCTAGGTGTGTCCATCATGTATTAATGTCTGTCCGACCACTGAAGTTTGGGCCATTTCTTCTCATCATTTACCCACTCACCTGCATTTGACCCATATGTTTAAACCAGGTCTAACTCAGGACTAAACCAGGACTAAACCAGGACTAAACCAGGACTAAACTAGGACTAACCCAGGACTAAACCAGGACTAAACCAGGACTAAACTAGGACTAACCCAGGACTAAACCTGGACTAAACCAGGACTAAGCCAGGACTAAACCAGGACTAAACCAGGACTAAACTAGGACTAACCCAGGACTAAACCAAGACTAACCCAGGACTAAGCCAGGACTAAACCAGGACTAAACCATGTGTCCCAGGCTCCCATGAGGGGCTAGGTGTGTTCATCAGGTGTGAATAGACGTCCGGGTGCTC
Organism: Odontamblyopus rebecca; assembly: GCA_030686955.1. NCBI lineage: Eukaryota > Metazoa > Chordata > Actinopteri > Gobiiformes > Gobiidae > Odontamblyopus > Odontamblyopus rebecca. The sequence goes on along the minus strand of CM060661.1, from coordinate 847,414 downwards.
AGAACTGCCCAAATCCTGTTGGTGGGTAAATGATGAGGGGAAAAAACTGAACATGGTTAAAGGCCCTGAGAAGTTGATTTTGTGGAATAGATCTGCTTTAAATCTGCTGTGTTCTTCCTGCTGTTTATTATCAAACTCCAGCAGCAGCGCACAGCAGATTTTCAGCCTGTGGAACACTGTGACATTTAAAGAGATGGAAAAAGACTTCACCCTCTCGACTCCTTATACGTTCAGACTCACTCTCTGTTCTCCATTCTCCTGGAATCGTCCAATCTGATCTTTTCATTTGCAATTGCATTTTATTGTCCGGATCGTGGTGGGCTCAAGCAGGGCCCTAATTTCCAGACACTTGTGGAAGTTTGTATGTACGGCAGCTGAGACGAGGGGAGAGCGCGGAGCAGTCGGAGCAGTCAGAGTAATTGTGAACATTTTGGATGTGGGGTTAGACTGTAGTGACTGCGAAAGTTACTCTGGCATAAAATCTACTTGTAGCAATATGTTCTTTATTCTAAGGGTTGATTGGCCTTTGTTTCCTGTTCCATTATCGGCGCCGGAGTTTGTGGTAAGTACTCGCTGCAGGGAAAAGCGATGCAGTTTCTAGCAGAAAAAAGTTTAACCTGATTTTATTACAGGACAAGAAGCAGATTATAGCATTACTGCTTCACTTTTCCAACTACAGTGCAAATGAAGGTCTAAACCAGGACTAAACCAGGACTAAACCAGGACTAAACCAGATCGAAACCAGGACTAAACCAGTTCTAAACCAGGACTAAACCAGGACTAAACAGGACTAACATGGACTAAACAGTTCTAAAACAGATCTAAATGAGGACTAACCCAGGTCTAAACCAGGACTTAACCAGGCCTAAACCAGGTCTAAATCAGATCAAAACCAGGACTAAACCAGGACTAAACCAGGACTGAACCAATTCTAAACCAGGTCTAAACCAGGTCTAAACCAGGTCTAAACCAGGACTAAACCAGGACTGAACCAATTCTAAACCAGGTCTAAACCAGGTCTAAACCAGGTCTAAACCAGGTCTAAACCAGGTCTAAACCAGGACTAAACCAGGACTAAATCAGGGTACAAACATGAGTACTTCATGCTGTTCCATTTTGTTCCCTGTAAACCACAGTATTGATCTACAGCATCTTAAGAATAAAAGCAGCTCTGATGACGTCTTTTCAAAAGTGCAGAAGTGCAGAGCTCTGAACACTGCAATTTCACCCAACAAAGCTGCTCATTTTTATTTACCCTCCACCAGAAAAGTTACACAATGCACCTTTAAGTCTGCCCCACAGCTGCTTCTTTATCCTTGTATATGTTTAGTTTCCTGTGTTCTGAAGCTGTGCCTCCTTCACTGTCTCATGTTTATACAAACTTTGTCCCATTATCAAAACCTCTACTTCTACCAAACACACAAAACACAGTCTGTGTGTTTTTCCTCTTTGCTGTCACAGTCTGGTCTAAAGTGGATATCAGCTATTGCCTTAACTTTGTATTCAGAACACGAGAAACAAAACAGGAAAATGATTTAAAAACACACACAGCAAAAAGCTTCGACAACAGTTCAACCGGGAGAGACGGCAAAACACACACATCATCTGGGCAGCTGTAATTTCTCCAAAGGGCTCGTGGAGGAGAAGTAGCTACAGCATTTTCTAATTGCCGTTGAAAGGTCAAGCATGAAGGCAGAGACAATTCTTAATGAATAAATGGTTTATTAAGAATTATTTAGGCTTTGCAGCTAATTAATGCCCCAAGACTGACTCCTCAAAGGGCAAAAACGGCACAAAAGTGACTCTCGTGAGCTTTAAGTCACGTTACAGCTGTTACTTCATCAAAAACAAAACAGCTCAAAACGCTCTGTTCCACCTTGTCATGAAGAGGTAGTTTTCAAGTTAATATTTTATCGTTAGTTCAGTAGAGAGGAGCAATTCCAGGGGCGTACGGAGTTTAAAAACACAGTGGAGCACTTCTTGTATTACCTCATGACATCACCAGGTGGATCAGAGTGTTTTCAGTGTTCAGATCCTGCTAAATGTGCAGGGTTTGTGTGTTAAACATGTGTGAGTGAAACAGAATTAGTGCTGTCAACGATAATGTGTTAACTCACCACTAATCACAGAAAATAATCACACAAATGTTTCTTTAACGCAGATTAATCTCAGTTTCTTCTGAACGCTCCTCTGTTAAAGTGCGGATGGTCCTGAAGGCGGCGCAGGTCATTAGGTCAGTGATCAGGTCCATACGGATGTGAAGACGACAGATGAGACGGTGACTGAGGCTCAGGGCAAAAAACTGCCCCACGGGACTTTAGATAAACTGAGGCCGTTTGCAGATGTCACAGTGATGAACTCTGTTTCCACAGAAGCACAAGTTTAAAACTCCGTCTGAAAAACACGGGTTTGATTCAGTGGCAACGACGATACTGCACCAACAACAAACCGAACACCACAAACAACGGCAACAAAACCACAGCCATAGAAACATGTCGATAATATAACTAATAAATTGCATTTTTGTCCAAATATTTAGGCATATTTTTTTCCCCCCTATGAACTAACATCAAGGACCATGACGTCCTCCTGTGGGCTCCACCTGCAGAGGGGTTCAGGGGGTCAGGGGCTGTGAGGATTGGGCAGCAAACTGCCCCCGCGACCCAGCTGGATTAAGCGGGAGAAGATGGATGGATATTTGTGTGTGTTTAATTTGATTTTAAAACTGAATCGTTTGAGCACTAAACAAAACAACTCCAGGTCTGTTTGTGATGAGGAAACATCAGTCTCATTAATAACAGATAATGTGAGTTTTTACTGATCTCATTCTTACTGTAAGCGGGATCGCCTCCCTACAGATCTGAGCTGTAATTCTGCTTTTTTTTCCCCTATGTTTTAATGTCGTACTGTGACACATTCCAGGCAAAGCAGTGACATTTCTATGGAGTCCAGGTCCATTTTTTGTTGAGGTAGCAACATTTAACATGTTTTAACACTCCCAAGAGTCAATCAGACGTCTTATAAAACGTTTAACGAGGGACTGATCCTGCGCCGCTCGGCTTATTTGCAATGAAGAGGAGACAGATCAAAACTAACTCATTTTAATCTTCGCCAATTTTCCAAAGTTTTGCCATCAGTTCTATCAGATGTTTACAAAAAGAAAATACATTTGTGAGATGTTGACAGACTTGTTAGTTGGCAGCCGTCCTCCTCATTTAGCTCCGTTCCAAGCCGCCTGTCGGCGCTGCGGCTCCAGATGGTGACGCCACAGCACTTCAGAATATGGTTTTGTGCATCCTCAGACATTTATGCAGCAAATGTAGTTTTACAGCCCCGTGCGCCGCCCAGAACTGCCCCGACACTCGCAGCAGGGCAGGGGGAGGTTCTACTGCCCACGTGGAAATACAGAACCTGGAGCACAGTTTAGGAGGAGCATCAAAGAGAGGAACAGGCGGAGGGGCAAGTGTAGGATCAGCTGCAGGGTGGGGTGGGGCAGGAGGGGCAGACAGTTACAGGAGGGAAAAACAGGTGCAGGAGGGGCAGGTGCAGGAGGGGCAGACAGGTGCAGGAGGGGCAGGTGCAGGAGGGGCAGGTGCAGGAGGGGCAGACAGGTGCAGGAGGGGCAGGTGCAGGAGGGGCAGACTGAAGGGGCAGACAGGTGCAGGAGGGGCAGATGCAGGAGGTGCAGACTGGTGCAGGAGGGGCAGGTGCAGGAGGGGCAGGTGCAGGAGGGGCAGGTGCAGGAGAGACAGGTGCAGGAGGGGCAGGTGCAGGAGGGGCAGGTGCAGGAGAGACAGGTGCAGGAGGGACAGGTGCAGGAGAGACAGGTGCAGGAGGGGCAGGTGCAGGAGGGGCAGACTGGAGAGGCTGAAGTATATTTTAATCAGGCCTAAGTCACTGCATGTATTTTACCCCCTTCACAAACACAGATACTGCATGTTTTGGCTGTTTTTCCGCCTGCATTAAAGTGAATGTGGGAGGCACAAGGCGGCGTACGGAGCAGCGTCGTGTACATAGAGTTCAGAAAATAAAATTCAGCCTATTTTCTGACACGTGGCGTGAGCGTGGGCGTGAGCGTGGGCGTGGGCGTGCGTATCCTGCTCGAAATACACAGTCTGTGCGCGTACGTTGTATCTGTGCAATTACCAGCAGCTCGGAGGATTCTGCGGCTGTTATGGCTCATTTGAAGGAGCCCAGGTTCAGGACTCTTAATTTGAGCTTTCAGATGTACTTTAGAAAACCTCAGTCAGCTGCACAGACGTAAACACTGAGCCTCTTTAGAGCCTATTGGAAACACTTTGGCAGCTACAGTGCACTTGGCCCCTTAGACTGAAGGTGTTTTTCTGGAATTGTTATTTATCTTGTACTTCAAAAATAAATGTTCTCTTGACTTATCTGTGGTGGAGTTAGAGGAAGACATAAGGGAAATCTAAATACTGATGTAGGGAAAGAGACGTACAAGAGAAACACAATACAAGAGAAATTTGGTTCAAGTGTAATGAATTCATCTGAGTTCACAAAGTCAGAGTCAAACAATCAGCGGCAAATATTTGTGATTCACCATTTTCAGCCAGAGCCGTTTCAGATTCATAAATGTGCAGAACTCAATTTTAGGAGCAAACACATCAATCTCCCTTACGCCAGGTTAAATACATCAAGAAAAAGCCTTTTCAGAACAGGTTAGAACTGTAGATATTGTTAACAATCCAGGTTCTATTTGACACAAAATGGATTCTTGGATTACCACATGACATCACAAGGTGGAACAGTGTTTTCAGCTTAAATATATAGAATGAATATACAGAATCTGTGTGTTAAACGTGTGAATGAAACAAAAACAACTTTACAACTTTATAACGTAGATTTAAAAAAAAGAAAAGCCTGATATGGTCCCTTTAAAGGTGCATTATGTAACTTTTCTGTTGGTCCATCACTTGTATCTATGGATGTCATTTCTCTGCATTAAACAGCTCGAACTTACAATTATTCAGCTACAGGTGGTTTTATAGTGCAAAAATACAAAGAAAACAGGCATTTTGACTGTGAGCGGGGTCGCCTCTCCACAGATCTGACCTGTAACTTGGTCTAGTTTGGTCTCCATGAGGATAGAAAGGTTTAAAACCATAATGTGAAACATTCCAGACAAAACAATGACGTCTCCGTTGAGAAAAGCCTTCATTTGTGGCAGGTCCTTACACAATGCACCTTTACATTGATCAGCTAATCTCTGACCTGTCAAACCGTCTTTATTTTCCGTCCGTAATCGCCCGTCTGCACATCCCGTTACGGCTTTAAGTGGGTCAAATGACGTGAAAAGCTCCGTGGAGGCGGGAGGGGCCGGAGCGGAGGTCAGCCCCAGTCGACAGCAGCGTCAGTGGGTCAGACTGACGTACCTGAGCCTGGTGTTCGAACAGCAGCTCCGTGACTCACCCGACAAAACCCGGGGCAAGGACAAAGCCATAACCAGCTGTATTTAATCACATGCACGGCGCGTTCTCTCCTCCTGTTTTTGATATATTACAGATAAAGAAGTAATCAAATGTGACGCTTCAAATGCAGCACCTTGCGTGACCAGGGCTAATGCTAATGCCTCCCCGGGGCTCTCGCACTCACGCTTCTGAACAACACTCCAAAAAGTTCAAAGCCAGATGCTGATGAGGTGAGTTGTGAGGAATTCCGGGGTTTGGCTGTCTTTAAGGTCGCTTTTGTAATGGAAGTTTGAAAATCGGATTCAATTATCGTCTCCGTCCGGACTCCGTGACTCTGGATAAACCCGGACATGTTTTTATCAGCTCCACAGAAACTTCAGGAAGAGCCGGGGATCATAGGCTCATGACTGGATACATGATGTATCAGGGTATGATTAGGCTCAGTTACTCAAGTGTATTAAATAAAATGATACTATTTGAGGTTTCAGACATGATGCTTTAATTATATGTAACTTTATCACAGACATTTAGTCCAATTCACATACAGTAAAAAGAAAAAAGGATCAAAACAGTGCAGATACAAAATGTGGACATTATAAAAGACACAGACGGTGACACCAGTGCCGTCTCAGATGCATTTCTATAGGAGCTGTTCAGGGGCTGATCAAAGCTGCGTTTACTTGGTTTTCTGAGTTCAGGCGACACATAAAGCGAAACATTCTCTGTCTTAAAAGAGCCTCGTGAGCTGGTAAACAGATGACGATGAGCCACAGAGGGACTGGAGGAGCATCTCAGAGCTTCATCGTATCTCAGAGCTTCATCGTATCTCAGAGCTTCATCGTGGGCTTCCTTTAACCTCCGCAAACTTGATTTCTCATACTGTGGCGACAGTTCCGCGGTGTCGATGATGTGATTCAGGGTTTAACCCGGGAACACGTCACATAATCAGAGCACATGGAAAACTTTCTGTGTCGGCTTGAACGTAGATTTTACAGCACTGCCTGAACGTCCTTATCATCCAGTCATTAGATAAGACCAGGGCTGCAAAGAAGGGTGGAACATTCCTGGTAAGTTTCCAGCAGATTTCCATGGAAACTTTGGTATGGGAATTTGGGGAATTTTCTAATTGGTAACTTTGCACAGGAATTTAGGGGGATAAAAATATTTTATTTTAGTTTGTCATCATCAGACATTATTGCAAAAGGAGATGATTACCACACATGACTATGACTATTAGTCAGAAGAACTTCATCAATGCTCATTTATTTTATTGAACAACAAAACATGAACATTTTCTAAAATGTTGCTTCCAGCTCTGACTGGTCTCAAAAACTCAAAGCCTCATTTCTAGTTATTTCTAGTTTCTGAGGTGTTATTTTTGCTTGTTCTCCTTTCTTTCCAGTACATAGAAAGCTCCATTTATCTGGTTTCCCATTAAGCACTAGCACGTTTTTCCAGTCACCAGCATCATAAGCTCCTTCAGTGACACGGCACAAGACTCATTTGCAAGTAAACTAGCACTAGATTTATTTTATTCTACTTTCCTTTTTCATTTCTACTTTAATATCACAGATCAAGTATCATCCACCTCATGTTTCCTCAGACGTCCTTTACTCCTGTCGTCCTTTGGCTGTGATGTTGCTCTCAGGAGTCTGGATTTGTTGTTGCTCAGAAAAGCAGTTCTGCCTCTTCAGAATTACAGAAGTTATTGTGCTGTGGCTTCAGTGGCTCTTCAGTAAAAAGTGTCTTTGTCCAGATGAGTGAGGAACACAGCGACACACTCTGTATTCACACAGATCTGTCTGCTGCAGCCAAGACTGGGCTACAATATTGGGCCTCATTTATTTCTACCAACTTTACTGATGCCCCCAAACTTCAACTTGGATAATTCCCAATATATTCCTGTTAATTCCTGGAAATTCCCATGGAAAGTTTACAACTTTCCTGGACTTTTGCAACCCGAGATAAGACATGACCGAAGTGTTTCATTTCTTCACACCCTTCAAGAGGACTGTCACATCATTTAAACATCTATAAACTTTAACAGAGCAGGTGTAAAGTGACAGGTGTAGGTCACATGATCAAAGTGCCTCCTGGTGCATGATGGGACATGTAGGCTGGACAGATTTTACCTACAACCAATTTGAACTACAAGATATAAATAGTACAATTTCCAAACCAATGAACAGAAAAATATATCCTACAAAAAATACAAAAGTACAACAGATAAAACAGGTCTAATGTATGTCATATATTAAAGGGCTGAACTTAAAACAGTTTCATGGAGATGTTAAGAATGGGAAGTGTTGTTGTTTTTAGAGGAAGAGGAGGAAATCGAACTCTCCACTGAGGCCTGGATTTTGTTCAGCCTTGAGTTTAGATTTGAGTGTTTTTGGTCCTTTCTCCAAATGCTTTTTTACTCTTGAATTAGTTCTTAGACCAGTGCTTTTCTTTTCTACTTGAAGTACTTTGAAGTGAAATGTTTTCAGTCCACTTTATTTCTAGAGCACATTTCATGAACAGTTTCCAAAGTGCTGCACAAATACAACAATAACATAAAGATAAACCCTCAGATTTGATCACACTCGTCTTAAAACAATAAAAAACAGGAAAATAAAATAAGAGCAAAAAACCTCAGATTAAATCAAACTAGTTCTAAAACAATAAAACTAAAATAAAACAAAAGCAAAACCACAGAATAGCAATAAATAAACAAAAAGCAAGAGAAAAGACTGAAACCCTCCACTGTGGGACATGGTTTTGGTTCATAATCGATAATATATGAAACTTTTAACACAATATCAGAATGTACAGGTCCAGGATCACAGGAAATCAGTGTTTTAAACATTGTTTTCATCAGTTTTGCTCAGATTTGACACCGACCCTAATGTCATGTAAATACTGCACAAAAGAAACAACTTCCCAGAACTGAAGAGACAGAAAAAAACTTCCAAATGTTCCTGGTTTTGAGTTTCTACATGTTTAATTAACCAGTTCCTCGTGTAGATGAAGTGAATAATTCTTTTTCATATTCAGTATTTCGGGCTCCATACTTCAAATCGTCCTCGTTTCTTCCTGTTATTTTTCTTGTCAGATCAATAATGGATCATCGAATAAAATGAAAAATGATATTATTTCTGTCTTTGCTCATAGTTTTTAAAATATATTTTGGTTTTGTGCGCTGATTTGCAGGAACTCTGGCAAGAATCACAGTGTGATCCGATATTACACTAAGATCAGTGATTTTGCTCCACAACTGGACTAACAGTTTATTAGCAGATAAACAGCAGAAAGTGCAGTGTTAAAACGGACTCAGAATCAATTTTAACACTTTCTCAGGGTTTATATGAGTCCAATCTGTTCTAGAGTTAATTTCACATTTTGGAAATGTTAATCAAGTTACACCCATTTAACTTTCAAATAGTTAAAATAAAACTTTTGTGTGAAAAACAACTCTGAAATATTTTACTCTGAAATTTTAACCCTCCAGTTTTTTGCTGTGCACATTTAAATATTTATTCCACATCACCGAATCGATTGATTCATTAATCGATTAAATGTTTAACTAACTTAAAGGTGCCGCTCTTTGGCTGGGGGTCCGTCACCTACTTGTTTCCATGGAGATGTCATTGCTCTGCTTGGAATGTTCCACAGTGTGACATTAAACCGCTCTACCTCACATTTATTCCATTATTCCTCCAAAGACACTCAGGGTCGCCTCTCCACAGATCTGACGTGTAACATTTGGCCTTGACGAAGATGGAAAGGTTTAAAGCCACACTGCGGAACATTCCAGACACAGTAATATCATCTCCATGGAATAAAGTAATGCACCTTTAAGTAATGATATCAAATACACAGATTATCACTGTTTGGGTTTACTCCAGATGCCCTTCCTCTCAAACTTAAACCACTGTATAGTTAGTGGGAGAATAATCTGAATGAATAGAAAAAACATCAGTAAATAAACAGTGCAGTAAGTGCGCTGTCAGATTTCTAGTGCCGTTTTGTTCCCAGGGGCCCAGAGTCGTCCAAACCAAATCCAATTACAGCAGTGAATTACTGAACACTCACAGCTCATGTGATGCATAAACTTCTGCATAACGACTTGCTTAAAGGGCCCATATTATTCTGCGCTCTAATCATTGTCATAGAGTCGCTTCCTCAGACGGGAAACATACATGACAAAAAAAACGCTCCACTGTGTTTTTAAAGGCCGCACACCTTCACTGGGATGTTTTCAACGCTGGAATTGCCCATTTCTACTGAATTAAAGGTAAAAATAGTCATTTCTGATGCATTAGAGCCGTTATAACCGTTAGGCTTAAAGCTTATTTAAAGTCAATTTTATGCATTATCAGACCTTTAAAATCCAAACGTTCCTGCGTTGCTGAGGGCTGCGTATATACATTTATTCTGTGATTGCTTCATTAATTACTTTGCGTTAATCGACCGTCACAATCGTCATGGTGACAGAAAACAATTAAAATCAGACACAGAACACTTCCTGTCAATCACTTTTTGTTTTCCTTTGTTGCCACAAACACGTTTATTTCATTATTTTCACAGTGAGTAAATTAAAAAGTTCCCGGTAAAACTTGGTCCCAGCTGGAGCACTTTGCCTGAGGGATGACGACATTTCTAATCAGCGTTTAACCTCCGAGTGAATTAGTCTCTGTTCCGGGGGTCATGTAAACAAGCTACCCACAATGCACTGCTCATTACAGCAATCAGCATTTTGGAGTTTTCCATTATGATTTTGAAGTAATGACACATGCCGTTCTGTGGGCCTGTTTGGAGCTGTTTGGAGCTGTTTGGTGGTGTTTGGTGGTGTTTGGTGGTGTTTGGTGGTGTTTGGTGGTGTTTGGTGGTGTTTGGAGGTGTTTGGTGATGTTTGGTGGTGTTTGGAGGTGTTTGGTGATGTTTGGTGGTGTTTGGTGGTGTTTGGTGGTGTTTGGTGGTGTTTGGTGGTGTTTGGAGGTGTTTGGAGCTGTTTGGAGCTGTTTGGAGCTGTTTGGAGGTGTTTGGTGGTGTTTGGTGGTGTTTGGTGGTGTTTGGTGGTGTTTGGAGGTGTTTGGTGATGTTTGGTGGTGTTTGGTGGTGTTTGGTGGTGTTTGGTGGTGTTTGGTGGTGTTTGGTGGTGTTTGGTGGTGTTTGGTGGTGTTTGGTGGTGTTTGGTGGTGTTTGGTGGTGTTTGGTGGTGTTTGGTGGTGTTTGGAGCTGTTTGGTGGTGTTGTGTTGGACGGTGCTGGTGGTTGTGAGTCGTGCTCTAGTTCTGCACAGTTTAAAGTTCATGTGGAGATACAGGCAGCAGTTCAGTCCAGGTTTTATAGTTTTGTATTATATTTTAATTGTGACTGTCGGACTGAATTATCATAGTTATTACTACAGAGGCCTTTAAAATGCTGTAAGTTGCATTTAATTTTTCAAAGGTCCCATATTTTGCTGTTTTCTGATTTGTCATGATGTTGTTTTTAACACACAGATTCTGCACATTTAGGCTGAGGCTCTCAGACGGAAAACACTCTGTTCCACCTTATGATGTCATGTTGTGATACAGGAAGAATCAGGATGATTTCAGCTCTGGAACTGCCAAACTATTTTGTGAAGGAATGGCGCAATGTTAAGAAAATCACTACAATATAAAGAAAATAACTTTACAACTTAAAACATTTCAGATCAAATTATGACAAATTATATAACTAAACATGAGCTAAATCAGGTCTTAAACCACTATGGCCTCTAAAACTTTAGACTTTAAAATCTGTCCCAACATCCATTTTCTTCTGCTTATCCGGGGCCGGGTCACTGGGGCAGCAGCTTCCTTCACCCCAGACACTTCCTCCAGCTCCTCCAGGCCCAGAGACACAGTCCCTCCAGCGGGTCCTGGGTCTCCCCTGGGGCCTCCTCCCGGTGGGACATGAACACCTCCTGAGGGAGGCGTCCAGGAGGCATCAGAACAGATGCCCAGCCTCAGCTGCTCCTCTCCACGTGGAGGAGCAGCAGCTCTACTCCGAGCTCATCCCATGTGACTGAGCTCCTCCCCCTCTCTCTGCAGAGGAAACTCATTTGTGTCACTTGTATCTGGATCTGGTCCTTTCGGTTGTTCCCAGAGTCAGGACCACAGGTGAAGGAGGAACATGACTGAGGTAAATCCAGACCTTTGCCTTTGGGCTCAGCTCCTCTTCACCACAGCGGCCGATACAGCGACCGAATCACTGCCGACGCTGCACCGATCCACCTGTCAGCCTCACGCTCCATCCTCCCCTCACTGAGAACAAGACCCCGAGACACTGAACTGCTCCACCTGAGGCAGGGACTCCCCACCCAGAGAGGGCAAGTCACCTTACTTTAAAATATAAGATATTTAAGAGCTTATATATGACTTTAATATCTTCTAGTTTATGAAACTATTATTCTGGAAAAAACTCACTGCTTTTGTCTCTTGTTGGAAGTTACTAAGGACAGATGATTCTCCTGACAGATGATTCTGTCCACAGACGCAGCTGGATGAAAACCACGACAGCTCTTTAACAGCTAAGTGATCGCTAACAGTGGAGTCATGGTTCACAATGAGCTACAAGTCCTTTTAAATCAGATCTAAATAACTGTACGTAGAATATAAGCGACATTAGCGGAGACCGTTGGCCAAAGCCGAGGACCCTGCAGCAGACTGAGCCTGAGCCCTGAGACCTGCTCTTTGGTTTCTTTGCCTGAGCAGCTCAATGAGGCAAAGGCCTCTGCAGGATTTGAACAGGAGATACTTGATCAATAAAGCCGTGCGTTGTCATGGCAAACCTGCACCGAGCTCCAATTACACTAATCCTGTGCACACAATAAAAGAGCATTGTTCAAGACGACTGTATACTGCTTATAATTGAATCACTTTATTCTGCCACGACAACCTCAGCTATTCCTTGGGCTTCTATATGTATTATACAAGTATAAAGGTGCACTATGTAACTTTTCTGATGGTCTCTGTACAGTGGAGATGGTTTTGTTCGTGTTTCTCTATGGAGACAAGCAGCTCGAAATAAGGAAATGGATGTTTTATCAAATGTTTGCGATAAAAACACTTAAATCTGACATAAATGCGAGATACAGTAAGTTGTTTTAAAGCTATACTATGGAACAATCCAATTAAATTTCTATGGAGACAAACAAGTAGTGAACAAGAAGTTACATGTAAACCTTGAAATGGTTTCACTGTTGGTGTAAAGTATGTAGAAATATAATATAGCTGCTATACAAGAAAAAGGAAAAAAGGGGAAAAAAGAAAAAAAATCTGGATTAAAAGCAACAAGAGCTCCGCCAGCGCGGCAAAATACACCCGCACTTTGAATTATTGTATATAGACATCCTTGACCCATGGGGTGTCCAGCCATGAAGTCTGACATTCACAGGTGAGACGGTTGTCGAGCTAGAGCGCGGACAAGGTAATGTGTAGTTGTCTTGTATTCTCTCTCTCCCGTTGCCTAGCAACCGCTGCAGCTGGAACTGTGTGTCACCTTTGAACTTTAAACTTCCTCTTCATGAAGACAAAGCTTCAAAGACTTCAAAGCTCTGAAGTGTCCACAGACAGACGGACGGACAGCGCCAGACCATAATACGTCCCGTCTTGAAACGGGCGTATAAAAAGCTAAAAGCTTTGTGGCATGATTCATATCCATAGAGATCCATGGATACGAATCACGCCACAAAGCTTTTGTTCTAGATCCTCAGTATGAGAGGCTTCACTTTCACTGTGAGAGGGCACAGAGACAGACATGTCTCTGTGCAAAGATATCCATTTTCAAATACAAAACCAAACATGAACACTGTGTTCGAGGAATTGAGGAGGGAGCAGAAGTTGTGTGATGCTTTGCTCAACGTGGCCGGCGTGCAATTCCCAGCACACAAACTGGTTCTGTGTAGCTGCAGCACATACTTTAAAAGCCTCTTCACTAACTGGTCCAGCCCTGACTGCCAGGTGTTTGAGATCTCCAATGTGTCAGCTGATATCATGAAGATTATCCTGGACTACTGCTACACCGGGGTGGTGCACATCACCCAGGAAAACCTCCAGGAGCTCTTTATAGCTGCTGACTACTTAGATGTGAGCGGCATTACCGAAGTCTGCTGTCAGGTCATGAAGGAGCAAATGTCCCCCAGTAACTGCATCACTGTATGGGGTATCTCAAACAAGTACTACTACCCCCAGCTGAGGAAACAAGCCTTCTTATACATCCTGAAGCATTTCGAAGAGGTGGTGACCAGCTCTGAAGAGTTCTTCCAGCTCTCCAGGGAAGACCTGTGTTCAGTCATTGATGATGATCGGCTGAACGTGAAGGAGGAGACCACCGTGTTAGTGGCAGTCATCAGATGGATTTTACATGCTCCTGAGGAAAGGAACCACTACTTGGCCGACCTCCTACTAAAAGTCCGTCTGAGTCTGATCCATGTTGATTACTTCACTCAGTGCATGATTAGATATAACCTGTCCCACTACATTCATAACTGGAAGATTGTGGAGGAGATCATAAAGGTGTGGTTGGATGAAAGAGCTAGGAGGTACAATGCCTCCCTGCCCCCCACTCGTCTAGCCACTCCAAGGCTGCCCAGTGCGGTGCTTATGGTTATTGGTGGCTATAGCCGAAACAGAAGAAGAATCAACAGAATTGAAGTCTATGACAACCGCACCGATCGCTGGGTGGGTGTGGCTAATGATGACTGGACTCCAAGAGCCCATCACGGCGCAGTGTTCCTTAATGGATCTGTGTACGTGATTGGAGGGTTTGACGGCAATCACTTGCTCAACACTACCTGCAAGTACGACCTGGCAATTCACACGTGGCAAGAAATGGCACCCATGCATTCACGTAGGAGCTCCATTAGTGTGACTTTGCTGGATGGTTTGATCTACGCGATAGGCGGGGACAATGAACTGGGCTGGCTGAAGACAGCCGAAAGGTACTTGCCAGTGACCAATCAGTGGACCATGATTTCACCTATGAACAAACAGAGGAGCAATGCCGGCAGCACAGTGTACAATGGAAAGATCTACATTTGTGGAGGTTTTAATGGTGATCATCACCTGGCATCAGCTGAGACTTACAACCCACTAACCGAACAGTGGACCATGATAGCAGATATGTCCACCATGCGCTCTGGGGTCAGAGTCATCGCCTATGCCAATGAAATCTACGCTGTTGGTGGGTTTAATGGGGATTCCTGTTTGAACACTGTTGAAGCCTATAACCCCGCAACCAACACGTGGCGCCCCCTACCCAACATGTGGACTGGGCGCAGCGACTTTGGCATCGAGGTTGTTGACAATCAGCTATATGTTGTAGGCGGGGACGATCTGGGCCCCCTTCATTGTGCTGAATGTTTTGATGCAAGGACCGGAGTTTGGACTCAGGTGCGGGACATGGAGATCCCTCGTTCTGACCTGAGCTGCTGTGTGGTGTTTGACCTTCCCAACATGGCTGACTTTGCTCCGCCCCGCCCTCCTCCTCATGACAATTCCACTGAGGAGTAGATGCGCACTTATTTAAATAAAAGCATCTATTAACTGCAAAAAAGTGTTCAGTTTTGCTGTTGTCGATTGTTTTTTTATACACTAGTGACAGTAGCTCATTTGATACAGTGCTCGTCCTCTAATTTGAAGGTTGCCAGTTTGAATCCCGCTCTCAACATACACATCATTGGGAGTGTGATCAGATCCTCTGGGCCACAGGTTGGTGGTTCGATTCCAGCTCCCAAAGAAGAATGCTGTTGTTGTGTCCTTTGGCGTGGTTCCCTGATGTAAAAGTGCTTTAAATTAGGGCTGCAACAACTAATCGATTAAAATCGACTATTAAAATAGTTGGCAACTAATTTAGTAATCGATTAGTTGACTAGTTCACGTGACAAAGTCCAAGCGGGGGAAAAAAGAGGACACTTGAGAAATGGCGTCTCCCCTTTAAAATCAGTCGGACTCTGGTGAGATTTCACAAACATATTGGCAACCTTTTTTTGACATGAAAAGTAGTTGGGTGCATTACTGGTACAAGTTAATAGGAACGTTTTAATCACAACGTATTGTTTGACACTATACAAGTTAAACCGAAGTTGCTTGGTGTTAGCTAGTTCGCACATATTAGCCGCGATTGCATTGGAACAATGTGTTTCTAAGCCATTAACTAGTCCAGTTAACCTCTTAAACCCCACAGCCACCACATTTGGGGACTAGCGCCTCTTTTGTAAATTCATACATCTGTATTTACAACATACTGAGTGCTACACTGTCATGTTATACACCGTTGGAATCAGCAGAAACACGGCTAACAATTTATCCACTTCATTTTCACCACAGCACTTCACATCTCAAACTGAAGCCCTCTATATCCACACATATAAAAAGACAACTGTCTGACACTCTTACAACTTCTGCCTCAAAGCAAACACGACCCTTCACCCTTCCCCCATAAGTTATATATCGCCTGAAAGCTGCTTCCGCGGTATCAGCCTCTGTAGCTCAAACCTTCACCAAGCTAGCAGCCAAGAAACACAGAAAAAAGTAGCTGTCAATCAAGCCAAATCAAATAAATCAAGTCTTACCTTTGCCTTCTTCCCATCTGAAATAAATCCCATCTGCATAAAAGTCCTTTCTGTGAGTAATCCAACACTCTCCATCGGGAAAGAATGCGATTTAGCTTGGTAGGACTCCCCCGCGGGTTGGTTTAGCACTTGTTTGGGTCAGTGTGCGCGTGCGTAAAAAGTAGGGACCTCGCTTCTCCACGCTGTGATTCGCTGGTGCTCCTGTCCATCACAGAGTGTGCGGTACAAGCCCACGAACACCGTGATTGGTCAAAGCTTTGTTGATCTGACCACGTGCGTAATAGAGAGAGGGGTTGGCAGAGCTAATGGCTAACTTACTTTTAGCACAGTTTTGGAGCACTTTCCTTCTTTTTATCCGATTAATAATCGATTAGTTGAAAAAATAATCGCCAGATCGATTATGAAAATAATCGTTAGTTGCAGCCCTACTTTAAATGCATTGATGGTGGAAAAGCTCTATATACAAGAGCTCCGCCAGCGGGGCAAAATACGCCCGTACTTTGAATTATTGTATATAGAATTAAGTTAGAATTTGTCAAACCTAATTAAAGATGAATTGTTGGTGCAGTTTGGAAGTTTGACATTCCTAGGTGAGACGGTTGTGGAGTTAGAGCGCGGACAAGAAATTGTCCACAGACAGACGGACAGACGGACAGACAGACAGACGGATAATCAATAGGGAAATCTGGCTCTTGCAGTAGGAGTATGAGTATGACATCATCACATTCTAGAATCGGAATTCCACCAATCAGATCGCAGCAACAGAACTTAAAGACACTACAAAGCTTTAATGTGTCAAAGCTCAAAGAAGCAGAGAATGTGGGTTGTTCTCGCTTTCAGCAGCAGAACATTTGAGAAGAGAGTTCAGATCTACGGCACGTAACATAAAAGGACAGAGATGGAAGATAAAAAGACAGAGATGGAAACGATCACAGTTAGCAAGAGCGACGGGCAGGTTTTCGCAAAGGGTCGGGCCGTGACCTTGACCTTTGACCCTGTGACCTTGAAATCAATAGGGAACATCCTTGACCCATGGGGTGTCCAGCCATGAAGTTTGACATTCCTGGGTGAGACGGTTGTCGAGTTAGAGCGCGGACAAAGCTTCAAAGACTTCAAAGCTTTGAAGTGTCCACAGACGGACAGACGGACGGACAGACGGACGGACAGACGAACGGACGGACAGCGCCATACCATAATACGTCCCGTCTTAGAACGGGCATATAAAAAATAACATGTACATAAAAAAATACTAGATCTGACTTTCATTTAGTTCAGTAATAAAATAAAAAAGAATAAAGTCCAGGAGGTATTTGTTGGACACATTGCTGCATGAGAGTTATGAGGAACCTCCTGTTATTGCTGGACTCGTCTCATTTGCATTAAAAAAGTTTCATAAACTCAATAATGACATTTCCTGTGGTGTTTTCACACACGTCTCACATTATGGCGTCTCCGGTGTTTTTCTGCTGTTCGTCTTACGTTTCCAAACCCTGTAAACGTGTCATTAGTGTTTGAGACGAGTCCCGAACCGAGAAACTCCTCGTCCAGTCATTGTTCCACAGGCGCCCACGCTCCCTCACTCCTACTCATCCTCCTACTCATCTCTCCTCTTCTTCCTCCCTCTTTCTCTCTGTCATCTTTTCTCCATCTCTTCCTGCTCATCTCTGTCTCTCAACAAAGAGAGGGAGGACCCTCTCTTTGTCTCCTTTTCCTCGACTCTTTCTCCTCCTCTCTTTCTCTCCTCTTCCTTCTCCTCTCTGTCTCTCCTCTTCCTCCTCTCTCTTCCTTCTCCTCCCTTCTCTTCATTCCACCCCCCTACTCCTCTCTCATCCTCCATCTCTCTGTTTCCTGTTCTCTCTCCTCCTCCTTCTCTCTCTCTTTCTGTTTCCTTTTCTCCCTCTCCCTCCTTCCACCACCCCTCTTATTTCCCTCTTTCTCCTCTCTATCACTCTTCACTCTCCCCCTCCTCTCTCACCCCTTTTCTCTGTCTCCTTTTCTCCATTTTCTCCCATCTATTTTCCCCTCTTCTTCCACTCCCCCTTCTCCCCCTTAGCCCTCTCTCTCTCCTCCTTCTCTCTCTCTCTCCTTTTTTCCTCTCTTCCTTCTCCTGTCTTTCCCTTCTTCTTCCTTCTCACCCTCCCCTCCTTCTCTTCCTCTCTCGTTTCCTCTTCTTTCTTTATCTCTATTTCCTCTTCGTTCTCCTTTTTGTCATCTTCCTCTTCTCCCCCTCCTTTTCTCCATCTCTCTCCTCCTCTGTCTCTTCTGCCCCTTCTCCATCCTTCTCCACTTTCTCCTCCTCTCTTCCTCGTTCTTACAGTCTCTTATTGTAAATTATTCGTCTTTCCTCCAGTGCAAAACTCTTTCAATATCCCATAAATACTGTTATGAAACTCGGCCAATCACAGCCTTCTGTTTTTCCCTTCAGCCAATCAGCTGCAGAGCTCTATCAGCTTTTTATTACATTATATTTATTACATTATATATATTATATTATATCACACTACATTTCCCACAAGCCCCATCTCCTCTTCAGCACTTCCCTTCATCACACGGCAGAGGTTCTGTCAGATCCACTTATTTAGCATGTTTGGATAGTTTGAATTCTGCTTTTAGTCCTGGTTTAGTCCTGGTTTAGTCCTAGTTTAGTCCTAGTTTGACTCTGTTTTAGCCCTGGTTTAACCCATTTTACTTTACTCATGGTTTAGTTCTAGTTTAGTCCTAGTTTATTTCTGGTTTGGCACTGTTTTAGCCCTGGTTTAATCCATTTTAGTTTATTTCAGGTTTAGCTCTAGTTTAGTCCTGGTTTAGTCCTGGTTTAACCCTGGTTTAGTCCTGGTTTAGTCCTGGTTTAGTCCTGGTTTAACCCTGGTTTAGTCCTGGTTTAGTCCTGGTTCAGTCCTGGTTCAGTCCTGGTTTAGTCCTGGTTTAGTCCTGGTTTAGTCCTGGTTCAGTCCTGGTTCAGTCCTGGTTTAGTCCTGGTTCAGTCCTGGTTCAGTCCTGGTTTAGTCCTAGTTCAGTCCTGGTTCAGTCCTGGTTTAGTCCTGGTTTAGTCCTGGTTTAGTCCTGGTTTAGTCCTGGTTTAGTCCTGGTTCAGTCCTGGTTTAGTCCTGGTTTAGTCCTGGTTTAGTCCTGGTTCAGTCCTGGTTTAGTCCTGGTTTAGTCCTGGTTTAGTCCTGGTTCAGTCTGTACTCTGTGTCTGCAAACCCTTTTTTTGTTGGTCATTTGATTCACTATAAAATCCACTATTAAATTGTATTTCTAATTAAGTAATTAAGTAAAACTGAGGAGGCTGTAAAGAGACCAGAGGAACAGTCTGGGTGAACAGGACTGAGTACAGCAGCAGCAGAGTACTCGAGTAGAAGACAGGACTGAGTACAGCAGCATCATAGTACTCGAGTAGAAGACAGGACTGAGTACAGCAGCAGCAGAGTACTCGAGTAGAAGACAGGACTGAGGAGTACAGCAGCATCATAGTACTCGAGTAGAAGACAGGACTGAGTACAGCAGCATCATAGTACTCGAGTAGAAGACAGGACTGAGTACAGCAGCATCATAGTACTCGAGTAGAAGACAGGACTGAGTACAGCAGCATCATAGTACTCGAGTAGAAGACAGGACTGAGTACAGCAGCATCATAGTACTCGAGTAGAAGACAGGACTGAGTACAGCAGCATCATAGTACTCGAGTAGAAGACAGGACTGAGTACAGCAGCATCATAGTACTCGAGTAGAAGACAGGACTGAGTACAGCAGAAGCAGAGTACTCGAGTAGAAGACAGGACTGAGGAGTACAGCAGCATCATAGTACTCGAGTAGAAGACAGGACTGAGTACAGCAGCGTAGTACTCGAGTAGAAGACAGGACTGAGTACAGCAGCAGCAGAGTACTCGAGTAGAAGATAGGACTGAGTACAGCAGCATCATAGTACTCGAGTAGAAGACAGGACTGAGTACAGCAGTGTAGTACTCGAGTAGACGTACAGCCCTGGGTCCTCAGGTAAAAGGGAAACTTTGGTGAAACTTTGAGTCTTTTCCTTGATGTAAATTGTTCATTTAAACATAATTTCTGTTCCTGCCTCTGGAAAGACTCTGGACACATAAAATAATTTACCACAACATTTTTGATGTATTGTCGTCATGAAGCTTTTGTCAGTTGTGGAGTTAAGCAAAAGTATAAAATATAATCCTGAAGTAGGAGTAAAAGTTCTGTGTCCAAAAACCACTGGGAAAGTTTCTGGAGAAATTTCCCTTCACAAACCTGAGGAACCCACTCTGTTCTGGGATGTTCACTTTCCCTTTGTGCAGATCTCACTTGTTCTAATCTCACAATAATCTAAGTGCTGCAGGTTTGTCTCGTTTCACAAATATTCTCAGATTTCTCTTTCTCTAATTTAATGATCCAACAACAAACAGCACAATTCTACAAACAGATCTTTTCCGCTCCGTTAATATTCCTCGTATTGATGTTGTGTGAAATGCCGTCTTAATGCAGCTAATTGGAATCATTAAACTCCATCGATTTGAAGTCAGTTTATGAAAATCCCTCAAGGGCATCGACAGCAGAGAAACTGCAGCGAGCCTCAGTCTGAGCTCAGGTCACGAGCTTTTGGTGCTTCCAGTCATCTGCAAGTCCTGGTTTTATTTTTATGTTTTTCCTGTTTGATAAAGAGAGAGTCCTGGTTTAATGTGGGTTTAGACCTGGTTTAGTCCTGGTTTTTATCCTGGTTTAGTCCGATTTCAGTCCTGGTTTGGCTTTGTTTTAGCCCTGGTTTAATCCAGTTTATTTTACTCATGGTTTAGTCCTAGTTTAGTCTTGGTTTAGTCCTTGCTTAGACCAACTTTAGTCCTGGTTTGGCTCTCTTTTAGCCCTGGTTTAATCCATTTCAGTTTACTCATGGTTTATTCTTAGTTTAGTCCTGGTTACTGCTACTTTAGTCCAGGTTTAATCCAGGTTTAGTCCTAGTTTAATCCTGGTTTAGTCCAGTTTTAATCCAGGTTTAGTCCTAGTTTAATCCTGGTTTGGCCATGGTTTGGCTCTATTTTAATCCATTTTACTTTACTCGTGATTTAACCCTAATTTAGTCCTAGTTTAGTCCTGGTTACTTCTGGTTTAGTCCAGGTTTAATCCTGATTTAGTCCTGGTTTGGCTCTATTTTAGCCCTGGTTTAATCCAGTTTAATGTATGTACCGACTCTTGTGAGCTTTAAGTTTCATGTTTAACCCTTTATTATCCGTTTGTCTGCATCTCCCAGAGTTTGTGTGTTAAACAATTAAGAAAAAAAAGCACATTATGGAACCTTTAAGCACCAGAGGTTTTCCATTAACCTGACTAAGAAAGTAATGCTATGCTAAAGCGTGAAGTGTTTGATCGCTTTTAAACAGAGGCTCATTAAACCCTGAGCACCATTTTAAAGTCTACATCTGTTTTTCTGAGTTGTATATTTGTGTGGAGGGAAACATAAAAGGGGAAAAGTCTTAGTGTAGTTCTGGTTTGGACCTGATATAATCTGGTGTGTGTGTTGGGAGCTCTGGTGTGTGTTGGGAGCTCTGGTGTGTGTGTTAGGAGCTCTGGTGTGTGTTGGGAGCTCTGGTGTGTGTTGGGAGCTCTGGTGTGTGTTAGGAGCTCTGGTGTGTGTGTTGGGAGCTCTGGTGTGTGTGTTGGGAGCTCTGGTGTGTGTGTTAGGAGCTCTGGTGTGTGTGTTGGGAGCTCTGGTGTGTGTGTTGGGAGCTCTGGTGTGTGTTGGGAGCTCTGGTGTGTGTGTTAGGAGCTCTGGTGTGTGTTGGGAGCTCTGGTGTGTGTGTTGGGAGCCCTGGTGTGTGTTGGGAGCTCTGGTGTGTGTGTTGGGAGCTCTGGTGTGTGTTGGGAGCTCTGGTGTGTGTTAGGAGCTCTGGTGTGTGTGTTGGGAGCTCTGGTGTGTGTTGGGAGCTCTGGTGTGTGTGTTGGGAGCTCTGGTGTGTGTTGGGAGCTCTGGTGTGTGTTGGGAGCTCTGGTGTGTGTGTTGGGAGCTCTGGTGTGTGTGTTAGGAGCTCTGGTGTGTGTTGGGAGCTCTGGTGTGTGTGTTGGGAGCCCTGGTGTGTGTTGGGAGCTCTGGTGTGTGTGTTGGGAGCTCTGGTGTGTGTTGGGAGCTCTGGTGTGTGTGTTAGGAGCTCTGGTGTGTGTTGGGAGCTCTGGTGTGTGTGTTGGGAGCTCTGGTGTGTGTGTTGGGAGCTCTGGTGTGTGCTGGGGGCTCTGGTGTGTGTGGTTTCAGTGTGTGGGCCATGGGGGGAGCACCATCTGTCTCCTGCTCACACAGTCACACTGCAGCACCGTTCACACTTTAACAACAGACACCACTGCTCCTCAAACATCTCACCGCAGCAGGAGGCTCGTTCCACCACCACTCACAGCCATTGCTTCTAGTTAGGAGGCAGCAGACAGTTTCAGGGAGGAAGTGGACGAAGAGAGAGAAAAGAGCGAAGACACGAGGCTTTATTCACCCAAAAATAGACCCCAGAATCGTAAACGCGCAACTTTTCACTTTGGTTTCTGTAGATAATGTGTCATCGCTCTGTCTGGAATGTTCCATGGTGTGACATTTGTTTTATGGCTCAAAAATACCTAGAAAAACAGGTATTCTGAATGTGAGCGGGGTCGCCTCTCCAGAGAACTGACCTGTAATTTAGTCTGGTTTGGTTTCCATGAAGATAGAAATGTTTAAAGCCATAATGTCGCTATGGAGAAAAGCATCTGATGGACCCTCCACCAGAAAAGCTACACAACAAAAACCCTTAAATAGTTTGACGTTTGTTTAATTCACTTTTGTTTGTGTATTTTTGAAGATTTGAAATATTTACACATCAGTATCTGTACAATTCTGAAACACAAAGATGTTTGCACAAGTCATGTCCGGTGAATTACACTTATCTTGGCCGTTTTAGTTCAGTGTGTTTTAGTACATGTATGTGCACGAATTTTGACAACAGAAATCCGGATTTTCAAAATAAAAAACTGGGACGTCCCTGGTTTGTTTGATTGGTCATAATAACATTGTGAAGTGAGTAATGAAGGAAACTCTTCTGCACTCGGTATAGTCACATTTTCTTTGTGTTTTTGTCATTTTTAAGCAGCTGTTCTGGATTTTACCTAAAGAAACGACAATTTATGTCTCTTTACTGTTGGCAGGATCAGATTGGTCAAAAATAGGGACATACGGGACATTTCTTGTATAAAACTGGGACAAATCAGTGGTTTTGGATAAATCTGCTGGGACAGAGGACACAGGGCTCAAAACTGGGACTGTCCCGGGTGAATAGAGACGTCTGGTCAAACTAAACAGAAGTGTGGCTGAACTCTGTCGTCAAAGAATCGTGAATATTTCCTCAAGAGGCCGACTTTGAGAAACGGTGTCCAACTGCCAGGTCCTTGTGCGATCAGTGAGTAAAACTTTAAAACTTTAGTCACCGGTAGAATATCGACTCTGACAAACACACACAGAACAACCAGACATTTGGTGCTGGAAATGTTTTGATCTCCGTCTTCTTCTTCTGTTTTCAGTCACGCAGCTTTTTTCATCACTTCTGCCATAAAAGGGTCTATGCATTTATGTATCATTCTGCAAAATGGACTTTTCCGAGCTTTTAACCATGGTGTAGTTGTTTCCTCTTCACATTTCCCATCTCAAAGTTGTATTTCGAGTGATTCATGTCCATTTATTCTCCTGTATTCAGCTCCTCATTGTTTTCAGCACTGCTCTGTGCTTCCTTTACTCTCCAGTTTCAGTGATGTGTGTAGGTGATGTGCTGCTCTCCACAGGAGATGCTGAGAACTAAGACCTGTCAAAAACTTACTAAAAAAAACATGGAATATTCCACAGTATGGCATTAACATACATCTCCATGGTGACAAGCAGGTCAAATCTTCATGTCGTCTGCTCTGGCTCTGGCTCTGGCTCTGGCCCTCGCTCTGGCCCTGGCTCTGGCTCTGGCTCTGGCTCTGGCTCTGGCTCTCGCTCTGGCTCTGGCTCTGGCTCTGGCTCTGGCTCTGGCTCTGGCTCTGGCTCTGGCTCTGGCTCTGGCTCTGGCTCTGGCTCTGGCTCTGGCTCTGGCTCTGGCTCTGGCTCTCGCTCTGGCTCTGGCTCTGGCTCTGGCTCTGGCTCTCGCTCTGGCTCTCGCTCTGGCTCTCGCTCTGGGTCTCGCTCTGGCTCTCGCTCTGGGTCTGGCTCTGGCTCTCGCTCTGGCTCTGGCTCTGGCTCTGGCTCTGGCTCTGGCTCTGGCTCTGGCCCTCGCTCTGGCCCTGGTTCTGGCTCTGGCTCTCGCCCTGGTTCTGGCTCTGGCTCTGGCTCTGGCTCTGGCTCTCGCTCTCGCTCCGGCTCTCGCTCTGGCTCTGGCTCTGGCTCTGGCTCTGGCTCTGGCTCTCGCTCTCGCTCCGGCTCTCGCTCTGGCTCTGGCTCTCGCTCTGGCTCTGGCTCTGGCTCTGGCTCTGGCTCTGGCTCTGGCTCTCGCTCTGGCTCTGGCTCTGGCTCTCGCTCTGGCTCTGGCTCTGGCTCTGGCTCTGGCTCTGGCTCTGGCTCTGGCTCTGGCTCTGGCTCTGGCTCTGGCTCTGGCTCTGGCTCTGGCTCTCGCTCTGGCTCTGGCTCTGGCTCTGGCTCTGGCCCTGGTTCTGGCTCTGGCTCTGGCTCTGGCTCTGGCTCTGGCCCTCGCTCTGGCCCTGGTTCTGGCTCTGGCTCTCGCCCTGGTTCTGGCTCTGGCTCTGGCTCTGGCTCTCGCTCTCGCTCCGGCTCTCGCTCTGGCTCTGGCTCTGGCTCTGGCTCTGGCTCTGGCTCTGGCTCTGGCTCTCGCTCGTACCGTTACTCCGGAATATTTTGGGTTTTCCGGAACATTGGGCAGAAGTTGTGCCTGTGGAGCTGAATGCAAAGTGAGCGCCCCCTGTTGGGCCGCTCATGATAGGAGATGTAAAAGAGGAGGAGGTGGAGGAGAGGAGCTGGACCTCCATCAGCGCAGGGCTGTGGTGAGCAGGTCTCACACTGAGAGGCTTTGAAAAACAGCCTTTAGACTTTAGCTGTGGTTTTGATGGGACTTAAAACTTTTCTTCATGGATTATTCCTGATTTGTACTTTGAGGAAGTGGGAAATGATGTAGATTTCTTTCTTTAGACTTTCACACTGCATTCACCAAAACTGGGACTAAACCTGGACCAAACCTGGACTAAACAAGGACTAGAATAGGGCAGAACCAAGTCTACGTCAGGACTAAAATGGGCTCTATTTAGACTTTCTTTAGATATTGGGTCCTTTCACACTTTTTTCACCAAAATTGAGACCAAACCTGGAACTAAACTCTAGATCAGGACTAAACAAGGACTAAACAAGGACTAGAAAAGGACCAAAGCAAGTCTATGTCTGGACTGACTGGGCTCTGATTTCACTTTCTTTAGACTTTGGGTCATTCACACTTCTTTCACTAAACCTGAAACTAAACCCTGGGTCAGGACTAAACAAGGACTAGAAAAGGATCAAACCAAGTCCACATCAAGACTAAAACAGGCTCTGTTTAGGACCAAATAACAAACATTGTGTCTGGACTCTTTATCTCTGAGTTACCCCTAGTTTAACCTTTGTGTTCACCCTTGGTTCAGTGCCGGTTTAACCTGGTTTAGGCGAAGTTCAGTCTCAGTTTAGTCACGTTTCAGACCTTCTTCAGCCATGTTTTTATCCTGATTTAGACCTGGTTAAATCCCACTTTAGTCCTTTAACCCTGGATTTGTGGATTTGCCCCATTTTAGACCAGATTCAGTCCTAGTTTAGATTTTAATCAGTCGCAGTTCAGTCTTGGTCTGTCCTTGTTTAGATCTTTTAATCCTTTACCCTGCTTTAGCCTTTACCCTGCTTTTATCCTGAATTAGCCCAGTTGTCTATTTAGTCTGGGTAAATGACTTAGTTTCTTCAGAGTTTTAGTCCTGGTTCAGACTTTCTTCAGTCCTGGTTTAACCCTGGTTTGATCCTGGTTTAGTTAGACCTGGTTTAGTCATTATTTTAGTCTGGGTCAAGACTTTCTTCAGTGCTGGTTTAGACTTGGTCTGTGTTTGTTTAGACCTGGTTTAATCCTGGTTTAGTCTTTTGTGAACAGTATTTTCTCCCTTTGGTCGTTACTCAGAGTCAGTTTAGCTCTGGCTTCATTGTAGTTGGTTCATTCATAGTTTACCGCTGTGTTAGATCAGATTTAATCTTGGTTTAGTTCATATGAGACTGCATTTCAAAGATGAATTGACTCTAGAGTATCTCATTATAACGAACACTGAACTCTCCAAATGCTGTCAGGACCAATGTGCTCCTCTCTTTATAAATCAGACTGAGATTATGTGAGTGCAGCTCGAACGCTCGAACCCATCGCACCCTTACAGACTGGGCCACGTGTTTGTTTCCCCTTATTTCTACTTTTGGCTGAGGTCAAATACATCGAAGTTTAGTTCTGGTTTAGACCTGATTTAATCCTGGTTTAGTTA
This sequence comes from Odontamblyopus rebecca, assembly GCA_030686955.1. NCBI lineage: Eukaryota > Metazoa > Chordata > Actinopteri > Gobiiformes > Gobiidae > Odontamblyopus > Odontamblyopus rebecca. Next base: position 820,925 of record CM060661.1, on the reverse strand, counting down.
ATTCAGAGTTTTATCATAATCAGGCCTGTTATAGTTTAGATTTCATCCTGACTCTAGCCATGTTTTAACCCAGTTTATTATGTCCTGGTTTGTCCTAGTTTGATCCTGGTTTAGTCCTGGTTTAGTCCTAGTTTAGTCCTGGTTTACTCTTGGTTTAGTCTTGGTTTAGTCTTGGTTTAGTCTTGGTTTAGTCCTGGTTTAGTCCTGGTTTAGTCTTGGTTTAGTCTTGGTTTAGTCCTGGTTTAGTCCTGGTTTAGTCCTGGTTTAGTCCTGGTTTAGTCCTAGTTTAGTCCTGGTTTAGTCTTGGTTTAGTCTTGGTTTAGTCTTGGTTTAGTCTTGGTTTAGTCCTGGTTTAGTCCTAGTTTAGTCCTGGTTTAGTCCTGGTTTAGTCCTAGTTTAGTCCTGGTTTAGTCTTGGTTTAGTCTTGGTTTAGTCCTGGTTTAGTCCTAGTTTAGTCCTGGTTTAGACCTGGTTTAGTCCTGCTTTAGTCCTGCTTTAGTCCTGCTTTAGTTCCAGTTCATTCATACTTTACACTTGGTTTAGTACTGAATTAGTCCCTGTGTGTTTTTAGCTCTAGTTGTATCATGATCAGTTCTGTGTAGGTTTGGTTTCGTTCTGCCTACGCAACAAACATTTTCAGCACTGATCAATAGACTGAACTGCTTGACTCTTATAAGGTCACTGGTTCTGTTCCCATTTGTTCCCACAAGCCTTAAAACTTTTCTTCCTGGATTTTTCCTGATTTGTACCTTTTCTTTAGACTTTGGGTCCATTCACGCTGCATCCACCAAACCTGGACTAAACGAGGACTAGAGGCCGGGATGTGTTGTGCCTTAATGACTCACACAGGTCCTCGAGACGTCTGGTTTAACCCTGACGTAGACCTGGTTTAGTTCTGCTTTAGTCCTGGATTAGATTTGCTTTAGACTTGGCTTAGACCTGGTTTAGTCCTTGTTTAGTCCTGGTTCTCCTTTCTGTCCCTTGTAAATCAATAGACATACCAGACTGACCCTGATAAGGTTGCTGGTTCTATTCCCACGCGCCTGTAGAAGCCTGAGAGCGTCATTTGCAGGAGCTGCAGAGGGCAAATTGGCGGCAGAGCGAGCGTGCAGTATATGTCTGCACTGTTGGGCCGCTCATAAGTGCCATTGTAGTAGATGTTATGTGTGAGAGGCTGGATGTGTTGTGCCTTAATGACTGTTCCACAGGTCCTATAGAGTCCTGGAGGAGCTGGCAGAGCACTTGTACCGCTAATGATTTGTATCGGGAGGGCTGCTGTCTGGCATAAGAGATTCTCTGGGTTTTTAGAATGCATCGGAGAGAAACATGAATATCTTTCTCAGCGTGTCATCACACTTTAATGGCGCCGGCTTTGCTCTGTCCCGTCGGATATGAGGCAGTTTTAACTCTATTCTGCCAGGCCCAATAGAAAGGGTTTTATGGCGAGGCTGTCAAACGGTGTCGTTATCAACGCTCAACACGCTGGAGCTGTATTTTGTGGTTAACCTTTTCATTTGTAAGCTGTGTTTAAAGAGCATTATTTAATTTGTCTCATGGAGATGTTGCTCTCTCAGGCATGTGGTAGTTTTACAGTAGATTCTGCCTGTGTTAAAGGTCCCATATTACAGCTTTAGGTTCTGTTAGAACAGACCTGGTGTTGTGTTTGGTTTTCGTTCACTCGTGACTTTGTGAGGCGGTCGCCTCTCCATAGATCTGACTTGTTCACCTGGTTGCATCACCTGTTTGTTTCCATGACAGTGAATAAGCTTATTACTGTGGCTTAGAAAGGAGATTTAATGAAGCTGACTTTTCTCCTCATGTAAAGTGTGGATGCAGTGTGATTTTATTATACGCCCGTTGTATTTTTGGCTCTATGAAAAACATTCTATCACTGGAGGCTGAAACTGAGATTCTGGTCATTTTTCTGAACCCAGTTCCTCCAAAAAACAAATTAAACAGTGAATTTCATGAACCTGTTGTTAATCTTCACTTTAGTGACTGGAGTAAAAACTTTTACTTGAGCAGATGGAACAAACCCACTCACCTGTGGAATAATGAGACATGATTACTGTTTACACACACACACATGTACACACACGTATACACACTCATGTACACACACACACACACACATGTACACACACACATGTACACACATGTATATACACACACACACATGTACACACATGTACACACACACATGTACACACACGTATACACACACATGTACACACATACACACACACGCACACACATGTACACACATGTATACACACACATGTACTCACATGTATATACACACACACATGTACACACACACACACACACACATGTACACACATGTATATACACACACACACATGTACACACATGTATACACACACATGAACTCACATGTATATACACACACACACATGTACACACATGTACACACACACATGTACACACACATGTACTCACATGTATATACACACACACACATGTACACACATGTACACACACACATGTACACACACATGTACTCACATGTATATACACACACACACATGTACACACATGTATACACACACATGTACTCGCATGTATATACACACACACACATGTACACACACACACACACACATGTACACACACACATGTACACACACACATGTACACACACACACACACACACACACACATGTACACACACACATGTATACACACACACACACACACACCTTCTAAAACACTCCGCTGAAGTGTTTTAACACTGAATATTGGTGTTGGCAGAGCTCAGTCCACAGATTCCACAGATTTCAGCGTTTGCTGTGTTCTGGGCTAATTTGGAAAAGCACTTGTGTTGAAGGGCAGAGCCATTTCACAGCCAACTTTAAAGTAGTTTTCCTCCCACCACACACCAGCCTCTTTATACTAATTAAGTTCTACCCAAACTTTGAAAATACTGCAGCGTAAAATAAACAGAACTTAGAGATGAACTGATGCTGTTCATGGCACTGCCCTCACTGCACTCACTGTCCTTCACTGTTTAAAACCCTTTTACTACACAGGGATCACCGGTGACGCCACTATTTCAAATGACCTCCTCCTCACTCCCTCCTGCAGGTTTAATCATTCAAACTGCCCCTGAGAGCTGTGAACCAGGGCTTGAAAGTTGAAGAAAATTCAATTCTTTTTATTCAATTCTTTTTTGGCCTTTTCGTCTTATAACACAGTTTTAGGTATTTAATTACATAAAAATGGTAAATTCTTGGCAATTCTACTTCTCCTGAAAAAGTGTGTGAATCATTTACACTTAGGGCATTCTTTCACACAATTATTGCCAAAAATAGACAATTCAGTTCAATCTTTATTAAGAACACATCATATCTGGTTCATAGGTACAAAATAAGAATAACCATAAAAGAAAAACAGACTAAAAAGACCAGGTGTTTGAATAAATGTAGCTTTTATTATGGGGTTAAAAGTGTTAAGGGTCCATCCTGCACTCTAAGCGGGGACTGTCAGACTTCCCTCACCCCTGACACTTCCTCCAGCTTCTCCAGCAGGACCCCAAGGCGTTCCCAGGTCACAGCCCAGAGACATGATCCCTCCAGTGTGTCCTGGGTATTTCCCCAGAACCTTCTTCTAGTGGGACATAAACACATCCTCAGGGAGGCACCAGGAGGCACCAGGAGGCATCTGGAACAGAAGCCCAAACTACTTCAGCTGCTCCTCCACTCGAATCTACGCCGAGCTCCTCCTGTGTGACTGAGCTCCTCACCCTGCCGCTCTGCAGAGGAAACTCATTTCAACCTCTTGTATCCACCATCTTGTCCTTTCAGTCATTACAAAGCTCCTGCCACAGGTGAGGCCAGGACCAGACATCTAAACCAGGACTAAATCAGTACTGAACCAGGGACCATGTGGTGAGGGAACACAGACTGACCGGTAAATACAGAGCTGTGCCTCAGGAGCTCCTTGGCAAAGGGAAGAGTTCAATTTGTCAACTGGACAAGAGTTTTAGGTAGAAGACGTTTCGCTGCTTCTTCACTTCTGGTCAGAATGGAGGACACTGACTTAAATCTGCCAGAGGGAGGAGTTCACTTCCCCAAATCCCTCTGAAACTGACTTCTTTACAGTTTGTGTTTTTAGCTCGGCCTATTGAAATAGACTTGAGAGTTTTTTCCTTCACCACAACGGTCCGATACAGCTGTGAACCTCACGCTCCATCCTCCCCCTGAGATCCTGAACTGCTCCACCTGAGGCAGGGACTCTCCACCCACCTGGAGAGGGCAGTGTTTAAAGATGCACTGTGGAACTTTTCCGATGGAGGGAACACCTGCCTGTCTCTTTCATCAAGATTACATTTGTTGTTGTTTTAATACACAAAAATATCTTGAAATTCATTCTTACATCGTGGGAAAAGCCTAAAAACTCACTAAGAACCTTGAGTTTTCTGCAGTTATTCAAAGGAAACTCTTAGTGTAAAACTTTGAATACAAATCATCAATTTTAAAACAGTGCGATGGTGAAATATGAAGCTTGACTGTTGGTATCCACTTCTTATACTTTGCAGCTGTATTCAACATTCCCTGGGGGTGTGACGCTGACCTGAGGCACTGCTGTGTCTGAAGCTCTGTTACTCTTAAACTTTAATCTGAGCTGTTTGAAGCCATTTTCTACTTCTTTAAATACATGTTTTATTCATTCTTGAGTTTTCAAACTATTCTAAAACTTATTTTTGTCAGTAATTGCTAATGTATGCATTGTGTCGCTATGGTAACTGCTTAACATTCCGCCATAGACATACATGTAGAATCCTTCCAAGCGTGATATCCCTGCAAACAGCGTGAGCCAGGAGCTTCGAATGCCGCACGTGTTCGCTGGAGTTTCATTATTCCACGCACAGCCCTCCTCACAAACGGTCTCCTCTTTAATAAAAATGCTGCATTAAAGTGGTTTTTCTCGAGTCCAGTGGAGCGGTGGTGCTGAGCCCCGCGTGTGCAGACGGGAGGCCCACTTTGGCGCTGGGATCCTGGCCGTGCTGTGCTGGAGGGCTGCCTGTGGAGACGGAGCCCGGTGCCAGTGCTCCAGGATTTGGGGGAAGATACAAGTGTCTGTGGGCATCTGTTTGCATATATTAACACACAACACCATCTCCCAGACTGCCAGTCTCACCCCGTATGGAAGACTTGAGGTTCTGATCCTCTTCAGTTACCGCCAGATACGCACTGTCCACAAACCTGCTGCAGTAAATGAACATAAAAGAGCTCTAGTTTGCTTTTAAAGGTTAAATCACGCTACACTGACACTTATGAGCTTTAAGCCAGGTTCAAACATGTATCCAGAGTTGTGTTTTGTTTCATTTGCATGGTTGAGTAACCCCATCATTAGTCTGATGCATTTCCAAAACTCAAAATGCTCTGTTCCACCTCGTGATGTCACAAAGCAACAGAAGTTTTCAAGTTAACAGCTCCTTTAGCCTTTTGTATAGTCGAGATTGGAAATTCCAGTTCTGAACTTATCCGAATGAGTGAACGGAGTGAAGGTAAAGTATGAAGGTGTGTGGAGTTTAAAAACACACTGGAGCACTTCCTGTGTTACCAGATGACATCACAAGGTGGAACAGAGTGTTTTTCTGTTGTGAATATGTGAATGAAACGAAACACAACTCCACGTATGTTTGTGATGAGAAAACAACATTATAACAGTGTAAATCAGCGCTTTAAATCTGACCATGATCAAAACAAACAAAAGGAAATGTTCTTAAAGTATATTTGACACGACCGTAAACTTCAAAATGCACTTATAAAGTCCTGTTTTTCAGCCTTTTCTGAGTTGCAGTGCACATTCTTGGTTAAAAACATTCCAAGGCGCAACATCCACTTCCCCAATTACACGATTTAGAACAAAAAAATAGGAAATTTTCATTCCCCATGTGTCTGGATCTAACAATTCTGTTGGAACGTTCAGACAAATACTCCGTGCTGTTTGGTGGAAGAAAAACAAGTTGGAAAATCAAATCTTTTTTTAAATCCTGTTGAGAGAAAAGTACAGGCGTCTTTTCTTACACAAATGCCCAAAGCGTTTCTCACGGCAAAATTTTCCAAAACAAAACACTCTGTACTTTTGCTGAAATAGACTGAAGTACATCTGTAGGTTTCGCCAAACTCTTCAAAATGGATTCACAAGAGTTTGTGAACGAAGAAAAATCACAAGAACTCATTTTGCTGCCAGGGTTAACCTAAAACAAGGATAATGAGACAAATCCACCAGCTGAGGTACGATCATGCCTGGCCAAGGGACGTTTGACCCGTCCTTCACTGCCGCTGGGGAAACACGTCAGGAGCACTGGACCCGTCTCCAGATCTTGAGTCTTGGTCAGGACGACCTTAGCTGGAGAATTGGATCTACGGTGCCTGTTTTAGCTCAAAATCTGGAGCTGGGCCTTGGTAACAGACGGGTCAAATGCAGAGGGGACAAGCAAGAAGTCAAAGTTCCTTTTCTTTCTTTCTTTTTCTTTTTAATTTGACCATCTAAGTATCATAGAGGTGCAGATCATAAAAAACAATATCAAGAACAGAGGAATCCACAGAAAATAAAGAGCAAATCAGACGCCCAAAAGGAGCAGCAGAAGAACCTTATAGACGCCTCCCCCCGTTCACATTAAAGTATTGGAAAGTGCACAATACATTTGGTTTCAGATGTTCCATTTTCAAATTCTTTTCCAAAACAAACATAGTTCCAAAGTGCTTCACAACAAGAACTTAAAACACATAAAAATCTAACGCACGATTAGGGCAGTTATATCAGCCCTTAAAGAAGACATATTGTGCTGGAGTTTGCCATATAGTTATAATATATTACACCAGTGGATCTTTGTTATAATCTGGACATTTTAAATCACAATATTCGCCTAAAACAACTTCATAAAACAAACAAACCCTCTGACTTCTACTTTAGGAAACTGCAGCGCCCAGTGGGAGCCGACGTCTCTGTAAACATCATCACCTCCGATGGAGCTGCAGATCACACTGACGAGCAGCTTTTTTTTATTCATTTGTAAGTCGAATCCTTCTCCTGTCACTGATTAAGAAAAGAACATTTTAGAAGCAACTCTAGAGCAGAGGACCCGTACGCAGCGGTGAAACTTAGAGTTCATCGACAATATGGCGTCTTGAAAATAAGCGATTGGAGTCGGCTCAAACATGCACGAGTCAGACCAGGAGTTTGTTTTCATCCACGTTTCGCTCACTGGCTTCTGCCTCTGAGTTAGTGAGAAGTCAAAACTTTCAGGTATAAAACCAAAGTCTTGGTCTGAAAGAACCAAGTGAACCTCATTGGACTGTGCACAAACCACTTAAAATACAACTTCGAGAGGGTAAATGAGAAAGGAAACAACTACAACATGCCTAAAAGCTCTGAAATGTTGATTTGCATAATAGGTCTGCTTTAAATATTTAATATAACATCATTTGGACGCTGTCAGTCGTCGGTTAAAGCGCACTTAAGGACTAATAAAGAGCAGCTTGCCTTTGTCAGGACAGGACACCGTAATGAAGTCATGTGTCTTTGCCGGGGTGAGACAAAAGAGCGGCATCAGTCAAAATTACTGGCCCTGTCGTGGCGTCGGATGGTGGGCCGGGTGCCGTAATGAGATTAGCATGTGCGATAAACAAAGCATCCATTATAACGGCCTCTCATTGCACATGTAGGACCGCAATCTATAACGTTATTTGTTCTCATTAACATTGAATAAACTGTCATCCCTCTCCGCACGAGGCAATGGGTTTAAATTATTCAATTAATTCATTTGGGCTAATTACTCCGGCCCCTCCATTATATGCATCTGCCAAGTGGTCCGCATAGGGTTTGGCTGTGTTCAGTGTAGGAAGAGACGGTGCCTTTGATAGAGGCTTGTATCATTATGGAAATCCCTATAGTGTGTCCATTATTCATGGCTCCCTCCCTCATGGCCCCTCCTCGGCTCCTCTGCTGCTCATTTGCATCCCCCCTGCATCTGTCTCACGCTCCCTACATTTTCTAGTGCACTTTACTTCAGCACTTCAGATGGTATCGCTCAGTCTCTCCTCTGTGGTCTTCATTTCTTCTTTCATGCTGCAGTTGTTCACTTGGAGGATGAGCTCAAAGAGGCTCCTTTCAAACCTATAATATCGATTCAGAATTCAGAAGTACTGAAAGGGGCATTGTGTAGCTTTTCCTGTGGTCGTCCGTCGCCTTCCCGTTTCTATGGATGTGCCTGAAATGTTCCACAATATGACATTAAACAGCTCTACCTTACAGCTTACATTTATTCGATCACAGGTGGTTTTATAGCTCAAAAATACACAGAAAAGGTCTCCATGAAGATAGAAAGGTTTAATGCCACACTGGAACATTCCAGACTAAGGAATAACATCTCCATGGAGAAAAGCATTTGACGGACCCTCCACCAAAAAAAAACAAAAAAAACAACGCTGTAATTGTCTGATGATTCCACGGAAACGGGAAGTTAAAGCCCTACTTCAGAACATTCTCCATGGAGCTACGTTTTATGCCATACTGTGGGATATTATAGCCAAAGGAACCACATTTCCATGGAAACCAGCAGGAGGAGACCCTCTTTCAAGCCAAATAAGAGTCAGGTTTAACTGAAGCTGAAATGCAGATGGAAAATAAAGTGTTATTTTAATATATTTTTGGCTAAAACTTTGTATACTGGGGCTTTAAGTGACTGAAAATTCAGTAAATAAATATGATTTCCTTTTTTTTATGTAGCTAAATGGGGTAATTTATCTAGATCCAATTTAAACTGTGGGATGGGAAAAGAGTCCTTTACTTCAGTTTGAAGTGGTCTCTCTATTGTGAGTGGTGAAGTAATCAACAAAAACACTTAATATGATAATATAATTCACAAATGTTAATCCCAGACTAGGCAGATATACTTTTTTCTAGTAGATATTTGACTTCCTTTTTGCAGTTTGTTAAGTTAATGAAGCAGTTTGATGTGTGTCTCAGCCTGTCTCAGATCCAGCGGTGGGGAGCGGCCTGTTAAATGTGCTAAACACTTCTAAATCCGATGTTTAATAAATTTACACTAATATGTGGAATCAACAGCAGAGCGTAGAGAAGGAGCTACGACAGGAACCAGCTCCACACGGAACTAAACAAGCCCAGAGCCCTTCGCAGTCCTGCACCAGAAGGTCTCTCCAGAGGTCTAAAGGGGATGTCGTTTACTTCTCTGGGCTTTCACATACGTCTCTGCAGGATTTATGGTGTTTCTTATGGTTTATCATCTGAAAAGTGCCCATGGAAAGTTTCTGGTGGGGTGTCTGGCATATTTGTTTCCCTGGAGATCGTGTCATTTGGGTTGGAGTCCTGCACAGGTCCAGGGACCTACAGACAGGTGAACCGCATTTAATGAAACCGGTGAAACATGTTGTGCTGTTGGACGCAGGAGGGCGCAGGTCTAATCTGCACTTTACTAAACATCATGTGCCAACAAAAAACAGGGCTGTGGTTTAGTGAAATGCAAAAATGCCATTGTCTTTACAAGATGATTAAATGTAGAATCCGTATGTTTTTGCTGCACATGTGCTGCATTCCCACAAATCTCTGCCACTTTCATTTTCAAACCACACAGACGTCCTGCAGTTCCTGAGGAGCTGAAAAGAAAATTAGCGAGTGGAAAGTGTAAAGTTGTGGCTCTTTTTTTTGGATCTCGGACTGATTTTCATTCAGGTGCAGCTCTGGTGTTGGTTTGTATTTATAGCAGGTGCGGAATTTTATTTCAGTGTTGGAAAACGGGTGGGGTGCAGATTGAGGTATGACGGGTACTGAGTGCAGTTTGTCAAAATCAGACCCGTGCAGGACATTAAACTCTTAAGCCTTAAATGTGTCCAGCATTTATATCACTGTGTGTGTCCTAATACAAAAACAATAACATTAAATTAAAGGTGCACTATGTAACTTTTAGGTTGCTGCTTGTTTCTATGGTTATGTCTTTGCTCTGTCTCCACAGTGTGATATTAGACAGTTGCACTTTACTTTTATTCATTAACAGGTGGATTTATAGCTCGAAAATACCAGAAAAACAGCCATTCTGACCGAGCGGGGTCACCTCTCCACAGATCTGACCTGTAACTTGGTCTGGTTTGGTCTCCATGACGATAGAAAGCTTTAATAACATACTGAGAAAACCATTTGACGGGCCCCCACCAGAAAAGTGACACAATACAGATTTAAAAAATATGCCTTTTTTAGAGTGATCGGAGTCAAGTCTCCAGGGATCTGACCTGTAATTTGACCTGGTGCTTGTCTCCATGGAGATTGATAAGTTTAATGCCACACAAAACATCTCCATGGAGACAAACGAGGTGTCAGATAATCCAGCCGAAAAGCTCCATGGTGCAAAAAGAACTGGTCTGACTGGAACAATACCTGAGATCGACAGTTCTGAAATATGGAAAAAGTGGAGCTTCAACCCTTGAAATCAGCTGCTGTTGTGTCTTTGGGCAAGGCACTATTTCACTTTTGTATTGAGTAAATTAACACTAAAATAAAAAAGAACAATTTGATAACACCACAATTATTATAAAAAGCAATAACGGCCAAACAGCGTTCAAACTAACAAAGCTGCTCTGTTAGTTCCCTAATAAACTTCTCTTTCACTTTGATATTTCCTGCTCTTTCCTCCGCACGCGCTCACGAGCTGCGTGTGTGAAAATGTGAAAACTGCTGATCTGTAGCACGACTCTCCCCCCGAACGCACCTCACACTGTTCCCCACCCAAAGTCCAACTCGTGTCCTCCATCTGGAGCATCAGAACGAGCTTCTCCTCCAGCACCGCGGCCACATTTTAAACTCAGATCATTTTGTGACTGTTTTTAATCACTGTGAACAAATGGAGAGGTCGACTGAACTGTGTCAACTCCTTCTTCCTTTAGAAATGATTAACTCAGCTCAGTGACGGCAGATTTTGCGACACGGGTGTGCAATTAAAATTTAGCCATTTTAAGTAGTAATTAAAAACAGTTTAAGAGAGTTGTAATCTATAACTTTTCTTGTCTCCATGGAGATGTTATTGCCTTTTCTGTGATGATCCAGAGTGTGGCATTACACTTATCTACTGTATTTTGCATAGATTCAACTACACACTGTTTTACTGCTCTAAAATATTGCTTACTGTGAACATGGTCGCCACTCCACAGAGCTGGTGACATTTCCTGTTCACTGTCTTAAATTGGTAAGATTAATGTCACACTCTGGAACATTTCAGGCTGGTAATCTCTTTGAAGAGGTGAAAAGCGGGTGGTGGGCTTTCCAGTAGAAAAGTTCACGCTTTTAATTGTGAGACTTACACATTTCTGTAATGCCTATTAGAGATGTGCAGATCTAGAGTTTTTGGGTTCCGATCCGATCCGATTTTTTTAAAGAGTGCTTTTTCCAATACTGATCCGATACCGATTTGATACATTTTTTTATTGAACCCTAAGGAATGGAAGGAACGATACACGGATTGAAAGGATTCCTGAAGTGTTTTATTACTCTGGAATGTCGTGTCGTGAAGGAAGTTTGTGTCCATTAGACGACGAAAGCCTCTGTTTTCCACGACAGACAGCGGTTCATCGCCTAAAGTGATGAATTCGACAATCCTCTGTGTTATTCCCTTGACATAGTTTTTCTCTTCTTTGAAGTACCTGCACTCGTGTTGCTGCTGTGGCTTTGCTGCTTTGCACTTTTAAACCTCAAACTCGTCCGGATGATTCTTTTGTAAGTGTCAAATCAAACTGGTGGTGCTGAAGTGGCTCTGCTGGTTCCTCCAGGAGAAACTGTTTGTTTGCAGCGTTTGAGTCGCTGTTTGACTCTGGTTTTGTTGTAGTGAAAAGTCCCACAGCCACATGGAGGTGTTTTGGTTTACGGCTGCCATAAAGCGTGATGATGCTGCAAAAACATGTGAAACTGGACTCATAAGATACTCACAAGGTCTGGATCAGGAGCTGATACCGATACTGAATAGCCGGACATCCCTAATACATATGTTAGACCAGTGCTGATATACAATTGACATTAACTCACACATATTTAGATCATTATGGTAGCTTTTATTTTGTATTTGTTGAAAGTGAAACTCCCTTTGCTAAGTCGCTCCCCTTCAGAGCGCGAAGTGACACAATCAGCCTGCATCTCACTAATGAACCTACTGCACCTCACATCCGGTTTGTGAAGTTCTATTGTTCTGTATAGGACCGGGAGAGATCTCCAGATTACTCAAACATACTGTACATGGGTGAGATCTAAATCCTCTGCAGGGGATGTTTTGATTATGATTTCCTATAATTCCCTCTCTTTAAATTACAATATTACGTGAACAGCACTGGTCCCATTATCGCAGGTGAAACATATGTTGGCTTTTTTGCATTGGTCCAGTTGGACAGGGCGACGCAACATCCTGCAACAGCCAGTGGAAAGTCTGACATCTGCCTCACTCAGGTAATAATAACAGGAGCTCTGAGCTATTTGCAGCCAACAACAACTACTCAGCTCCTAAATACGATTAAAGCCTTGACAAATGGGTCATTACTGTAGCTGACAAACAGAAGGGGAGAGGTGGATGAGGAGCCAAGGTGATCATTTACATTGGAGATCAGCTGCATGCAAAATATACAGACTGTGCACTGCCAAACCCGACGTCCAGGCCTGTTAAGATGACTGGAATTCAGAAAGTTCAGAAAGTTTTTGTACTTAACCCATTTATGCCGTCGTAGTGCAGCATTGTTGTTGATTTGTCCTCATTTTCATCACACAAATAACATTTCATTTTTTTTATTTCATCAAATTTCATAACAAAATGTAATAAAAGTGGAGAGTCTTACCTTTTAAATGCAATTCATTTTGTGTTTTATGCACTTCAGAGGCTGAGATATTGAGGTTTTCATAAACAAAGTCAAAATTCTTCAAAAACCCTCAGGAGATAAGGACCCGAGCACAGCATAGGTTTTATAGGTGTTTTTTGCAGGCGTTTTAGGAGGGGGACCAGATTTTCAGTATAAAAAACTGGGACGTCCCTGGTTTGTGGTGATTGGTAATAATAAAATTGTTTTGGGCATTTTAAGCAGCTTTTCTGTATTTTCCCTAAACAAATGACAATTTATGGCTGTGTTTACTGCTGGCAGGGATCACATGTGTCAAAAATAGGGACACGAGGGACATGTTTTGTATAAAACTGGGACAAATCACTGGTTTTGGATAAATCTGCTGGGACAGGGAACACAGGGCTCTGGGCCTGTCCCGGGTGGATAAGGACGTCTGGTTGCCCTAGTTTTAGGTGTAAATGGGTCAAAGGTCCTATAATACACAACATTGAGTTATAAGCTATGTTAAAATGTTACTACCTCCTCAAAAACAGACCTGGAGCTGTGTTTTGTTTCATTCACACATGTTTGGTCCCACCTTGTGATGTCATGTGGTGGCAGCTCCTTTTACCTTAAGTTCAGCAGAGATGGGCAGTTCTAGGGCTGAAATCACCTCAGTGATTCTAGTGAAGGTGCATGGAGTTTAAAAACACAGTGGAACTTGTTTCAATCAGGCAGAGCTTGTGTTGCTTCTCTGTGTGTCACAATAGAAAACACAGTATACACATATAACTATAATGAAGAACTGTAGACAAACAGCAGTCATAGTGTTACAACAAATATGCATCTCCATAAACCTGACTTCACTCTATGAAATGTTGTTTCTTTTGTTATAATATTCCACGTTATGGCATAAAACTTGAGAACGTTCCAAAGTCCAGTTTTATTTCCAGTTCTAGATTTCCACATGTTGATATAGTTTATATTGAAGTCTCCAGGAGAGTCTCTGGGCTCAGCTGTGTGTCTGACACAAGAACTCTGAGGAAATATAAGAGCTACGGCCTTAGATGAGCTACAGTTAGATGCCCATCAATCCATTTTCTTCTGCTTATCTGGGGCCGGGTCACGAGGGCAGAAGTCTAAGCAGGGACTCCCAGACTTCCCTCACCCCAGACACTTCCTCCAGCTCCTCCTGGACCCTGAGCCGTTCTCAGGCCCAGAGACACAGTCCCTCCAGTGTGTCCTGGGTCTCCCCTGGGGCCTCCACTCGGTGGGACATGAACACCCCCTGATGGAGGCGTCCAGGAGGCATCAAAACAGATGCCCGAGCCTCAGCTGCTCCTCTCAACGTGGAGGAGCAGCGGCTCTACTCCGAGCTCCTCCTCTCTAAGACAGCGCCCGGCCTCTGCGGAGGAAACTCATTCTGACCACTTGTATCTGCGATCTCGTCCTTTCAGTCATTCCCCAGAGCTCAGGACCATAGACAGATGCCGATAAAACATAAACCGTTATCCATAGTAGTGCACAAAGTGAGGCATCAAAGTGAGAAGTGCATAATGGTAACAGGCATTTAATGAATCACATTTTGCTGATGCAGCACAATACGTCTGATTCAGAAATCCCTTGGCGAAGTACTTGGACGGGGCTGGAGAGCTGCTGGTGACTCCTGAGCTGCAGCAGCTTCATTTGCCCTTTTACTGCATCTTCAAAATATCCAATCCAATCCACTTTATTTATACAGCACATTTCATAAACTGAAAGCGTTTCCAAAGTGCTGCACAAAACCATCATTTAAAATAAACAAATAACTACAGAAACTGTTTAAAATAAACAAGTAATCAAATGCCCTCCCAGAGTGCAGACAAATAAATATACCATAAAATAATAAAAACAATAAAAGATAAAAAACACTAAAAAAAAATAAATAAAATAAAATTAATAAAAAATAAATACTCTAAGAACAATAAAATAATAAAAAACCCTAAAATATAATAAAAGATACAGAGGACCACACAACTCACGCAGTGTTAAAAGCCAGAGAATAAAAGTGGGTCTTAAGACGAGACTTAAAACACTCCACAGGGGGCGCTGCTCGGACATGGGGGGCAGGGCATTCCAGAGTTTAGGACCAACCACAGAAAAAGCCCTGTCCCCTCTGGATTTAAGTCTCGTCTTAGGCACCACGAGCTGGAGCTGCCCTCAGACCTCAGAGCGCCGGAGTGGAGATTTGGATGTCATTGTTTGTAATAGTAATAATTTACAAAGCAGTTCAGTTACTTACTGTAACTATGCTGTGTGGGGAGGTGATGTGTGCATGTTTAAATTTGTGATTTGCTTTTCGGTTTTGTGTTATATTTCACTTTGTCGTCGCTGTCTCCTGTTAAAGCTACTGTATCACTGCTTTTTGTCATATTATAATGTTATTACCTCATCAAGCAATCCAACTTTATTTATAGAGCACTTTTCATACAAAAATACAACACAAAGCGCTTTACAGTGATTAAAAAAGAACAATCCCACATTTCCCCACCACATAAAGCTGAACTAAACAAGTCTGTGACATAACTGCCTTTATTTACTACTAACTGAAACAGGAAACTATGAGATTACTCCCTGTGACTACTATCTGTATAACTCTATCTCTATCCTTCTTTATAACTCTCTACACTAACTATAACTAACTACTACAGAGAAAAAGGTAAATAGAGGAAGAACAACAAAAAGAACACTTTTTTTTTTTTTTTTTTAAATGGGACAATGCATATTCATTGACATGAACACATGAACATGTAAATATGCCAGATTTAGCTGTAAAGGCTAATTTTCCTCTGCAGTCCCATGGCAGGTTGATGGAAAAGCTTGACACAGACACAGATGTAAAAAACATGAAGATGCAGTATGAGCAATTATCTGCTTAAAACATGCAATTAGCACAGCAGCAATTGTACACACACATAATTTCCAAACACGGTGAATATAAATACGGAACAGAGACATAATAAAAATATAATTAGTAAAATGTTAGTAAAAACACTAAGTAGAAATATGTCTGCATTTTTGATTATCCAGGAGCCGCTTATTAACAGATTTCAAGAAAGTTTTCAGTGATGAGATGTTTCTGAGTTCTGTGGGGACAGTGTTCCATGTGTGTGATGCTCGAACAGAAAAGGACAACTGTCCAAAAGTACTTTTTCTGAAGGGAACGTCACAGTCTCCTCTGCTCTGGGCTCTAGTGCCTACACTCATTTTTATATGGATATATTCCTGCAGAGGAGGTGGAGCCATTCCATGGAGGATTTTGTACACCAACATAATATCCTGATATTTAATCATATTCTCCCAACTGAGAAAATTATACTTTGAAAGAATATGACAATAGTGATATGAGTTATTTTTTAATCTAATGTGTTGAAAGTTTGTTTGTACAGTCTTTCAATTGGTTTCAAGGAGGTTTTGCAAGTTTGCGTCCAGCTGGTCAAACAGTAGTGGATGTGTGAGAGTATCAGGACATTAAGGTCTTTGCAGCTTCAGTTGTTAAATTATTTCTTATTTGTCTAAAAGTTGCTAAATTGAATTTGATTTTGTTTGATACTTTCTTCACATGTCATTTAAATGTAAGTTTGGAATCGATCACAGTACCTAAATATTTATACTCCAGTACCACTGTTAGTGGTTTTCCTGCCACTACAACAGGTGGGTCTGGTTCTTTGTTTTGTGCTTTAGAAAAGTACATACACACTGTTTTATCCAGATTTAAATGTAAGCATGAGTTGTTCAACCACTTTTGTACAATTATCATTACAGATGAGAGTTCCAGAGCAGCTTGTGTCTTAGTTTTTGAGTGTAGGTAGATGAGTGTCATCTGCATACATTTGACATGGTGCAGGTGGACAAGCGTCTGGCAGATCGTTGACATATAGTGTGAATAGGAGGGGGCCCAAGGTTGATCCTTGTGGCACACCCATACAGTTATTAATTATAGATGAATTAGTATTATTGACCCGAACACACTGCTTCCTATTATCCAAATATGATTTTAACCACATAATTACATTTGGTGAAAAGTTGTACTTATGCAGTTTGTTGATTAGAATGTCATGTCCGACAGTATCAAAAGCTTTTTTAAGATCAAGATAAACAGCCCCCACTACACCCCCTTTATCAAGTTTGGATCTAATATTTTCTAATAACAAATTATTTGCAGTCTCTGTGTTATGATTTTTTCTAAATCCAAACTGCATAGGATGCAGTGCATTTTCTGTGGAATTCAGGTGTGATGTAATTTGTTCAGAGACAACTTTTTCACTTACTTTGGCCACTGCTGGTAGAATACTAATGGGCCTGTGATTGGACACATCTAGACGGTTACCTCCTTTAAATATTGGTGTTATTACAGCAGTTTTCCAAGCACTCGGGAACACTCCTGCACTGATTGACCAGTTGGTGATTTTGCAGATAGCTGGAATAAGAGAATCTTTATGAGTTTTTAAAAGAACTGTATCCATACCATACATATCTTTAGCATGTGATGATTTAAGAGTGGAAATAATTGAGTTTATTTTAGTATTATTCACTTCATTAAAATACAAAATTGGATTATTAATATTTAATGGTGTATCTATGAGATTTGAATTGTCATTCTGAGTAATTTTTTTAACTACATCAATGAAGAATGTGTGAAATGCGTGTGCCACTTCACTTGGTTCACATGACACTTTCCCTTCAATATCCAGTTCAATTGTTTTATTTCTATTTTTTTGTCCAGCTTCTTTAGATTTTGCCATATTTGTTTTGCATTGCCCTTTGCTTCACTGATGGAATTAATGAAAAAAGTGGCCTTGGCATTTCTAAGTTCCTTAATAACTTTATTTCTTAATGTAGTGAATACACGTCTATCATTTTCTGATTTGGTCTTGAGCGCCACCTTAAGGGCAGTATCCCTGTGTTTCATTAAAGACCATATCCTTTCATTTACCTAACTTTGACCTTTTTCAGGAAACGATTAATAGTTCTTTGAAGTTTTGTCATTAAATTAAGGCAATTATTATCCATATTATTTTCAGTTAAATACTGAGTCCAGTCCCCTTCTTTAACAGCTTGTTCAAAATTTGATAACTCATTTTTTGGGATTTTGAATTGATTTGACTCATTAATAGAGGAATAAATAAATCTTTTTATTAATTTTTCTCAGAAACAATATCATATTATGATCTGATAACCCTGTGACCAGATTATATGTTTTTATTATGCGGTCGGTCGGTTTGTAAAAGCCAGATCTATAAGGGTCTCTGTAGATTTGGTTATTCTCGTAGGTTCTTCAATGATTTGTTTGAGATCATATTTGCTTCCAATTGTTTTAAGCTCCTTCCTCTTTGTTTTATCCAACCAGTTTATGTTTATGTCTTCAATTAAAATAGTTTCATTATTATTATCATCACAATATTTAATAAGATCATTTCATTTCTCATAAAACATACCGTTTGCATTTGGTGGCCTATACATTCCTATCACTGTAAATGACATTTGTTTTGCGAGAACAACTTTAAGGACAATACATCCCAATTCATTATTTGGTAAAATGATTTTATTACAATTAATCTTATCTTTTACAAAAAATAGCACACCCCCTCCCCTCCCTTAGACCTGTCTTTTCTAAACATATTGTACCCCTCCACCTGTCGCATGTTGGCTGGTGAATTTGTATGTAGCCATGATTCTGAGGCACAGGATGTCCAGTTTGGAATTATACAGAAGATGTCTCAGCTGATCAGCCTTAGGCAGGGCGCTCCTTATGTTCAGGTGGCCGCACAATAATCCGCGTGGTTTAGTGCGTGTGTCCCATAGAATATGAGCCTGATTCACAGTTCTAAAAAGTTTAAAACTGCGCTGCTTCACAATCGCGGGGTTTATTTGATGTTTTATCTTGCGTCCAGATCCAGGGCTTCCTCCACTAGCGCAGTCCCCCAGGTGGAGATCCGCACGCCGCAGATTCACTGCCGCCGGTGCTATTTTATTTCGTGTCGAATCAGCCGTAGTGAAAGTGAAACCGGACTCATCCGTGTGACCGGGCGCATTAGCGCAATTGTTGTTGCATTGATGCTGCGATGTAAAACTCCCCGGTACAGACTGGCAGTCCGCGAGTACAGCAGGATTACATGGTGGCTGTGGATTTATGTCCAAGTGCCCAGAATCGGCCCGGGGTTGAGATGCACGTCGCCCGCGAGTAGAAGAATCAGCAACAGGTAACAGCCGTTTTTTTGTTGTTCACCTTGTTGTTATGCGTGGTCTCTTTGCTTCGGTCAGTGTTTGGTGTTAACACTTTGCCATTGTTAAGAACATTATGATTCAAGGCATAGTGACCAGCGGGGAGTCTTATCCCCGCGTAAAGGCAGGAGAAAAGACGCCAGGTGTGTTTACAGGTCAGTTCAGGCCCAGTCTGCGGGTTCTGCGAGTCATTCACGTAGGGCCGTATGAATAAAACGGCGGTCCATGCGATGTACATCACTGCCCTGATAGAAAAAAGGGGTTTACACCAGTTGCTTGTGGCTTGACTGTTGTTTTGAGTATTGATGCCGTTTGTAGCTGAAAAACGGCATTGAGTCCGGCAGCGATGCGGCATCATTGCCACCATCTTGCGTGACACCTGTTGGCACAAAAACAACCATTATACACAATTATGACCATGATGGGTGGGGCATCAAAAACCAGAGCAGGAGTTGTGGTTTTGCTTCATGCGCTCATGTGATCCTTCAGTCCGTCCTTCAGTCTGTCCTTCATTCCGTCCTTCAGTCTGTCCTTCAGTCTGTCCTTCAGTCTGTCCTTCAGTCCGTCCTTCAGTCCGTCCTTCAGTCCGTCCTTCAGTCCGTCCTTCAGTCCGTCCTTCAGTCCGTCCTTCAGTCCGTCCTTCAGTCCGTCCTTGAGTCCGTCCTTCAGTGTGTCCTTCAGTGTGTCCTTCAGTGTGTCCTTCAGTGTGTCCTTCAGTGTGTCCTTCAGTCTGTCCTTCAGTCTGTCCTTCAGTCTGTCCTTCAGTCTGTCCTTCAGTCTGTCCTTCAGTCTGTCCTTCAGTCTGTCCTTCAGTCCGTCCTTCAGTTTGTTCACTTCTGTATCTGTGAAGCCCAAAATGCTCTGTTCCACCTGCTGATGATGCTGGTCATTTCCGAGTTAACAGCTCCTTTTATGTTTAGTTCAGTAGAGACTTGAAATTCCAGGGCTGAAATTGCCGTCACAAGGTGGAACAGAGTGTTTTCAGTGTTCAGTGACGTGAATGAAACTAAACACAACTCCAGGTCTGTTTGTGATGAGGAAACATAACAGATCAGAAAATAGCTGAATATGGGTCATTTAACTTGTTAAACTTACGCACTTTCTCAAACAAAATGATTCATCTGAGGTTTTTATTCCTCTTAATGAACAAAACGTCACACAGATTCATTTCTAGCCTTAATTTTCATGATGTGAAAGCCATATCCATATATCCTGTTCCATAAGCCCCTCTCCTGCTGTGCCTTTTTATAGCATATTGAACGCATTACCTTTTACATGTTACTTTAGCTGAGAGCTGCATGTGTGCGGCCTACACAATGGCATGTATGTGAACTCTCATTGTAAGTAATAACACCACACGCGGTGAATGGAGTTTGCAGGAAGGTAGAAGAAAAGCTGTGCCTCTCTGTTGTAAAAAACACTGGGGCTATGAACAGAAGAGCCCCAGCAGCACCCACGGGAGACGCACTCATCTGCTCCGACTTTACAGTGGATTGAATACGGACACCCAGATAAATACTGCCTTTGAACGCCGCACTGAGAGCCCCCAAGTCACTGCAAACAGCCCAGCAAAGCACAGATAACCTTGTCAATGTAGAATGGCGGATACAAAAGACATAGGAGAACGGTGCAGACTACAAACCCCTTTAAATAAAACAGGAGCATCGATTCAGCACTTGTGTCTAATGAAATATTTACCCCCCATGATTCACCTGGGCCTCTAGATACAAGTTTGAGGGCCAAATGGAGAAAGCAACGATACGTTTTGGTTTGGCGCAGTTGGCTCTAGTTGTGTTAAAAGCAGTGGTGGAAGGTACAAAAGGAAAAGCACAATATTTAAAGGACCTATATTACACAAATTTGAGCCATGTTGTAATGTTACCTCCTCAGAAACATACCTGGAGTTGTTTTGTTTCATTTATAGATGTTTGAGTAACACTTTATTATTAGTCTGTCGAGATTTCCAAAGCTCAAAGTGCTCTGTTCCACTTTGTGATGTCATGAAGTGGTAATTTTCATGTGTACAGCTCCTTTTACCTTTTGTTCAGTAGAGATTGGACATTCCGACGCTGAAATTATCCAAATGATTCTAGTGAAGGTGTGTGGAGCTTAAAAACACAGTGGAGCACCTTCTGTCAGAGTCCTGCATGGGTCCATTTTTGGAGACCTGCACCACCTGCAAACCCGTGATTAGGGCTGAAACGATTCATCGAGTTAATCAATTAAATCAATTAGAAAAATGCATCGATTATTTTTTTTTGCCTCGATGCTTCGTTTTATTTTCATACGCTCGGCGATGGCCGGAACCTTTTGTGGTAGAGGTAAAGTTTCCGCACGACCACTGCACTTCACTGTACACACAACAGCGCGGCGCCATGGATGTGTAATAAGAGCAGAACCTCCTCGTGCGCGGTACGGTCCGGTTTGCCGCGCACCCCACATTTTCGGTACGCCGCGCGCTCCGCATCCCCCGTACGCGGCGCACTCTGCGCGTGGATTGTGTCTTGTCGCGTACACTCCGTGGACCGTGCCAGAACTCACACCAGGACTAAACCAGGTCTAAAGCAGATCTAAAACCAGGTCTAAACCAGATCTAAAACCAGGTCTAAACCAGATCTAAAACCAGGTCTAAACCAGATCTAAAACCAGGACTAATCCAGGTCTAAAACTAAACAAGAATTTGCAGGAGTTGTTGCTACATTTATGTAGTTTTAAAAATCATGACAATATCAAGAAATCCAAAGTATTCAGATTACGTTACTCACTTTAAGTAATTTAACTGATTATGTCACAAACTACATTTTGGGGAATGTAATCTGTAATCTGTAGGGGATTACATTTTAAAAGTCACCTTCTCAACACTGATGCTACAACATGTAAACAGAACCGTACATTACATCAAGTGGAAAAGAAACCGTGAGGTGAGTCGACCTGAGCCCAGAGATAATTAAGTTTTTCATGTCCAAAACACGTGGATCTGTCAGTGCAGGTGGAGTGGACTTAACATGTGCAAAGTAGACGCGACAATAACAAACGATTACTCGATTATTCGAACAAAATAATCGACAGAATAATCGATTACTGTAATAATCGATAGCTGCAGCCCTACCCGTCATTATATCAAAGTTAAATCTGCACCTGCCCGGACCTGTTAACATGATAAATCTACTGTGATAAATCTAACTGCACTTTTTTCGATGCACCTCTCAACAAACAACAACGAACAAACCGCAATAGCAGATCACGCCAAGCCTTCAACTAGTAATACACGATACACTCCATTTTTCTTTCTTTTCGTAGTAGCCCGTTTTGCTCTGCCTGTGAAAAAAACATCTGATGTCAATTTAACACAAAATAAAAGCCTTAATTTGATCTAACCAAGGTCACTGTGCTGGAACAGTGTCGTCCTCAGTTTTCTGCTGCGTTCTGGGTTCTTGGATCTTAAATCCAGCAGAGGAAAAGTCTCAGTGGCAGCGCTGGATGTGGGATTGAGATGACACCACATGCACCGATTCACCCGACACACGGGCGGCTTCAGCTTCAGTCAAAGTGGAAATCTGACCACGAGTGTCACAGAAACCACAGGAGCCAATCGTGATGAAGGTGGTTAAAAGTGCCCGACTCACCGGAAAGCAGGAAGGGGCCTCACTTAGCAACAAAACGCACCCGCTGCCGATCAAACCTGTGGCTAATGCGAGCGGGAGCGACCTCGGGGTATGACGCATCTAATTGGTCCATTATTCATGTTCATATCTTTAGGAACAAAATAGCAAAATGAAAACGTCAGGATCATATAGAGTGGGTTAATGCAAAAATTTTAAGACCAAAATGATGAAGCCACAGCAGCAGATGCAGAGAGAGGAGCTGCAACATCCCAGTGTAAGTCAGTGGGAGTCAGGGTCAGAAGGAGCCGGAAGGGCCGCCTGGAGCACTTCCTGTTTGGAACGCGGTTGCTAGTGCGTTAGCTATGTCCATTCACATATATACGCTCTATGGGCATCACAAGGTGGAACAAGGTGGAGTGTTTTTCTCAGCCTAAATATGTGAGATTTGTGCGTTAAAACGTGTGAATGAAACAAAACACAACTCCAGGTCGGTTTATGAGGAGGAAACAACATTATTCTAAGGTAAATCATAAAATAGAGTAATGTGGGCCCTTTAATGCAGTGTTAGAATGGGAGCATAGTGATTGAAGCTGCCACTCATAGTTCATAATGGCTATTTAAATAACAGGCGAGAAAGCTGTTAAAATACTGCCTCGCTCCAAAGACGGAAGGTTAATGTGAAATGAAATCCTGCCAAGGCAAAAATTGGAATAAAGTAGGTTTAAAGGTATAATTTAATTGATTTGCACCTCATATTTGGATAGGTATTTCATATTTCATGAGGAAAATTAAAGGGATCATTGATTAGATGTGGATTAGATACGGGTCTGGTTGTTTCGCCCTCTGTCGCTTTTTGAGCCAGATTCAAATGTGATCGTCCAGTCAGATTTGCCATTATAAACAAAATCATTCGCTGACTTCAGATTCACCAGTTTTTTTAGTGCTTTGCTCATAGATCCTACAGGAAATCTATAAGCACCATGTTTTTCATTCTCCTGTTATTTTGTCCTTATCAGCAGCCGTATTTGTTTGGATACAGTTCAGACGGACCGTGTGTGTCCCTGATTGGCCAATTCTCCTGTAAATAATGGCCCATGATTCAGCAGACTCACATCTTCATAAAGTATTGGAGAAGTCCAGGCACGTGCTCACATAAAGGGCCCTCGGGGGGCGTGTGCATCTTCCCTTTTTGCTTCGTATTAAAAAGTGCCCTCTGTGTTTTTGTTTTAATAACATTAATAAAGTCCTTTTAGGAATGTAAAACAACAACAGTACAAAACTCCATTTAGTCCTGGTTCAGACCTGGTTCAGACCTGGTTTAGTCCTGGTTTAGTCCTGGTTTAGTCCTGTTTTAGTCTTGTTTAAGTCCTGTATAGTTCAGTCCGTATGTGGCGCTAAAGTCCAGCATCTCCGCTCGCTGATACTGTGAAAAAGGCGTCAGTGACACTTTAGACCATGAAAACCTGTACCAAGATGGCGCCGGTATTCACACATGCCGAGACTGAACTCGACATCTACCGTTCAGTCTCTAAGTGAAGTGATGACGTATTTTTGACAGTAGAGTCACATCTGTGAAAAGCGTAATCATAAATTTTCATTTCGTGATTGTAATTCTTGATGTCGTAACTTTTCAGTTTGTATTCAGATGGATAAAATACACACAACGATACGAATATTTATTTCATGCTCAACTACAGACAAATATGCACCAATTTCTATACTCTGCACATGAATATTTCTGACAGCGTTCATACTCCATAGTAAAGGACTGAAAAAAAAGTCGCGCACACGATTTACCTTGAGCCCCTCCCTCTGTAACCATGTGCACGTCCCTGGAGGAGTTTGTACTCATGATCCAAGGCGAGTAGAACTGTAAAGAACTCCTGAGGTCAGTTCCACGTCATCGCAGTCCGGGTCCTGGTAAAAGCAACAGAGAATTTGTGGAACAATAAGTCAAATACTCAAAGCTGACTGGAGAAATATCACAACAGAAGTGTGGATAAAAGTAGTTGTTAGGCGCAGACGTCTTCCCTGTTCACAAATGCTAAATGAAAACAGAAGCCTTCATCCGTCCATCAGAATCTCCATGTTTTTTGTGGCTCCTTTGTTGCTCTTTACTTTTAGATTCCACCTAAACCACACACTGCCCTGCAACTGCTCGACCACTTTAACTCACTGATGGTCAAATCCCAAATGCAGCAGCGGGAGTCGGACAAAATGAATTCTTGTGAATTTGCAAAGTCGAAGCGACTCATCGTCTGTGCAAGATAAAAGGTCTTACAATTTACAAAACCGGATTATCCTCCACTAAAACCTCCACCAACATTTCATTTCATAGAGTTTTTATTGCCTTTTTATGATCTCAAATCCAATTGCTTTACACACAGAGAAAACAAACGGCAAAATCACACGAGCAGACTTCTAACTATGGACCCAGCTCAGAATGTGGAGGCGGCTCCTCAGGAAACCTCTAAGTTCAGACGGCAGACAGGATGATAGACGAGCTGAAGGGCGGTCAGATGCACAGACCTTTGATCGGTTTGTGCTTAACAATGCATGAGCTGTTTCTCCTTGACCTTCTGTTGTGGAAGCCCAGACTCCTTTTGTTGGGCTGTTGACAGCACATTTTCAGGGGTTTGTGACCGACACGAGCGTTCACGATCCTGTTTAGGAGTTAGATTAAACAAAAATGGTGAGATTGGCAGACTGAAAAACTTTTGGATGATGCTAGGTAGTTTGTGAGTGTAATTTTATGTGTGATAGACGCACAAGTCGCCTCAAATACAGCTAATTCAGCTCTTTATAGTCAGCTTATGTTAAAATACAGGGTATCTCCAGGTTTGAGGACTTTTTAAAGACCTTTTTAACTCATTTTAGACCCACTTCCCATTTTAGACCCACTTAATACCTAAATTAATACCAACATCACACCAATTATGTGGACAAAAAAACACCAGATCCAATTTTAATAATGACCATTACTCACTGCTTTATAGAACAAAAACTACTTTTAATATAAAGTCTCATTCAGAACTCATTTATAGTTTGTATTGGTTGTAAAATGGCCAAAAATAATTGAGAACATTCTAACAAGACAAACTGAGCTTTGACATTGTCTTGTCTCACATTGCACTGCAGCCCGGAAAAAATAGGCTCATGAAATTAGACTTAGACAACATAATTTAAGACTTTTTAAGACCTTAATTTAGGAACATGAAATCTAAGACCTTTTGAAGACGTTTAAGACCCCGCGGGTACCCTGAAAACTCTAATTAAACTGTGTAAAAGAGTTTCTAAAAGAGTTTCTAACAGAGTAGTGCTTTCAGTTAGCTTCAGATCCACAGGGAGTGTTAATGATCAGCCTCAAACTATCAGAAGTAGTGACACTGCAGCGAGTGAGCGGAAGACGTCTCCGGGCAGATGCAGATAAGAATAGATGGAGTTGAATTTGACAAGATGGAGGACAGAATATGGGTTTATTAAATGTTAATGTGGAGAGAGCTGTGGCACACGGGCCATCTGAGGGCGCAGAGAAGAAAAGACTGTTGTCAGCTGCTTTCGCCAAAGAACTCTGTGATATTTCCCTTTCCCAGATTACACTATTTTCTCATCTGTTATAATGTTGTTTCCTCATCTAAAACCAGAAGTTGTTTTGTTTCATTCTCACACACAAACCTTCCATATTTAAGTGGAGTTCTTCTCTCAAACAAGAAAACACTGTCCCACCTTGTGATGTCACATAATGCATGAAGTGCTCCACTATGTTTTTAAACTCCATAAACCTTCACCATAATCATCTGGATAATTTCAGCCATGGATCGCCAATCTCTACTGAACAAAATGTAAAGGGAAACTACGAGTACATGACATCACAAGGTGGAACAGAGCATTTTAAGCTCCAGAGATGTAAACAGAAGAATAATGCAGGTCACTCAAACATGTGTGAACGAAACAAAACTCAATTCCAGGTAAGTTTTCAGGTGATATTAAGGTTCTGACATGGCTTAAAACTCTCAAGAGTCCATTTTGCGTAATATAGGATCTTTAAATGACATGGAAACTATAATCAATGTTTGTGATCAGTCCGAGTGCACATGGTCCAGTTTAGGTGATTTTCAACCAAACAGATGAGACTGACTGAAAAACTGTAACGTGGATACAGGAAAAACAAAGCAAAAACTAATAATATATATAATAATAATATAATCCTACAGTCCCTTGTGTTCATTCCCTCTGTCATAATCCAGTCCCTTATTCCCTCACCATTTAAAAAGACTGTTTCCTTGTAAATAGATATTTTTACATGAACATCCGTGCAGTTTGGGTCAGATAGTTTTGCAAGTTTTTTCGTCAGCTAATCGATCGGCAGGTAGTTTCTTTAGGCAAGACTTTCTGTGCTTAAACAAAGAGGGAAAGGGCCTCAGCCACAGGTCCACTCAGAGAAGCCAGGATTTGCATAAAGGTTCACTCACTGTAGACGCGGACTCAAGGCAGAATTTTTCATCAGAGTTAAACCATGAAAAATCAAACTATGTGATGACTTTTATAATGATTTGACTTCCCTTATGAATTCTAAGTGTCCTAATTTTTCCCTATGATGAGTTCATAAGCACAACTTTCAGAGGCCATAGCGGAGTCACAGTAATGCCAACAACTAGCATTCTAGCAGCGCACTTCCTGATTCTCGGGCGATAACATGAAAACAGAAGTAAATAAAACTGTGTCCATGTATATTTGGACATATATTTGGTTAAGAAAGTGTTAAAATACTGTGCTGAAGAACTTAATGCTTAGTATATATTTTGTTGTGTGTACGGTGCCATTGGAGCTTATAATGTACAGGAAAGTCTGTATACTCTGTTAATTTAGGACAGCAGAAAATAAGTATTTACTTTGTCCCATTCCTTTTCGACACTAGTCAAATCTGCGTGACATTTATTTTGGTTTATTGTTACAGAAAAGCAGCTTTTTTGTATCTTTGTATTTACATTATACATGTTCTATGCATTATTGTCTGAAAAACACAGTCATTCATTCACGATAACTCCTCATGACTGTACAGCATTAAACGTCTCTACCTCCTTGAGAATAAGCAGACGACACCACCAGGCCGAGTTACAGGTCAGGTCTGTGTGGAGGCGAGCACAGGAAGAATCCATGTTTTTGCAGGTGTTTTCTTCTTTCTTTGTCCCACCCTCGCTGTAAATATGAGCCTCTCTCTGTCGCTCAGCGGGGAGCAGGACCAGACCTCCACACAACAACAAAACAAAGACACATAAACACGAGTCGGTCGACCTCTTTTCCACTCCAGGCTCCAGCTCAGGTCTGTGGATGTGTGTGGGAGACCTGGAATCACCCACCTGTTTATTTGTATTATTTTTGTTTTATTTTTTCACCCCTGGGCTGAAGAAGTTTGACACATTTACTCTGCAGCGCTGCAGCTCGGCTCTGTTTCCTTCCCATTGCGACGCTCAGTTCTTTTGAAGGTTAACGGATGTAATTAACTTGTGACATGTTGCATTTCATCACGTAGCGTCTTTAAAAAAATAATCTGAAGTTTGTGAATGTAGAAGATAAAATGAAATTCTCAAGATTCAATTCTCAACAGGAATTTTGACTCAAGTTCACTCTGTCAGTAACAGGTATTAAAGGAAAAATGACCATAAAGCAGCTTCATATTTTAAAGTTATTCCCTTCAATCGCACTGTATAAATGTAATTTGTAAAGATTCATATGTAACTATGTAACTTCTGGACAACTGCGTCTACTTGTCGCCATGGAGATGTTATTGCCTCGCCCGTAATGTTCCACTGTACGGCATTAAACTCATCTTACATTTGTTTTATTACGCACATTTATATCGCTAAAATACCTTGAAAAATCTGCATTCTTACTCTGAGCAGGGTCGCCTCTCCACAGATCTGAGCTGTAACTTGGTTCAGTGGCATCACCTGCTTGTCGTCATGTCAGAATGTTCCACAGTGTGACTTTA
The DNA here is from genome assembly GCA_030686955.1 of Odontamblyopus rebecca. Taxonomy (NCBI): domain Eukaryota; kingdom Metazoa; phylum Chordata; class Actinopteri; order Gobiiformes; family Gobiidae; genus Odontamblyopus; species Odontamblyopus rebecca. Next base: position 792,228 of record CM060661.1, on the reverse strand, counting down.
AACAGCTCGACTTTACGTTTATTCAGTTACAGGTGGTTTTATAGCTCAGAAACACAGAGAAAAACAGACATTCTGACTGTGATCGGAGTCGCCTCTCCACAGATCTGAGCTGTAACTTGGTTCAGTGGCATCACCTGCTTGTCGTCATGTCAGAATGTTCCACAGTGTGACTTTAAACAGCTCGACTTTACGTTTATTCAGTTACAGGTGGTTTTATAGCTCAGAAACACAGAGAAAAACAGACATTCTGACTGTGATCGGAGTCGCCTCTCCACAGATCTGACCTGTAACTTGGTCTGGTTTGGTCTCCATGAAGATAGAAAGGTTTAATGCCATACTGTGGAACATTCCAGACAAAGCAATAACATCTCCAAGAAGGAAACATTTGACAGACCCTCCACCGGAAAAATGACACGATGCACTTTTATGTGTCGCAAGTTGAGAACTACAGAAAGTCTTGTTCCACCGGGAGATAATTTTACTCAAATCATGCAAAAAAACGTGGCTTGGCTCGAGTTTTGTTTTTGCGGCGTGCAGCCCGGTTCAGCCCTGATGCCCTCCCACCCACAGGCTCTTATTGGTTTTCTCACAGATGGATTTGCTGCTTCCTCTCTCATCGCCTCTGCTCCAGCTCGGCGAGGGCCCGAGGGGGTGGGCCGTGCATCAGGAGGGGGCGGGGACGGGGGGACGGGGGGATGGGTGATGGAGGGGTGGAGGGGTGGAGGGAGAGGGCCATCGGTCACACCTGGCTGAGAGTCAAGTGCCTGGGGTCTGTTTACGGGCCGTTCTTGGCGGAGGGTTGGGCGGCGTCTGCAGAATAAAGTATGTTTAGTGCACGATAGACAGAAGCTGCACATCCATAAACTCCAGGAGCTGCCGGACATAATGGGCCCCTCTTTATCCTCATCGGGGCAGTTTGGAGCTGTGAAAATGTGCTGGTTGGAGGGCTCCTATTGGCAAATGATCGGCGTGGTTATATTTTTACAGATCTGTCACCTGCTATGGAGATGCTCTGCCTGGAATGTTCCACAGTGACATTAAACAGCTCCACCTTTACGTTTGTTCAGGTACAGGTGGGTTTAGAGCTCAGAAATATCCAGAAAAACAGGCGTTCTCACTGTGAGTGGGGTCGCCTCTCCACAGATCTGACCCCTTATACTGTGAAACATGCCAGACAAAGCAATAACACCTTCATGGAGAAAAGCATTTGACAGACCGGAAAAATGTCCACAATGCACTTTTAACTTGTAGAAAAGTTGAATGTAGTAAAGTGAATGAGTCTTGTCCCAGTACAGATGAGTATTTTAAAAGCAGATTTAAGGATCAGAAGGAGTTTGCAGAGTGATGTTTGCATCAACGCATTTTTATTGTTCGTGAAGGAAGTTAGCACTGTTAGCATGCTGGTTGAGGTTAGCATTACCATAACTATGACTCTGGAGGACATCATCACCTTTAATTTCAATACAATTTATTTATTTTGTTTTGTTGTTTATTAAAGACCTGACAAAAACATGTCTTTATTAAACTAAAAAACTACTGTTCTGGCCTGGAAGTGGCCTTTTGTTGTTGTTTTTGTTGTTCTTTTAACTGTAATATTCCACAATATGGCATTAAAACATATCTATCTCACTGGACAATGTTCCAAAGTATGGCTTTAACTTTCTATTGAACTGCAGGGGACATACCACCACCATAAAGTTACACTTTAGAGGTGCACTGTGTAACTTTTCTGGTTTAGGTTTTGCCCTCTGCTTGTTTCCATGGAGATGTTTTGTCTGGAATGTCCCAGTGTGCCAGAAGAACAAACTTACTCAATAACGTTATTTTTAATTGACCTCAAAACTTGCATCGCGACTGTTAGTAGGCTCGCTTCTCCACAGATCTGACATGGCACTTGGCCCTGTGCTGTGTTATGCTGCTGTACTGCGGAACATTCCAGGCAACATCTCCATGGAAAGAAGCCGTCCACCAAAGGTTCCACATTGTTGTGTAAAAAAACAGAGATATGTGTGGTTAAAAAGTCATGGAGCAGCTGAGTCTGGTGTTCAGCTGATTCTGTGAGTGTTGCTTTAATATTCCCAACAGCCGCTTTTCCCCGGAGCCGCACTTTAACCATTCGGAATCCTCAGCCTTCCCCACTTCTCCGGAATATCGGTCTTTCCACTTGTTTTCCACCTGAAAGACAAAACCATAATGGCCTCACTGCACATGTATGTATATGTATGTAC
>CM060661.1:582500-785000 GCA_030686955.1 Odontamblyopus rebecca | reverse complement strand
TCATTTTCATGCACAAAAAAATAAATAAAAATAAAACTGTTGCTAGGACCATAAAACCATGACATGCAAATGCTTTTTCCCCCCTTGACAGTTCAACTCAGTTCATCTTTAAACCCCCAATTAAGCAAAACCGTGTTCCTCAAAATGTCCGGACATATTTTTCTTCGCAGATTTTCAGATGTTTCCTTCTTTGCGGTGATGTAATTTATGTCTGGGGCATTGCAACGCCCCTTTAAGTCCTCAGCACAGACCCCCACCCCCACCCCCCGCTGTGCGATGGGAGGAGGATGAGAAGGGCAAAGTCTCCAAAGTCGCTCAATAAGGGGAGGATTAGCCAGGCCCGCTATTAGCCAAAGCCTTGATGGTGCTAAGCTAATATGCTACAGTTAGATAAAAGCTAATGCGACTAAATCTGTTTTGTAGTTTGCGTGACCGCGGAGCTAAGGACAGGAAATACGGGTCATTAAGAATCATTTATCACAGGCTGCGTTGTAGTTTTGGTTTGTTTTTTGTTGTTGAGCACCACCCTAAAAGACTCAGGGAGACCCCAGAGAACAGAACCTGGAACCTTCTTGCTTTGAGGTCAGAGTTTTAGCCCTATTGCATCTATGCAGTCTAATTAAAGGTGTGATATGGCACTTTTCTGATAGGGGGTCTTCACAGTTTTACATATGGAGACAAGAAGGTAATGCCCCCACTCCATGTGACAGGTCGAGTCTGTGGCGAGGCAAGCCCGTTCACTGGAAGAATATCATTTTCCTGGTGTTTTTCTTGCATTAAAAACATTTGCAATTGGATAAATGCAAGATCAAGTTTAATGCCATATGACGGAACATTTCAGGGTGAGAGTAGCTCAGTTGGTAGAGCGTTCGTCCACTGATGAGGAGGTTGGTGGTTAGAATCCCACTCCTGACGTAAACAGCGTTGGTGGAGCTGTCTGACCCACAGGTTGGCGGTGTGATTACAGGCTGTTGTGTCCTTGGGCACTTTACCCACACTGGTGTCTGAAATACAAATGTCCCCATCAAAATTTTTTGGCTTCTGATCTGATCTGATTTTTTTTAAGGATTACGCTTTCCAATACCGATCCGATACCTTTTTTAAATCCAACCCTAAGGAATGGAAGGAACCGTACATGGACTGAAAGGATTTAAAGGATTTACTAACGTGTTTTATTAAACTTTCAAAACCTCAAACAACATTGTTTGACTTTTGTAACAAACCTACTGCTTCCGCCGGTGTTTCCTGCTGTGACTTTGCCGCTTATAAATCTCAAACCCATTTGATTTTTTTGTAAGTGATCAAATCAGTAGTGTTAAAGTGAGCTCTGCTGGTTCGCCCAGGAGAAACTTTGTTTGCAGCGTTTGTGTCGCTGTTTGACTCTCGTTTTGTTGTCGTGAAAAGTCCCACACAGCGACATGGCGGCGTTTTGATTTCCGGCTGCAGTAAAGTCCCTCGATGCTGCAAAAACATGTGAAACTGGATCAGTCCAATACTCATAAAAGAGCCGGATCAGGACCCGATACTGAATTATTACCTGCACTGTTATATTCTTGTAAATTTGTACATTTTTGTGTTACATTAGGGAGTTTATTGTTTTCTACTTATTCTATTCTATTTTATTTATTGCATGGTTAGTGTTACCACAGCAAATTCCTGATGTAGTGAACCTGTTCACTCCTGTGGCAGTGAACCTTCCTGATTCTCATTCTGAATATGGGGTCGGGACATCCCTCGTGTGAATGGGTGAGTGGTCCCTTGATTTTAGGCGCTTTGAGTGTCTTAAATGTGGAAAAAGTGCTATAGAAATTTGACCATTTCAAACATACAGTATAACATCTCCATGGAGACGAGCGGTTGGTGAATCCACCAGAAAAGTTACATATTGCACCTGTAATATTTTTTGTTAATATTTTAAACAGTCAAACCCTGATGATGATGAGACGGTTTAACACTGTATTAAATACCCCATAATCACCTCTCTTTGGCCCCCAGGTGCACGATTGGTCAAAGCAGTGCAGACTCTGACGCTCTCGGGTCGGGGGTATAATGAGCGAGTCTAAGTAGCGTCTTTGGAGCTAGCGCGCCCCAGTGGCATTCTGCTATGCTTTAATTGATTCCTCACATTGCAGAGTCACACAATGGCGACCAGATTAAAACGTCTTTGGCATCTTCTCATTAATCAACCTCAGTGCATGACAAACTCTGTACCTCAAGTAACCTCCGAGCTATTACTAAAACAGAACCAGACTGTCCCTGCGCCACATTGGGCAATTAATTACAGACGAGCTTTGTGATTCTGGCTGTTACGCTGAAATGATGTTTTGCTATTAGCGTGAGTTTAAATAATTCAGCAAAGATGAATGGGTTTTAAAGTGGATGAGCTAAATGATGCTGTGAGTTATTTAGTTTTGGTTTACACGCACTTTTGATCATGTATTTTTATTCTTATGAAGTTACTCAAAAGATTTAAGCAGTAGTTTGAAGGTGTTTCCTGTGTGTGGCTAAAACTTGGATTTTATAAAATAACTCCATTTGCACAGAGGAAGTTCATAAAGGGCTGTGGGTTCAGTGTCTGGAGACAAGCAGGTGGCCAACCTGTGGTAGGAGGCATTTAAGAAAAGGTGGTTAGAGCGATTACCCTCCAACCTTAAGGTCCACATTTCCAATCTAAGCCAGTGCAAACTGTTGTTGTGTTCGTGAGCAAGACACTCCACCATATGCTTTCTTATCTTTGAACAATACTACTAATAATAAATAATAATAATGCATTAGTCTTATTTATATAGCGCTTTTCCAGACTCTCCAACTCACTTCACTCTTTGGTGCTCCAGACCCGGTGGTGGTTGGATGCTCCTGTAGCCACAGCTGCCCTGGGGCAGACTGACAGAAGCTCAGCTCCAATCTGCCCCATCAGACATTACAACCACCACCATCATATACGAGGCAATGTGGGTGAAGTCTATTCATCCATTTACTTCCACTTACCCGGCGCCGGGTCGTGGGGGCAGCAGACTAAGCAGGCACTCCCACACTTCCCTCACCCCAGACACTTCCTCCAGCTCCTCTGGGGGGATCCCAATATGATCCCAGCAGAGACATAATCCCTCCAGCTTGTCCTTGGTCTTCCCCAGGACCTCTTTTCGGTGGGACATGCCCAGAACACCTCCCAAGGGAGGCATCCAGGAGGCACCTGGAACTGAACCCAAACCACCTCAGTGTGGAAGAGCAGCAACTCTACTCCGAGCTCCTCCCGTGTGACTGAGCTCCTGACCCTATCTCTGTGGGTGAAGTGTCTTTCCTAAAGACACAACAACACTTTTTGACATTTGTGCCCCAGTGTGGCACCTGATTTCCCAGCACTCTTCTTCCATCCAAGTACTGAACAGGCCTGGTCCTGCTGAACTTCTGAGATCGAATGTGATCACAGAGTGACTGGTGGTACAGAAGAAACTTCTCACCAATACGTATGAAAACTGAAAACTGCATGAAATTATAAAGCAAATTTGAGTATCTGGACGATGTTTGTGTCTTGTCTATGTTGTTGCCAACCTAAGCCATTTAAATTTGCGGGAAATTAGATGTTGTAAAACCTCATTAGTCCTGGAGTGGTTAAATGTAGAGAAGGTTTCAGGTTTTAAGCCTTTGCTACAGTGTAGGCAGTGCTGTGAGTTAAATCCTTTATCTAATATCAGTATCAGTGCTCTTAACCTCAATTGCCCAACACTACAGTTTAAATGAATATCACATCCCGTATCAACAACTGCCTGAAACCACAAACTTGAAGAACAAAGTCAAGATCTGCTTTGTGCTTGTTAACAATAGAAGATGAGTGAGTTATGGTGCCGGCTGCAGACTGGGGCTAAACTACAATGTCAAAGAATAAGCTCCAGATTGCAAAAGACCATATTTGGAGGACATGAAATAGTGCAGAGAAAGAAAGCTGTTTGTGTAGCCATGAGCGTAAACAAGGAGGGCAACTTTCCGGTGGGTAGAAGGATGAGAACGGAGTCGGTGGTTTGGTGGTTGCAATGAAACGAAGAGATGAGATGCAACATTCCAACGCGCTGGGAGGCAAGTGAAAAGGGCTGGAATAGAAAGAGAAAGAGGATGTGAAGCGATTGCAGCTGAAAGGTAAGTACTCTGAGGGCAGTTTTGGACAAGAAAGCAGATAAGAGGAGAGAGGGATGAGAGGGAAGGTGGAGATGAGAGCAGAGAGGCAGAGATGTTCCTGACAGCACCTGAGGCCCACAGAGGATGGAGAGAATAAGCAAACAATCCGTATCAACAAGCAGCGGTTATATAATTCAGTGAAGAGGAGAGGACATAGTGCAGAGGAGGTTTGAAATTCGGTCTTTATTTAGAATTTGGTCAATTAAAAAGCCAATATTTCACTATTTTCTGACTTATATTATTACATATTATTATAATGTTACTTCATCAAAAACATGCCTAGAGTTTTGTTGTTGTTGTTTCACTCAGACATGTTTAACACAAAAATCCTGCATATTTAGGCTGAGTTTTTCCTCTCAAACAGAAAACACTTGTTCCACCTTGTACAGGAAGTGCTCCATCGTGTTTTAAACTCCATTCACTAGAATCATGTGGATAATTTCAGCTCTGGAATTGCTCATCTCTACTGAATAAAAGGTAAAAAGGTAGAAGTTAACTTGAAAACTACCACCACCTGACATCACAAAGTGGAACAGAGCATTTTGAGCTTTGGAGATGTACAGACTGAGATAACAACGAGGGAGGCAATAATAACTGAAATCTGGTGATATCGACTCGTCAAAGGTCTCACAATAATATCGTGACCATCACAATATATCGAATCCCAAGTCTCTTTGCTTAAATGAACAGTTCTGATGCAGAAATAGCTAAAAAAAACAGAGGGAACTACATAGACCATGATCCTTTGCTCCGTTTCAGTGCAGACGACATGAAGAAATAACTGTTCTAAGCACTTTTACATCTTCAGTCTGTGGATTAAGTCTGTGAAGCATTTTTAGAGGAAAAAGTCGCAGATTCACAGTTTTATATTGTAATAAATCTGGTCCAGTGAGATGTTTATGGTGAAAATATCGTACAGAGAGATTTGGATTTCGTTCCATCCCTAATGACAATAAATGTTGCACCAAATGACTGAAGCATTTTAGAGTCAGTCTGTTATTCTGTAGAATATCGTAATATCGTGAACTTTCCTACAATATTGCAATAAATATCGTACCGTGAGGTTGATACCGTGACGATATCGTATGTTGAGACTTGGATATCGTTACACCCCTGGTACCACATTATAACGGCTTAAAACTCACACAAGTTATTTTTTGCGTGATGCAGGACCTTGTATATTTGGGCAGATGCATGGTCCAATCACCATGTGCAGTTGTTTCTTTGGGCAAGACACTTCACCTCTGTTGTATTGCAGGTTACACATCTCTCAGTGCAAGTCTGAATCTTTAAAGGTGCATTGTGTAACCTTTCTGGCGCAGGGTCCATCAAATGCTTTTCTCCATGGAGATGCCATCGCTTTGCCTGGAATGTTTCACAATATGATATTAAACATTTCTATCTTCATGGAGACCAAACCAGACCAAGTTACAGGTCAGATCCGTGGAGAGGCGACCCCGCTCACAGAATGCCTGTTAGGTATTTTTGAGCTATAAAACCAACTGTAATTGAATAAATGTAAAGTAGAGCTGTTTAAAGTCACACTGTGGAACATTCCAGGCAGAGAAAAATGACATATCAGTAGAAACAAGCAGGTGACTGACCCCCAACCCTAAAGTTCCACAATGCACCTTTATTAAATGAGTTCTTTTGGAGGTAGAACGGTGTTGTAAAAATGTTTTCATCTCCATTTTGAGCGCGTTTTGCTGGACTGTTGCTTCACAGAAAAACCACTGGTCTCAGATTCATCAGTTCATAAAGACTTATTAAAGAGAAAGTCATTTAGCTGAGAAGTGTTTGGAGGAGCTGCAGGGAGCTGGAACTGACGAGGTTAAAGAGCCACCATTAAAACACGCCTCCACTTCATGAGCACAGGATTAAGTCTGACTGTGGTGTGTTTGGTGCTCTGTGTTCGGTTAAAGCGATTCACTCATTAGGGGGAGAAGATGTTCGAGAAAATGTTTGAGAAAGAAAGTTGGTTCATGCTGAAGGTCCCGTATTCCACAAAATGGATTCTTGGGAGGTTTTAAGGTGCATCATGTAACTTTTCCAGTGGATTTTCCATCAAAGGCTTTTCTCCATGAAGATGCTTTATGCTGGAATGTTTCACAGTGTGGCATTAAACCTTTCTATCGTCATGGAGGCCAAACTGGACCAAGTTGCAGGTCAGATCTGTGGAGAGGCGACTCCGCTCTCAGTCAGAATCTATGTTTTCTAGGTATTTTTAAGCTATAAATATAATGTAAGGTAGAGCTGTTTAATGTCGCACTGTGGAATATTTCAGGCATATCCAAAAAAGTTACGTAGTGCACATTTAAGCCATGTTATAATGCCGTTACCTACTCAAAAAGCCTGAAGTTGCGTTTTGCTTCATTCACACGTTTGAATAATCCTTTATTACTAATCTGTTTGTATCTCCACACCTCAAAATGCTCTGTTCCACCTTGTGATGTCATGCAGTGGTAGTTTTAACAGCTACATTTTACCTCCAGCTCAGTAGATTCCAGGTCTGAAATTATTCAAAATATTTTCGTGAAGGTGTAGATAAGAAAACATAATAAAATACAATAGAAATATAATAAAGCCCATTTAAAGTCACGGAATTCACTCTTAATGACGTCAAGTGTTATATTTGTGAATGAAAAATGGCTTCTGTTAATTACCTCCATCTCAAACTGTGCGGTTGCCATGGTCGTCTTCATTACAGATCCACTTTAGACATTATTAAGTGTTGTACATAATTATTAAGTACTTTTAATCTTGCTGAAGGATTCTCAAAGTCCTGGTCTGACCCTGTTTTGTCCTAGTTTACACCCGGTTTAAAGATTTAAACCTTTCTATCTTCATGGAGACCAAACCAGACCAAGATAACGGCCAGATCTGTGGAGAGGCGACCCCGCTCACACTCAGAACCCCTGTTTTTCTAGGTATTTTCAAGTTCTAAAACCACCTGTAACTGAATAAATGCAAAGTAGAGCTGTTTAATGTCACACTGTGGAACATTCCAGACAGAGCAATGACATTTAATAAGTACACGGTGCATCTATAAGTTAGGTTTCAATTAAATACATAGAATAAAACAATCCATACCTTTTTTGGGTCCATTGTGTTGGTAGTTTTCAGTGAGTAAATATGTTTTGAAGTCTTTAAACACTGAAGTTTGTCCTTATTTTCAGTCATTAACGGGGCTGCACCTGGTCTTTATTTATTACATTATGTTGGATTAGACCAGGACACGACTGACAGAGACTATTTCAGTCAATCTGACGGGTTTTGCTCGAGGTGAACCCTGGGGAAACTCCTCCCTGTGACTATTCCACACATGGTTCACATCAGACTGTTGTGAGGGGACTGACTACATGGTGCAAATGTGTTGCTGATGGTTTGGATATAAGACCTGGACACTTTGAAATAACTCAATCATAACTGACTTAAGTCATATCTCATGTTTTATTAAGGCCAAAAGGTGATGTGGGATATTTAAAGTGGCGGTTCACCCATGTTGCCCAGTATAGTGTCGTGAGAGAGTCGGTCACGGTTGGAGGGGCTGATGGTGATGATGATGATGATGATGGTGATGATGGTGATGATGGTGATGATGATGATGGTGATGATGATGATGATGATGATGATTGTTTTTGGGCCAAACCTCCTTGTCACAGCCTGATCTCATCTGATCTCATCTGAACTCATCTGAACTCATCTGATCTCATCTGATCTCATCTGATCTCATCTGATCTCATCTGATCTCAGAAGCTCAGCAGGACTGGGCCTGGTCAGTACTTCGGCCGGAGACGCTGGGAAAATCAGGTGTCACAGGCGCTAGTGGCAAAAAAACTTGTCCATTGTCAAGGCGTTTTACCCACATTGCCCAGTATGAAAGCAATTTGTGTGTGTGTGTGTGTGTGTGTGTGTGTGTGTGTGTGTGCGTGTGTGCGTGTGTGTGTGTGTGTGTGTGTGTGTGTGTGTGCGTGCGTGCGTGCGTGCGTGCGTGCGTGCGTGCGTGTTGGTGGTGGTCGGAGGGGCCGATGGTGCAGATTGGAGCCTCACTTCCGTCAGTCTGCCCCCGGGCAGCTGTGGGTATAATCATATCTTACCACCACAGAGCGTCTTTGAGCGTCCAAAAAGCACTAAATAAATCTGATCCATAATTATTGCTATTTTTAAGGCTGTCAGACGATAAATTTTTTATATCTCGATTAAGATCAGCAAGTCCATAGTTAATTAAGATTAATCGCATATTGAATCGCATGTTTAAAATTGTGTTATTTTGCATTTCAAGACAGTTTTAAAGTCATTACGTAAAGCAGTTCTTACTCATTTAGCGATCGCTGTAGTTATTTCCTTTGACTTGACTTGTAAATTGCAGCGTCTGGAATTTTTTAAAGTCGAATAAACGGTTCAAAAGTGCAGAAGCTCCTCTGTTTCTCCATCACGGCGGTGAGTTTACTGAAACACAGCGCTCTGAAGTTTAAGAATGAAACAACAGAGGAGCTGCCGACGGATGTGGAGAAGAGACGAAAAGTCGACAAACTCTAATTGCGAATAAAAACAAAATAAAATGATTGTGTTTTTAGAAGGAACAAAAGGCAGATGAACTCGAATCACGATTAAATAAAGAATAAATCGCGTTATGGATTAATCTAGTCACGATTAACACATTAACGTTGACACCTGGACTATTTTTGATTCTTTATTGAACCTTTGTGGCAGACTCCAGTTCGGCCCTTAACCCCGCCTCTCTCCTCTCTCCTTTAGCCTGTGAGCTGATGAACCGTGGGATCCTGGCCCTGGTGAGCTCCATCGGCTGCATGTCGGCCGGCAGTCTGCAGACTTTAGCGGACGCCATGCACATCCCTCACCTGTTCATCCAGCGCTCTCCGGGGGGCTCTCCTCGCTCTGCCTGCCCGCCCACCAGCCGCCCCCCCGGGGCAGACGACTACACGCTCATGGTCCGTCCTCCGGTCTATCTCAATGAGGTCATCATGCAGGTGGTGTCCGAGTACAGCTGGCAGAAGTTTGTGCTCTTCTACGACTCCGACTTCGGTAAGAGTCAAATTCAGCTGTTATTATATTCGTTATTTGTGGTGTTAAACCAGTTAAATGATTTCACACACCATTTAAAGCCCTGACCGACCTCTATTTTCATCAGTAAAATGTGAAAAATATAACTTATTTTTAAATTTACCCAGTCCCAATTATTCAATCCAATAAATTTATAAGGTCTTTGCATAACTTTCAGATAACAAACATTAGCATTCTGAGGGGGCACTTCCTACTTTGTGGTAAATAAAACACTATTAAGGCAGACCTGAATCTCACTACAATCCTAAGATCCTTTTTTATAAAATATCTGTACTCACGTAAAACTGATTTTACCTAAAATGGAACTAAACTTCAGATTTAACTGTGCATATGGTGTTTTAATCACATTATCTATTATCCCTGACTGTTTTAATGCAAATCAGGTACATTCTGGTCAAACACGTCTGACTCTTAAGTGCTTCACTGGCCACTGCAGTGTCAAGTACTACGTGACATCACACAGGACTGAAGTGTTTCTCATCACAAACACTGGGGGGCAGAGTTTGAAGTGTGGAGACCTCCTGGGCCAGGGGCCGGTGACCCGCGGCTCTTTCATTCTTCTGTTCTTCGGGGTTTTTTTGCTTTTTACTTTGTTCATTTTTCAATGTAATTTTAAATTTGTAGATAATAATAATCTTGTAACATTCATATAAAACATTTTAAATATTTTTGTCTCTCAAAATATGCGTCAAAGCCACCGATGTGCGACACCCGACACGTATCTGTCAGCCCAGAGTTGGCAGCACCTACACCAGCAGCAGGATTACTGAGCTTTTCAACCCCTGGTGGGTAAATAATGGACAAATCCAAGAAAAGAAAAGTTTAAGAAGAAAACAGAACGTGGCTAGATTCATTCACTAACCAGAGCACGTGATAAATGATCACGAAGCACAGAAGCAGACGGATTTTTGTTCACTGTGATTTAAGTTTGGATTTTTATTTCCTACAAGCAGTGCAAATATGCACTGAGTAATAATGTGTTTAATGCAGCTTTGTGCACATTTTGTTTACATTTTACAGAAGAAAAACTTCTGTAAAATGAAAAACACAAAAAAACAAAATGAAAAACAAGCGCATTTGCAAACACTATAAATGGTCGTCTTCTGTCAGACTAAAGGGCAGAAATGAGTGGAACACAGGAGTTCTGCCTGTGAGTCTGTGCTGCTGTCGGCTTGGAGATCATCAGGTTCATGTTAAACTTATCAGAGATTCTACGTCTGCAGTAGCACAGACCGTATATATGAATGGACATATATTCTCTTTAGTATTTCACTTTTTCATAAATGCAACACTCTATAGTCTTTTATACAGAGAGTAAAGGTAAAAAAGTGATATGCAGTCTTCATTTTCGATATCAAAAGGGTTTTGTGGCTCTGGGTGTTTTCTTTTCTGTGGGAGACGCTCCAAATGCCTCTTTGAGTGTTCAAAGCTGCCGAATCCTGTCTTAGACCAATCACACTGTTCCTTACACCTCTAGCCAGCGCCCGTACTTTCCCTCCCTCCCTCCCTCTCTTCTTCAGTCCTCCAGGTCTGGTTTAGCAGCTCTATCTGAAATGTGGTTGTGGGAGGAGTTTATGTGTCTAGTCCCACTTAAACTGCAAAAACCGGTACAGCCCCTTTAATAGCTTATCGAACTTTCCAGAGGGCAGAATTATTACTACGACTTTCCATCACTATCAGTCACTCAGTTTCCCTCCTGCCAGTACAGTTCTTCTCAACTCTCCTCTGCCATAACATAATATTGAGTTTATTTTACCTCAGTATAGTTTTTCCATTCAAGTACAGGGCCCGGTATAGTTCAGAAGATAATGAAACCTGTCTTGTATATGGACATTCTTACTTGTTGTCCCCATGTCACCTCCTCAGACTCTTGTTTCTGTTCGCTCCATCAGGTCTAACATTACCCCCAAACACTTAGAGGACTCTTACTTAGCAGAGACACGACTCTGTATGTTTCATAAAGTCAAGCAAAGCACACACTTTATGGACTTATTGTGCCATTATCCAGCAAATCCTTTTACTTTTGGACATCTTTTGGGCAACTTCAGTTACTCCGATATCGTACAAAGTCTTAACTGAAGTGATCCTCACGCTCAGTACGACCTGAAGGTCCGGAGAACAGAGCGAAAGACCAAACGACTCGACTGTCGACTCCAGCGCCAGAAGCAACAAGTGAGGATCGACTACTGACTGTGAAGAAGAAGAGAAACTGAAAGTTGTTGAAAGAAAATGGTTCAGGACTGTGTTTGTTTAGTGTTTTTCAAAAAATATAATTCACTCGTAAATAAATGGAATTAGAAACAACATCGGCGATCGAGTATTTTGGGCTTTGGCCTGTGCAGTGGGAACTCAGCAGAGGGAAGTGTGAGGTGCTTATAAAGGTGTTTTGTAATGTTGTTTTAACATTGCTCTGACTGGAATGTTCCACAACAGGACATTAAAAAAGATCCATCTTATATTTTTTCAATTACAGGTGGATTTATTGCCCAAAAATACATAGAAGAACAGACTCACTGACTGTGAGCGGGGTCGCCTCTCCACAGATCTGACCTGTAGCTTGTTCTAGGTTGGTCTCCATTATGATAGAAAGGTTTAATGCCGTACAAACATTCCAGACAAAGCAATAACATCTCCATGAAGAAAAGCAGTTGACTCCATGAGAAAAGTTACAACGTGCACCTTTAATTTGGAAGAGGCCATTTCTCTGCTTTTCCTGCCGTGCACCTAAACATATCGAGTGTTCCCTGTATGGACAGGGAAGTGTTAGAATAATGTCAGATGAGTGGGGACATCAGCTCGTACACAGGACCAGGGTCATGTCTCTTGTATTGGGCATTTCTCACTTGATTTACACCTTATTGCATTAATGGAGCCGGGCTTCTCACTGCCCAGTCAATTAACACAATGAATGTGTTGTATGCATCGATCTCCAATGGGAAGGAGGTGCTATAATTGTTTTGAGTGCGTGAGGCTCCTGCAGGGCTCCCAGGCCTTTTATCACTGTGCTGAGTGGGTCATATACAACTGCTCTAACTGTGACTTTACATGGAGCTTTGAATGGCGGCCAAACGCTCTCCAACTGAGAATGAGTCAAACAACACAGAAACTAACTAACAGACCACACAGCTAACACGCCAACTAACGAGCCAACTCAGTAATTAACCCTTTTACTACACAGGGATCACCGGTGACTCCACTGTTTCAAATGACCAGAGCTCCTCACTGCTCCTGCAAGTTTAGTCATTCAAACTGCCCCTGAGAGCTGTGAAACGGGGCTTGAAAGTTGAAGAAAATTCTATTCCTTTTTGGCTTTTTCATCTTATAGCACAGTTTTAGGTATTTAATTACATAAGAAGGGTAAATACTTGGCAATTCTCCTGGAAAAGTGTGGACATTATTTACACAAAGTGTGGACATTATTTACACATAGGTCATTCTTTGACAAAATTATTGACACAAATATTAAATTCAATTCAGTCTTTATTAAGAACACATCATATCTGGTTCATAGTCAGCAAGTATGTAAAAAATAAGAATAATCTTTAAAAAAAAAAAGAAAAACACCAAAAAAACAGGTGTTTCAATAAATATAGCTGTTATTATAGAGTTAAAAGGGTTAAATACCCAACACCCAGACTTCATGAATAAAACAGCGATTTCTAAGAATAAACTCACTTAAATGTATTCATATCGTATGTGCGGCTGCAGCTGACAGAACACAGATTCTACTGTTTTCTTTGACGCTCTTTGAAACTAAATAAACTGATAAATGAGTTAAATCAAAACGGCGCCAAATCAGCAGTGACACGAACTGAGCGACTGAGGAACAAACAGCGAAAACTGACAAACCACTGAAGGAAATGATGCACTTGGTCAGAGGAGAGCGGCTCTGCAGAGGGGGGTGGGGTCATCAGGGGGTGGGGTCATCAGGGGGTGGGGTCATCAGGGGGTGGGGTCATCAGGGGGTGGGGCCATCAGGGGTTGGGGTCATCAGGGGGTGGGGTCATCAGGGGGTGGGGTCATCAGGGGTTGGGGTCATCAGGGGGTGGGGTCATCAGGGGGTGGGGTCATCAGGGGGTGGGGTCATCAGGGGGTGGGGTCATTAGGCAAAACACCTCCACCTCCCTCACCCCACCGAAATGAACGAGTCCCCGACGGTTTCACCAAACTCTGTGTGGAGACAGAACACAGGACGGGATTTATTTATTTATGACTCCACTGTACGGACTCAAGGAGATGGAGGGAGGGATGGAGGGGGAGGAGATGGAGGATGGAGAGATCGGGGGTTGAGGGAGGAATCGGTAGAGGATCGAGAGATGGAGAGATGTAGGATCAGGAGATAGAGAGAGAACAAAGAAATGAACAGCTAGAGGATGGAGAAACAGGAGACAAAGAGATGGTAGGATGGAGAGATAGAGGGCAAAGAGCTGGAGAGAGAGAGGATAGAGGGATGGAGACAAGAGAGGATAGAGAGATGGAGAGAGAAAGGACAGAGAGAGGGAGAGCTAGAGGATGGAGAAACAAGAGACAAAGAGATGGTAGGATGGAGAGATAGAGGGCAAAGAGCTGGAGAGAGAGAGGATAGAGGGATTTATATAAGATCGAGACAAGAGAGGATAGAGAGATGTAGAGGAAGAAGACAGAGATGGAGAGACAGAATGGAGGGATAAATTGAGAATGGAGGATGAGAGAGGACAGAGAGAAAGCGATAGAGAGATAGAGGATGGAGACAGAGGATGGAAAGAAGACAGGATAGAGAGATAGAAGACAGAGAGAGAGAAATGGAGATAGAGGATAAAAATATGGAGAGATAGAGGATGGAGGGCTGGATTGAGGATAGAGAATGGAGAGATAGAAGACAGATGGAGGGATAGATATTTATATTTTTGTCCATTCTTCTTTGTGGTCAGTGGTGTCGTCTTTTTCCACGTCTTTACCCTGAGCTCTGTGGAGAGATGGAGATAGAGGACGAAAAGGTAGAAAGATAGAGGATGGAGGGATGAATAGAAGATAGAAGATGGTGGGATAGAAGACAGAGAGATGGAGGGATAGATATATTTTAGTCCTTTCTACTTTGTGATCAGCGGTGTGGGTTTTTGTGCCCCTGAAGCTCTTCAAACAGACACCAGGTTCACTAATGGCCTCAGCCCCGGGATGGAGAGAAGAGGTGGAGAGATGGAGAGAGGGAGGAAGAGAGGGAATGATGAGGGGTGAGAGAGGATGACAGCATACATGAAAGAGTGAGAGAGAGAGATTAAAAAGAGGGGAGAGAATGAGGGAGAAATCGTAATGATGAGAGAGGAAGGAAGAGTGGGAGGCAGGGAGAGGAAGTGAAAAGAGAGAGGAAGAGGAAAGGGAGGAGAGGGAGAGAGAGAGAAGAAGAAGAGTGACAGGGAGAATTACAGAGGTGGACGGAGGCAAAAGGGGTGGAGAGAAAGAGAAGACAAAAGAGACAAAGACGTAGAGATGGAAACAGAGAAGAGAGAGAGAGAAAGAGTGATGTCAGAGAGCAGAAGTGAGGAGTGTGCGAGAGAGAGGACAGAAATGGAGAGAGAGAGAGAGGGGAAGAGATGAGGAATCAAGAAAGAAAAAGAGATGAAAGCAAAGAGAGAGAGAGAGAAGTGAGAAAGCAGAAAGAGACAGGAAGAGAGAGATGGGATAGAAATGGAGAGAGAGAAAGAGATGGAGAGCAAAGAAAGAAAAAGAGAAATGAAAGTGCAGAAAGAAAGATGTAAGAGAGAAAGAGGTGGGATAGAAAAGGAGAGAGTGAAAGAGATGGGAAATAAAGAAAAAAGAGAAATGAAAGCACAGAGAGAGAGAGAGAGAGAGAGAGAGAGGTGAAAAAGCTGAAAGAGAAAACACAGGAAGAGAAATAGAGGCAGGAGAGAGGAAGAGATTGAGAATAAAGAAAGAAAAAGAGATAGAAGCACAAAGAGAGAGAGAGAGAGAGAGAGAAGAGAGAAAGCAGAAAGAGAGAGGGATAGAGAGAAGAGAAAGCAGAACAAGGGAGGGATAGAGGAATAGAGAGAGGGAGGGATAGACGGATAGAGAGAGGGAGGGATAGAGGGATGCAGACGGAGGGAGGGATAGAGGGATAGAGGGATGCAGATGGAGGGAGGGATAGAGGGATGCAGATGGAGGGAGGGATGCAGACAGAGGGAGGGATAGAGGGATGCAGACGGAGGTGTGGATAGAGGGATGCAGACGGAGGGAGGGATAGAGGGATGCAGACAGAGAGAGGGATAGAGGGATGCAGACAGAGGGAGGGATAGAGGGATGCAGATAGAGGGATAGAGGGATGCAGACGGAGGGAGGGATGGAGGGATAGAGGGATGCAGACGGAGGTGTGGATGGAGGGATGCAGACGGAGGTGTGGATGGAGGGATGCAGACGGAGGTGTGGAGAGTGGGATAGAGGGATGCAGACAGAGGTGTGGATGGAGGGATGCAGACGGAGGTGTGGAGCGTGGGATGGAGGGATGCAGACGGAGGTGTGGAGCGTGGGATGGAGGGATGCAGACGGCGGTGTGGAGCGTGCCCTTTCCCGGCTGCAGGTCCCTGTGGTTCTCTCCGTACAAAGACTCAGAACAGAACGTCCTTCGTCCCAAATGAGCCGCTCCTATTTTCAGCTCTGCTGGTGCGGCCCACACAGACACATGTTTTCACTCTATTATCACTCGCTTCTCTTGTCGTTTATCTTCCTGTAGGCTCTGCTCCCTCCATCGTCAGTGCTCTTTTCTCAGTATCTCACTTTTCTTAAAGTTTGTGCCTCAGATTTTGTCAGATTCGAGGGGCAGTGTCAGATATTTGTTGGCCTCAAACATAATTAGTTTATTTGAAAGTTTGCAGAGGTCCAAAGTCGTCCCTCACTTACCTAATGCACAACATCACACAACTTTCAGAAGCCAGATCAAAGTCTTGGCAACAACTACCATTCTAACAGTGCACTTCCTCATAATTGGAAGATGACTTGCTTAGATGCAGAGTGTTTGTACCTGTACTGGGGCTAAACTCATTCTCCGTGTTCATTGTTGCTGCTTGGGGCTTGTCAGGATAATGATAATTGTACTTGTCAAGTTCACTCGTCAGACTCAGAGGACAGTTCCATTTCTCTAAGGATGAGGAACACTTTATCAGCCTGATTCATTGGCCGGTTTCACTTTGTGGAAATCAGAAGGAAGAAGGGCAGTAACGTCTTTCCCCTTGATCAGATTCACCAAACATTTTCTTTGTTCCGGCTTAAAATCCTCGATGTCGGGAATCGTTGCCAACAAAATGTACGTCTGCGTCTACGTCCATCTCGACGCTTTGTTTCCTGTTGTGCTGCACCACAAAAGGTCCCAGAGGAGCTGGAGTTTGACGTCAGGGCTTCACAGCTCTGCTCTGATCGGCCGGTGCACCGAATACAACTTCTGGGTTCTTGCAAACCGCCGAGTGTTTCTGATTCCTGTTTCTGATTCCTGATCGAGTGACTGGAGAGAAATGAAACTGAGAAAATGAAACATGTTTTCAATCAGCCTCTGCGCCTCTGGATCATAATGAGATCCTGATTTACCAACAGATCCCAACTTTATTGTACAACGTATAGATTTTCCCCTGAGCTTTAAAATCCTGGATCTAAAAGGAAAACAGCTCCTGCTTTTCTCTAACCGACTGTAACGACTGCATCAGTGGAGAGGAGGAGGCTGGTGACAGCGGCGGGAATGAATGTGCACTGGGTTCATCTGTGCACAACTACACAAAACTACACACAACTACACACAACTACACAAAACTACACAAAACTACACACAACTACACAACGTAAAACTACACAAAACTAGTTTAATTTTGAGAAAAATCTTAGAGATGAGGGAACATTGGGCTGAACCCCCTGAGTCAATGGGAAAGAGGCGAATCCTGACTGAAGGACAGTTCACACCTTAGGGTGGTTAGTGTAGTAGACACACTCCTGACTGTAAACAACTCGGGTGTAGATTCAGTGCAGAATCTTCTCCCTTCAGATATAAAGCAGTGAAATCCTAGAATTACCAGATCTTTTTCCGAACTGAAGCTACTTGAATGAGCCGTGAAACATTTCACCGGCAGTTGTGAAAACGTCTCGTTGAAATATTAAAATTTTTGGAGGAAAATAATCTGAAGAAGAAGAAGTTTAAATATTTGAATCTGCAGTTAAACTTTAGAAAATGGGAGTGGAGCAGCTGGTGGGGGTCGGTCCATCTGCTGGTTATTTGCAAACACTGCAGAATAATAATATGAGCTTTAGGGGGAGGCTTTCATGGACATCAGTGGTAAATGCAGAGGCTCAGAGGCCTATGGAGACGCTTACAGCCGTTTCCCTGATGAGGACAGCCCAGGACAGCACTTTCACTTTGTAATAAATGACTGTGTTTATAATATACTTAATGGGGGGAAAACGCTAAATTTAATCAGATAAAAACGACACGTTTGGCGTTGCAGCTTTACAGACTCTGTGCTTGTGTCTGCTGTGCTGTTATAGTCTTTATGCCCGTGGATCCTTCAGTCACAATTTGGACATTTTAAATCACAATATTCATCTAAACGGACTTACTAAAAGAGACAAGTCCACTGACCTTTACGTTAGAAAACTGTGATTCAATGATGTTCCTGCTGATGTCACTGTAAACTTTATCACCACAAAGAGCTGTGAAGCCGTCAGCGCCTTTTATGGAGAACTGCAAATACAGCCAGAAGCAGATTTTTGTTTTTTTTTTCATTATTTTCATAGAATCCTACTGGAATAGGCCATTTAAGAAAATTACACTGGAAAACAAAGCACTGTGGGTGTTTGCTGGGCCAGGGAAACCAGGAGCTGATCAATGCACTTTATAACTGTCTGTGTACTCGAAGTATTTGCTGTGTGTTTGTAGTCGTGTCATTTTGTAATAGGAACCAGCTGAAAAACAGAGTCCGGCCAGTTTATGCAACTTTACTGTTAATGTCGACCTTTCCTTTAAATAAAGATTTAAAAATGTCGGCTGAAAGATTAAAAATGTAAATAAAAATAGTAAAAATGTCTTGTAAGACTTCAAATGTAGTGATTTTGATATTTATGCTGAAGTTTGTTCAAGAGAAAGAATTGAATTTTTAGAATTGAATGAATTTATTTATATATTTTTTTCTTATCTGTTTTTATTCATATATTTGTCTTTGCACAAATTACGAACATGTAAAAAATAAACTCTCCAGTCTTAAAAAAAACAAACATAAGTGATTAAAGATTATGCAGACGTACACAAATTATTATTATTATTATTATTACTCCAAATAGAACCTCGAGAGGGTCAGTGAGAAGGAAACGGCTCAAACTCTGAAAAGTGGATTTTGCACATCAGATCTGCTTTAAGACACAAGAAAAACTTCAACAAAATCCAAAAGTATCAACACTCAAATCTCACCTGAAACAGAAACAGCAGAACCCGTGTGTTCGTCCCTGTAAAAGGCTCTGAGGCTCATGTTTAAAGTTGAGCTCTGTGACTCTGGCTCAGGAAAACGCCCAATTAGTTTTACACTTCACTTATTCCTTTGACCTTTGCAAATATCGGCAAAGGGGATCGATGTTTGGGCCTCGGAAATGTCGGTGTCGTCTGCGGCGCTGGACGTCCACAGAGTCACAGCTGTGGAACAAGGACCTGCAGGAGGGAACTGCACTGACAAGGAATTATACAGGCAGAAAATGACTTTAGATTCTTACTGGGCAATGATTATAAGTGACTAATACTAAAGCTGCACCATGTAACTTTTCACCTGCTTGTTTTTACGGATATGTCATTTCTCCATTTGGAATGTCCCACAGTCTGACTTTAAACAGCTCGATCTTACATTTATTCAATTACAAGTGGAAAAAGGCTGGAAAAACATTCATTCTGACTGTGAGCGGAGTCGCCTCTCCACAGATCTGACCGGTAACCTGGTCTAGTTTGGTCTTCATGATGATAGAAAGGTTTAATGCCACACCCTGGAACATTCCAGACTAAGGAATTACTGTTTTATGGGGAAAAGTATTTGACAAATCCTCCACTAGAAAAGTTACACAATGCTCCTTTAAAGTCTAGTCAAAGCCAAAAAAACCCCCAAAACTAAATAAATAAACATTTTTTAAAATAAAAGATGAGAAAATCTAAGCTGTAAGACCACAGTACAGCAGTACACTCTACAGCAGCATGAGGAACAATACTGAGCACTGTGATGTTCCTGACAGTTCTTCTCTCAAACATAAAACACTCTGTTCCACCTTGTGATGTCATATGGTGATACAGGAAGTGCTCAGTGGCCTTTTTAAACTCCAAACACTTTCATTAGAATAAGTTCAACCTTGAAATTGCCCGTCTCTACTGAACAAAAGGGAAACAGAGCTGTTAATCTGGAGCTTCATGACATCACAAGGTGGAACAGAGCATTTTGTACTTTATTATTAGTCTGTCCAGGGCCGGCCCCCCCATTAGGCAATATGGGCAAATGCTAAGGGCGCCGCTGCTCCATTAGGGGGCGCCGAGAGCAAAAATCGGCGATGGGGGATAAAATCCTCCACTGTCTAAAACATCGTCACTATGAACTGTTTGATTTCTTGTGAGTATCTGTACTCTGTATTTTTTTTTATTTTTTTTTTGCAATCCAAGGGGCGCCACCTGAAATCTTGCCTGTGGTGTCAAAATGGTTAGGGCCGGGCCTGAGTCTGTCTAATATCCAAAGGAAAGAAACAAAACCCAACTCCAGGTCTGTTTTTGATGAGGTGACGACATTGTAACGCCGTATAGACCAGGAGCCGGCACTTTAAACACTCAAAGAGCCGTTTGGAGCTTTTCCCACAGAAAAAACACCCAGAGCCACAAAAGCCTTAGACTCTAAACAGAGGAGAACTGCAGATCATGTTTTTACCTGTCGCTCTGTATAAACGTGTGTTGCATTTATGAAATCAATGAAATGCTACAGAGAATATCTGTCCATTCATGTACGGTCTGTGCTACTGCACACGTATAATCTGAAAAGTTTAACATCATCATCTCCAACATGAAAGAAGCACAGAACAGACTCAGCATCAGCAGCACATCCTCTGTCACAGAGAGAACACTCATATTCACTGAGTCGAGTCCTTTAGTCCCACAGAAGCTGAAACATCAGGACTGAGCTGTTTATTCAACTCACTTTATGCAAATGAGCCGTGTGGTTTTACGTTTGGTTTCTCTAAAATGTGAACAAACGTGCACAAAGCTGCATTAAACTCATTATTACTCCATGTCTGTTTGAGTCCTGCTTGGAGGAAATAAAAATCCAAGTTTAAATGATCCACCCACAGTGAACTAAAAGTGTGTTTGCTTCTGGGTTAGAGTTAGGTAACCCTAACCCTAACCCTAACCCAGTCCTCCCCAGATCTGACCACCCGGACCACAGAGAGTTCTGCTTCTGTCAGGACCTGGAGTTTAGATTTGGACTCTCATCACATGGCAGCTGATAAAATAATCCTAAATACCTGTAAGAACATTTATTTTACTGCTGGTCATGTGTCTTATTTCCTTCTTGTGTGATCGGCTGTGAAAGGGTTTGAACAGATCCATGGGCAGGTCCCAGTCTGGAGGAAGATGTCGGCGCCTGTAGGTTTCTCACAGGGTCAGTACAGTTCACTGGGGCGTAATATAGGACCTTTAGCATGTTTTCAGATTTACATGATTAATGTGGAACAATAGCAGCTTAAATGAGCCTTTTACCCCTGCAGAATACCTGAGAGCCACGCTGCCCTTTATATCTGCAGTGTTTTTACCCCCAGAACCCCCATTACCATAACCACACTGCAGTTATATGTCAGATGAAGAGGATTCGTCTGAAAGCTCTCGAACTCTCCGCCCGCTGCCAACCCGCTGTTTATTAATATAGAAATCTCCAATGACGCCCACTTTGTCATTAGCTCATTAGCAATAACAGGTCATATAAATTCTCATAATGGTGTCTCATTTATACTCTTCACATCTGAAAATGTCAAGCGGTTATTTTAAGCTTAAGACAAGGGAGAAGTGATTAGAAAGTGTTTTGTTTTGATTGTAATGAAACGGATAAAAAAAAGGAGTTTGGCATGAAAAAGATACTGTAAAGATGATGTAAGTGAGGATTTAGGTGTCGTTCTGCTCTGATCTACGCTGGGGTTGTTAAAAGTATCAGATGCCCATCGATACTGAAACTAGTATCGAAACTGGAGACTCGTTTGAGCAGGTATCGATACTGGAAAAGTCACAGGAGGAAGAGAGAAGAGAAAGAGTGGATAGAGAGAAAGGAGGAACTAAGGGGGAGGAGTGGGAGAGGATAGAGTGGATAGAGAAAGACTTTTTGAGAGAGGACAGAGAAAAGAGGAAGAGAGAGAAGATGAAAAATAAGGAGAAAGACAGAGAAGAGAGGGAGATGCTGCTAGATGTGCTATGGTTTTATTGTAAGATTATGTTTTACATCTATACCATATTTTTCGGACTATAACTCTTTTTCATTGTCTGGTACTTCTATTACTCCTGCACCACTGACAATTTAACTTATAAAGACGACTGAGACTGAACACAAATGCCTCCAGAAAGAAAATCATATTCTGCAGATTAAAAGCTGCAAGTGGTGAAATACGCAGCTGAAAACTGTAATCAAGCACCAGAGAGAAAGTTTGGAGGAAGCGTGAAACTGGCGAGGGACTGGCCCAAAGCGGAGATATTCTAACTGCAATGAAGGAAACTAAAGAAGCTCATCAGGGGCTAAAGGCGTCACTGTCACAGCCAGAGGAGCAAGTTCACAAACAGGTGCTTGAACAAGGTGCTGCTTCGTCGGCTTGTCGACGGTGCCGTTACGTCTCAATGCAGCCGCCCAGGTTGGACCTTCTTGGTGTTACTGCTTCATGCAGCGCACCCGCCTCCATCAGAGCATCAGTGTCCCAAAAACTGCAGTAGACGTCCAAGATCGACAGTTTGAAGTGTTTAAATGTCTGTAAATTTCACCCAAAATGTGACTTATATATGTTTTTTTCTTCTTCATTATGCTTTTTTGGCTGGTGCGACTGATACTCCGGTATAATCCATTTATTTGGAGTCTCCAGCTCCGCCCATGGTCCCCCAGATCAGACCCATGTGCCCCTTTAACTTACTAACTCCTGCTCGGGCTTCCTGGGGCTTCATATTGTACCACTTTAGCCTGTGGGAGTGTTTGAACCTGCGGATGGCTTCAGTCTCACATCTCTCACTAAAAAACCTGCATATTTCACGAAGCTTTTGAGATCTCCCACTGTACCGTGTCCTGGGGCTGGGACCGAGCGCCTCAGGAGGAGTGGAACAGACCCCAGGAACAGCTACTTTACTGCAGGGGCCTGGGGTGGAGCTATTTTTTATTTTATTTTAATTTTTTTTACATTGTTAAAGGTGCATTATGTAACTTTCTGGTTGCACAGTATGACATTAAACAGTTCTACTTTACATTTATTCAGCTACATGTGGTTTTATAACTCAGAAAAACAGACATTCTGACTGTGAGCGTCGCCTCTCCACAGATCTGACCTGTAACTTGGTCCGGTTTGGTCTCCATGAGGATAGAAAGGTTTAATATGGTGAAACATTCCAGGCAAAGCAAAAACATCTCCCTGGAGAAAAGCGTTTGACGGACCCTCCACCAGAAAAGGTTCACAATGCACCTTTAAATTTCCCATTCATTTTTCTCATAGACCTGATGGAATAAAAAAAGATGGAGTAAGTGAAGAGAGGTGGAAAGAGAGGAGAGAGGGAGACAGAGACTAAGGGAAGAGAGGTAGAAAGAGTGAAAGGAGAGAGAGGGAAGAGGGGGTGGGAGAGGATAGAATAGAGGGAATAGAGAAAGAGAGAGGGAGGACATTAGAGACATTAGAAAGGGAGAGATGTCTCTTTTTCACACCTCTCCTTTTTAGAGAGGACAGAGAAAGGAGGGAGAGAGAGAACATGAAAAATGCAGTTTTCCATGCTGTACTAACACATGCTGATTAAGAAGAAAGAGAGGGAAGAGGGAAAGAAGATAGAGAGACCGAGAGGATGTGCTGTGGTTAATTGTAAAATGATGTTATGTCTTAAAGCTTAAAACTAAAGTATTCAAAAGAGACTGACAGGAGAGAGAAGAGAGGGAGGAAAAGAGGGAGCTGGAGAGAATAAGAGAAGAAAAAAAGAGGAGGCAGGGAGAGAGGAGTGGAGCAGAAACTAAACTAAACAGTGGAGAAACCTGCATCTATTTCGTGTCCACATGTTCCTTTAGTCCCAGTTTGGAGCTGGTCCTGACTGAGTCCTGGTTTAGTCCTGTTGTATTTCTGTTTCAGACCTGGTTTAGTCCTGTTGTATTTCTGTTTCAGACCTGGTTTAGTCCTGTTGTATTTCTGTTTCAGACCTGGTTTAGTCCTGTTGTATTTCTCTGTTTCAGACCTGGTTTAGTCCTGGTTTAGTCCTGTTGTATTTCTCTGTTTCAGACCTGGTTTAGTCCTGTTGTATTTCTCTGTTTCAGACCTGGTTTAGTCCTGTTGTATTTCTCTGTTTCAGACCTGCTTTAGTCCTGGTTGAGATCTCGTTTTGCTCCTTCCTCCTGTGATGTTCATTATGAAAACTTTGACCTCTCCAGCACTGCTTTTATTCTCTTACTGACCTCATCTTCCAGGACGTCATATTTGTCCCTCCTGAGCGAGTGCCGTCGGGTCGCGCTGCTTTTTGAGGCAGATCTTTGTGTCTCACACTTGACCCACTGATCCATGGGAAATGAATGTTGTCCGGGCAGATTAAGCAGAGGCACAAACTGGTTTTTATCACAGGGAGATGAGGTGATGAGCATCAGGAGAACTAAAGAGCAAGTGTCACTCACGGAGGAGGTACGAGAAGGTTTGACTGCAATCGAAAACCTGCATCACAACCGCACGAGTTCAAACGTCAGGAGAGACCGGCCAAAAGTCTAAACTGGGACACACCCGGGTTCAGATGTTTGGTGTAAATAAAATGGTGAAAAGTGCGTGTAAGATGGAGCATTCTCCTGTCATAATCTGAAGGAAATTCTTTTGCTTTATGGTCCCTGATTTCAGTACACTGCAGCAAAATGTACTTCAGTAAAATACAGATCCTAAACTTTGTACTTTTCTGTTTGTTTTTCGTTACCTTCCACCGCTGGATGAGACAAACTGTTTTCACTCTCAAAACTATTGTCCATCTGTCAGAATTCAGGAAAACTGAGGGATTACACAGGTTCTTATAGTTGTTTCTTTTACATTTGAGAAGCATACTCTGAAATTTACCATTTTTAAATAAAATGACAAAAAAAATTGACGAACCATAATTTTAGTCCAATGTTTTTAAAAGTCCTGTGAAGTTTAAGTCATGTTATAATGTTGTTAACTCCTAAAAAAACATATCTGAAGTTGTGTTTTCTTTCATTCACACAGGTTTAAGTGACCCCTGTTTTCTTCTTCAAAGGTCAAAATTCTCAGTTTCACCTCATGATGTCATGAATCTGTAATTTTAGGGTTTACCTTTAGTTTTTACCTTTAGTTTAGTAGAGACTGGTAATTCCAGGGCTGAAACGATCCAAATGATTCTCGTGAAGGTGCCCAGAGTTTCAGAAAACACAGTTGTGATGAGGAAACAACATTATAACAAATATAGGAAACAGCGTAATTTACTTTAGGCCTTTTAACTACTTGAAGCAGAGCGATTGTGCAGCTCGGATCTGTTTAACTTGGCTTCTCTCATGTGTCTGCACTTGGGAATTGAGATTGGGAATGACTCTTCCTCCTCATGAGCCAAATGCTCCGTCTCCTCGGAAAAACAATGTCACTGATAATTATATTTACTCCACCACTGGTTTAAGACAAATTGGTATTTTCCAAAAATTACAGCCTGTTGTTTAGCTGAGATGTCACTCAGTGCTTATTAAACCATCAGATAAAAGCACAGAGCCTCAGATTTGATAAGAAGATAAAATGATGCTATAGACAGTGTTATATAAAAATGTTTGAGTCTTTCTTTTTACTACTTTCTCCATTTTAAATACACACATAAGACATCAAGTATATGAAGTAAGATATATGGATTTATGACCAGTTACCCCATCTTCGAAAACACAGGATTAAATCTGATCATAAAATGGTGCGTACGTGAAAAAAGATGCAAGGAAATTGCAGAAAAAATGTCTCAAATTCTTCATACGTTAAATAGTTCATTGTGTTTTTCCTGTTCACCTGTAGTTTGTGTTAAGTTTTCAGAAGTGCAGAAAAACTGAGATCACATCATCATTTTCTGATCTACATCATAATGTTGTTTTCTCATCAACAACACGCCTGGAGTTTTGAGTTTGCGATGCCATGTGGTAAGAGAGGAAGTGCTCCACTGTGTTTTTAAACTCCACACACTTTCATTAGAGTCATTTGGATCATTTCAGCCCTGGGATTGCCAAACTCTCGTGAACTAAAGGTCAAATGTAGCTGTTAAGTTGAAAACTGCCATGTTACGACAGACTAATAAATGTTTTTGAGGAGGTGACAGCATTATAACATGGCTAGAAGTTCATTCAAGAGTCAATTTTGCATAATATAAGAACTTTAAAGTCCAAACGCCTTCACTAGAATCATCAAAATGTAGCAGTTAACTTAAACTTCCTGATGTTGACGACATTCTAATGTGGTTTAAAGCACTCAAGAGGCAAATTAGCATATAGGAGCGTTAAAAAAGAAATAAGCAAAGGCACAGTTCCAGCCTTACTTTATGAGACTGACCTTATGTGACTGTTTTTCACATTAAATCCACCAAAAGTTGCCTAAACCACCATTCTGCTATAAATGTTTTGGAAGGATTCTTGGAGAGCACATTTGAAAATCAGCTCTGAAGTAAAGTTATCCATGTTTTGGTGTGGCATAAAGACAGTGAAGATTGCTTTGGCTCTTATAGTGTCAAACTGTCAGACTGCAGCACAGACTGGAATAAGAAAGAGGCAGCCAACATAACACTAAGGCCAGTGAAAACAACAACAACAAAGAGAGGGTTGAAATGAAAATGCATGAGCACAAATGGATGCAGGTCTATAGTGCTTTTGTCTGTGCACTGAGGCAGGAGGGCCAGCTACTGTCTGAGGACCCATACACTACATTAGCTCTGAACTTCGCTGCAGGGAGAGTGGGGGCACCAGGATCATATCATACAGGCTGCTTTGTTCCAACCGGCTAAAATGTCAGGATATTCAATTGTCTGTGGAGTAACTTGGACTGATCTTATATAAAGGTGAAAAAGGTCAGAGCAGATTATCAGGGGCTAAGCTTGTCCGATCTCAGAAGCTGTGGAAGGTCAGGTCTGGTTAGTAATTGGATGGGAGAGCACTGGGAAGACCTCGTCTCCCTGCATACAGCTTAACTTCATTTTAAAGACAATTAAATACGGCGGGAGATGTATTTACCTTGTTGAAATGTTTCTTATCTTCAGAACTGTCACAGCTGGAGTTACTTCCTGTAGGCGTGGCCAGCTAGTGTTACTTCCTGTAGGCGTGGTCAGCTGGTGTTACTTCCTGTAGGCGTGGTCAGATGGTGTTACTTCCTGTAGGCGTGGTCAGATGGTGTTACTTCCTGTAGGCATGGTCAGCTGGAGTTACTTCCTGTAGGCGTTGTTAGATGGTGTTTCTTCCTATAGGCGTGGCCAGCTGGTGTTACTTCCTGTAGGCGTGGTCAGCTGGTGTTACTTCCTGTAGGCGTGGTCAGATGGTGTTACTTCCTGTAGGCGTGGTCAGCTGGAGTTACTTCCTGTAGGCGTGGTCAGATGGTGTTACTTCCTGTAGGCGTGGTCAGCTGGAGTTACTTCCTGTAGGCGTGGTCAGCTGGAGTTACTTCCTGTAGGCGTTGTTAGATGGTGTTTCTTCCTATAGGCGTGGCCAGCTGGTGTTACTTCCTGTAGGCGTGGTCAGCTGGTGTTACTTCCTGTAGGCGTGGTCAGATGGAGTTACTTCCTGTAGGCGTGGTCAGATGGTGTTACTTCCTGTAGGAGTGGTCAGCTGGAGTTACTTCCTGTGTTCCAGGAAGTTCTGATCCCCTTAATTCCCCTGTATTTTACATGCAGACCCTTTTACAGATTACTGATGAGAACGTCGCCGAATACCAAACTTCTGACTTTTGTCTTCAACATATTTACCAGTCGTTAAACATGTAAATATTTTGTGGTAATTTACCGGATTTATGTTTTTAGAGCAAACTACGTTAATTGTGTGTGTGTCTGTCATATGGTCAGCTGGTTGTCAGTTCTTTCATTCACCCTTTTTCCCAAACCCACTCAGTTCTCATGAAGAGCTTTACATGTTTTATGTACTTTTCATTCAATAAAAAAAAATTATTTAAATACAAAACACTATGAAAGTTGTGAGGAATAAAACTAAATGAGCTTCGGTAAAACTGAATACATGTTAACATCAAAATATTCTTCACCACAAACAAGTGAATTTATTATGAGTTTAATTCATGGAGTTAACAGAAAATGAACAAAACAGAAAAAATGCATCAAAATCCATCCTTCTAGTATATTATGAATGACGCCATGTTGTAAACTGGCACATACACAGTACAGGGGAAACAGAATTTCATAGACTGTCAGACCTGTTACTGCAAACAGAGCCGCCGGAAGCTGCCGCCGGAAGCTGCCGCCGGAAGCTGTCGTCGCAGTTTTCCAAGCGTCTCCCTGGTTTGTGACGTAAACGTGGATAGAGCCTGTTAGCCGTGAACACACATGGTCCGTCCTGGTACGAAACAAATATGGCCGCTTATGATGAAAGAAAGAAAGAAAGAAAGAAAGAAAAAAGAAAGAAAGGGGATTAAAAAACAACATTCAGAGAGCGGCGCATTAAACTCTGAGCACTGTTAACCTGAGATGAGAAAAAAATGATTTTATTCACAAAGACCTGTGACCATGAGCTCCTTCATTTCACATGCGTCTGTGAAATAAACAAATCAGATCCTCTGTTCTGTGTGAATGTGGCTCCAGGTGCGACGAAAGGAGTGTGACCGGACTGACTTCCCTCTGAAGAACACTGTGATGTACAGAGACGAGGAGAGAAAAGCTGCATTAAAATGGTTTTGTTATAAACTCGTGTTTAAATTACACAGTTTTACATTTGTTTCAATGGTTTTAAAGCTACACTGTGTAACTTTTCTAGTGGAGTCTGTTACCTGCGTGTCTTTGTGTCTTCGTGTCTTCGTGGAGCTGTTAACACTTTGTCTAGAATGTTCCACAGCAGAGATGAACTCTGAGACAAGTATAGACTATTACAGGTCAGATCTGTGGAGAGGCAACAGAATCATTAGACACACTGTAATGAATAAATGCTCGATTGATGTGTTTAATCAGGGCTTCCCCAGGTTTGATTACCCCAAATTTAAGACCTTTTTAAGGCCACTTAAATGAAAATTAAGACCGACATCGCACCCATTATACAGGAGAAAAACACCAGATCCTGTTCTAATAATGACCATTACTCACTGCTTTAAAAAACAAAAAATACTTTTGTTATAAAGTCTCATTCAGAGCTCATTTATAGTCGTATGTGTTGGTGTAAAACGGACAAAAAATCATTTATAACATTTTAACAGGACAAACTAAACTTTCACAGTGTCTCACGTTGCACTAAAGCCCAGTTGGTTCACAACAAATAGGTTCATTTTCAAACAGTTTATTTCAGACATTTAGAAAATTAAATTTTAATTATAAACATTTATTTATCCTTTTCTTCAGTGTATCCATTTGAATATTCTTTATTGATTTTGTTAATTACTTAATATATTCACTTTATTAATTACGTATTGTTACATCACATGTTCAGAATTTTCTATGTTCATAATATAATTTAAGACCTTTGTGAAAAAAATAAGACTTGGATAACAATTTAAGACTTTTTAAGGCGACTACCCTGTTAATGTCACACTACGGAACATTCTAGGCAAAGCAATAACATCTCCAAGACAAGCAGGAGGTAATGGCCCTAAACCAGAAAAGTTGTGCGATGCTTTAAATAATTTCCTATTGTGAAAAGGAGACAGAAAAATCACACACGAACTCTGAAGCCCAAATGACCTGAACAAATATTGTAATTATTCCAACGGTTTTAGAAAAGTAGCTGGATTCTGAATATCACCAAATTAAAAAGTAACTATACTGAAATATAGTGGAGCAGTGGGCTTGAGGAGCAGTGGGAGGAGCAGTGGGATGGAGGAGCAGTGGGATGGAGGAGCAGTGGGATGGAGGAGCAATGGGAAGGAGGAGCAGTGGGAGGAGCAGTGGGATGGAGGAGCAGTGGGAGGAGCAGTGGGATGGAGGAGCAGTGGGATGGAGGAGCAGTGGGAAGGAGGAGCAGTGGGAGGAGCAGTGGGATGGAGGAGCAGTGGGATGGAGGAGCAGTGGGAGGGAGGAGCAATGGGAAGGAGGAGCAGTGGGAGGAGCAGTGGGATGGAGGAGCAGGTGGATGGTGGTTTGCTGTGGGCCGATGCTCCACATTACCTCGTCTCCTCTGGGGCTGATGGAGCCAGAGCACAGTCGTCCTTATAGAACCTCCTGTCCTGATAGAACAGAAAGAGCAGGAAAACTGAGGGGAAAAGTACAGAAGTACAAGGCCTGAGTTTAACACCAACATTTCAAGCCTGATTTCCATACTAATGAATAGACTTGATTCTGATCCTGTAATTATAATAAAAACACACTTGTTTAGACATGTGAATGTGATTTTCAACATTAAATCGTTGTGTTTTCTTGTGGTTTTGTACCTGTGTAAATCCCTCACTGCTCCATGGGCGGAGACTCTGAGCTCTTATACGTGTCCTGATACAGCTGAAGATCATTCTAAACCACAGAACTATAAGAAAATCTGGAAGAATCAAAGATGGCGCCATATTGTTTTCTATGTCTGTGCTCATTGGCACATTTCCCCAAAAATGTTTACTTCTGCAGCCCAAAGTGTGACGTCAGAAACAGTTCTGACCAGAGTGTGGGAACAGAGTGGGGCCAGGCCAACTCTGACAAAGATCATTTTTAGACACTTTGATTATTAAAAAAAAATAATAATAAAGTTCATATTGTAAAAATCCAGAAGAATCCCTACAAAATCCGCCCTTTATGAAAGCTGATGCCCTGTCAGCCGCACAGGGGCTGATTTCACCACAAATGCCTTGTTTGGGCTGCAGTGCTTCTGTCACGTCTCATCAGATCTTCTTATACGTCCATGTTCTAAACATATTCAGGAAAGGTTCAGTTCTGTGCTGTGAATGTGGCTGTTTTAGTTTCGATACCTGCTCAAATGTGCATCTAGTTTTGATACTAGTTTTAATGTCCATGAGTATCTTATGTCTGATACTTCTCACAGCTCTGTTCTGTTTACACACATTTAGCTCAAGTATGTTCAATACGAAGAATTATGTAAATAAGTCCTTTAAAAAGTAAAAAGCTTTGAAACCAAAAGCTGTTCAATTAAGAGTAAACAAACCTCGGTGTGGAGGGTTAATGCTCGCACAGCTACTAGAGGATAACCTGTTCATATTTTGTTTGATCATCTACTGCAGGCATGTCCAAACTATGGCCTGGGGGCCAAATGTGGCCCTCAGACCGACTGTTTTGACCCTCAGGCAGTCGTACTTTTTACTGCATGTTTTTGAAATCTACTTTGAACAAACACATTCTGTGTGTCCTTTTGAGGCTCTGAGCCTGAACAAAGGACATTTAAACCTGTTCTAAATGCACAGACCTGAATTACTCACTGTTTCGACCCTCAGTTTATGACCCTCGATCGGCCTCACACAAAAAAGTTTGGACGATCTCCTGTAACTGAATTTGTGCAAAGACGTTTCTCAAGAGAATCCTGCATTTTTAAAGAGCAAAAACTTTCTTTCACATGTTTAACACACACACACACACTGCATATTTAGACTTTTAAAGTTCTTTTCTCATACAGAAAACACAGTTCCACCTTGTGATGTCATGTGGTAATACAGGGAGTGCTCCACTGTGTTTTTAAACTCCATACACCTTCAGTAGAATCATTTTCACTTTCAGCCCTGGAAATGCCCATCTCTACTGAACAAACGGGAAAGGGAGCTGTTAACTTGAAAACTACCACTTCATGACATCACAAGGTGGAACGGACCACTTTGAGCTCAGGAGATGTAAACAGATTAATAATAAAGAGTTATTCAAACACAACTTCAGGTTTGTTTTTGACAGAGTAACAACACAGTAACATGACTTAACTCTCACAAGAGTCAGTTTGCTTAATATAGGAGTTTTAAATGAAGAAAGATAAAGAGTAGAAAAGATGATGTACTTAAAAGTCCCTGTAATTTTAAATGATATAGTCTTATTATAGTATTATTTGGGATCTGTGGACCGTCGCTCCTTGTTGGCCTCTCCTTTACAGCAAAACAAACGATTTTTGCCACAACCTGCAGAAAGCATATTGATGTTGATAAGACCTAGACAAGAAAACAATATGTTGGCTGTGTTACAAAGCAGCTCTTAGATAAAGTGGATTTTTCTATCCACTATAGTCTCCTGCACAACTCTACCTGGAAGCTGATAGTGGTAGTGCACAGTGGGAGAAGAGGCTGACAGCGCCGGGGACAGAGGCTCCGAGGTGATGGGTGATCATGGCGCTAATGGAGCGACTCCAGCTCCCCCAGGACTGCCGCTCAAACTGATGCCTGCCTGGGTGGGCTTCTCCTGGGTAAGGACTGAGCCATCAAGCCCCCGGTCCTCCACAGCTCTCCGCCAGTCTGACAGCCCCGGTGACAGGCGGTTATCCACGCATACGCTGGATTCACGGGGAACAGTGGGAGGGGAAAGACACCCCACCTCACACGATGATATGAAGGGCATAGCTGCATGTTTAAAGGTCTTATTTTACAACAACCTGACTCTGGTGAGCTTTAAGGCAGAGCAGAATGTTGTTATCGCATCAGAAACATACCTGGAGCTGTGTTTTGTTTCATTCACACGTCTGAGTAACCTTTTAGTATTATTCCCTGTACATCTCCAAAGCTTAAAATACTCTGTTATACCTGAAGATGTTATGAAGCGTAGTTTTCAAGTTAACAGCTTTTACATTTAGGTCAGGAGAGATGGACAGTTCCTGTATTACCACATGACATCACAAGGTGGAACAGTGTGTTTTCATAATTAGCATAGGTTCGGAAAGTTAAAAAAAAAGCTTATAAACCAGAGTCGTCCACAGGAGAGCGCAGGTCTCATCTGCGGTTTACAAAACATGTGCCAACAAAAACAGGGCTGTATTTTAGTGAAATGCAGAAATGCTGTTGTCTTTACAAGATGATTAAATGTAAAATCCATATGTTTTTGCCTGCGCTCGTTCCTCTTTCATTTTCACACTGCATCTGTGACGTCCTGCAGTTCAAAATGACTCCTGAGGAGCTGAAAAGAAAATGAGTGGAGAGTACAAAGTTATTGGTCTTTTTTGGCTCTCAGACTGATTTTGTTTCAAGTGCGGTTCAGGTGTCAGTCTGTATTTATAGCGGGTGCGGAATTTTATTTCAGTTCTGTCAGAAAATGGGTGCAGATTGAGGTATGATGGGTCCGGGCGGGTGCAGTTTGTCCAAATCAGACCTGTGCAGGACTCTGTTATAAACACATTGGCTTCTGTACAAATTTGGCACAGTGTTTTTAACTACAGTCGTTCCTTAAACATACATTCTTACTGCATGAGTGGGATTGCCTCTCCACAGATCTGACCTGTGACGTTGCCTCATGTCGTCACAGGCTCGTCATCGTGGAGCTTGATAAGTTTAACTCCATACTGTGGAATATTTCAGACAAAGCAGTAACATCTCCATGGTGACGAGACTTTTATGAGATGAAAGACTTCACTGATCACAAAAGTGGAGAAACCAGCTGATGTCTGTAGGATCCGGATCAGAGCAGAGACAATTTATGACCAGATCTGAACACAGTTTCTACATAATCATGGAAGATTTATACTTATGGACTTCTCAGTACTGGTTGGCTATAAAATAATTATGGAACAAAATCTGAAACTATATGAAAATGTGACTTTAAAGGTGCATTGTGTAACTTTTCTGGTGGAGTGTCCGTCACCTGCTTGTTTCTATGGATATGCCATGTTCCACAGTGTGACATTAAAACAGCTCTGCTTTATTTCTTTCATTTATAAATGGCTTTATAGCTCATAAATACCTAGAAAAACAGACATTCTGACTGTGAGCGTGGTCGCCTCTCCACAGATCTGACCTGTAGCTTGGTGTTTTTGGTCTCCATGAAGATAGAAAAGTTTAGCATTTGACGGAGCCTCCACCAGAACCACTTTTAATGTGAAAAAGTGTGAAGTCTCTACAAAGTTCTGAAATGGAAAATCTATTCTTTTTTTCCACTAAATACTCTCAGCACCGCGTTAATTGTTTTATTTATTGTAACGCGTCCACAGCTCATCCGATCCTTTACTACAGTTTTATTTATATCCCTCTGCTTGTTCCTTCAGTTAGTCTGAATTACACAGATGTGTGAGCTCTATGTCAATAACTAATTTCCTCCCCCGTCTCTGTTACTGCTCGTACTGTGAAAGATTTTCTCCTTCCAATTATAAGTTTTATGTTTTACAAGAAAATGAAGCAGAAGTGAAGTTTGATGGTGTCAGGTTCAGTGTGGAGGAGATAACGTGTTATACAGGGAAATCCATATTATGGAAAACTTTCT
The DNA here is from genome assembly GCA_030686955.1 of Odontamblyopus rebecca. Lineage (NCBI taxonomy): Eukaryota > Metazoa > Chordata > Actinopteri > Gobiiformes > Gobiidae > Odontamblyopus > Odontamblyopus rebecca. The sequence goes on along the minus strand of CM060661.1, from coordinate 751,027 downwards.
TTGAGCTCACAACTGTGACGGACGTAGAAATGATTTGTTTTACTAAGAAAAGAAGAGGCAACAGTACACGTTTCTTCCTCCTTTGCCGAGTTGTACTGTTGTAGGGAGTATTATATTACATATAGATGAGTATTACAGGTGTAGGGAGTATTATATTACATAAGGATGAGTTGTACAGTTGTAGGGAGTATTATATTACATATGGATGAGTATTACAGGTGTAGGGAGTATTATATTACATAAGGGTGAGTTGTACAGTTGTAGGGAGTATTATATTACATAAGGGTGAGTTCCACAGTGACATCAACAGTTGTCGATGTCATATTTTTCCATTTTTTACTCCTTTGATGTGCATGTTTTCGTTTTTCCGCACTCCAAACAGGCACAGCATACGTTAGCCGGTGTGGGACGCTCCTCTGGCCTGGCACCATTGATCAGAAGCAGCGGTGGCTCTGCAGTGATAAATATGGAGATGAGAGAGACGGAGCTAAATCCACCACGACCGCTGTGTTTTATGTGTGGGAGCGGCGCGTGTTAGCATCCATACGTCTCTGTTAGCCGCTTTATAGATAGCGGCGCCAAACTGACCTGCGCCGCCTTCACTGTGCTAAACCGCATCCGTAGAGCCAAGATAAAACTGGCGAACGGGCCTGTTATTGTTTTGTTTGGATCATAAAAGGCGCCGGATTAGTGCAGAAACGTCTCTGTAAATGCAAACATAATGAAAAAGCACTTTCTGTAGCCAGGACGAGGTTTGTGTTGGAGTTGTACTGAAATAGAGATCGGGACAATAGCTTTTAGTCCAAGTGCCGGCGTTTTCTCACTCTGAAACACATTAGAATCATTTGAGGTGAGATGGAGGAAAAAAGCTGCTTTATTTTCATGGATTTATTTCATGCTCTATGTAACTTTCGGATGGGGGGGCGTCACCTGCTTGTTTGTATGGAGATGCCGCTGCTCTGCCTGGAATGTTCCACAGTATGACTTTAAAAAGTTCTACTTTACAGTTATTCTACAGGTGGTTTTATAGCTCAAAAATACCTAGAGACATTCTGAGTGTGAGCGGGGTCGCCTCTCCACAGATCTGACCTGTAACTTGGTCTCGTTTGGGCTCCATGCAGATAGAAAGGATTAATGCCGCACTGTGAACCATTCCAGACAAAGTAATAGCATCTCTCTGGAGAAAAGCATGACAGTTGTAGGGAGTATTGTATTACAAAAGGGTGAGTTGTTGTGTGGGGAGTATTGTCTATGACATAAGTGTGATATGATGTACAGTTTTAGGGAGTATTATATTACATAAGGATGAGTTGTTGTGCAGTTGTAGGGAGTATTATATTACATAAGGATGAGTTGTTGTGCAGTTGTAGGGAGTATTATATTACATAAGGATGAGTTGTTGTACAGTTGTAGGGAGTATTATATTACATAAGGATGAGTTGTTGTGCAGTTGTAGGGAGTATTATATTACATAAGGATAAGTTGTTGTACACTTGTAGGGAGTATTATATTACATAAGGATGAGTTGTTGTACAGTTGTAGGGAGTATTATATTACATAAGGATAAGTTGTTGTGCAGTTGTAGGGAGTATTATATTACATAAGGATGAGTTGTTGTACACTTGTAGGGAGTATTATATTACATAAGGATGAGTTGTTGTACAGTTGTAGGGAGTATTATATTACATAAGGATAAGTTGTTGTGCAGTTGTAGGGAGTATTATATTACATAAGGATGAGTTTTTATAGGGAGTATGGGAGTACAGTCCTGTATGATGAAAGTATTTCCAAATATCTAAAGCCACGATGACCTTGAATGAGACATGCCCAAAGACAGACCCTCCGCTAGAAAAGTTACACAGTACACCTTTAAACAATGAATCATTTTGAACCACTGCAAATGAACTGGTCCTGTTTTTCACATTTTTAAGACAAGTAAAAATCGTTACCATTATTGCAGTTTCCCTAATAAAAGCACCAATGCGCAGAATGGGAGGGTGATTGTGCGCGTTCTCGGACCTGTGAAATGGCCGCTCTGCAGGATCAGTCAGGGGTTGTGCTCTGTGATTAGCTGAGCTCAATACTGTGACTGACATTATGAGGCGGGTGAACAGCTCGTGTACTACGCATAATGAGTCCAGTACCACTGTACTGCTATCGCTATCGTCCAGGTTATTACCAATAATGAATAGAAGCCATTAGCAGGCCTTTATTACACTGATTAGAGTGTTGTGTTGTAATTAACCTATGCTGCCAGACTGTGATTGATTATAAACATGGGTAAAAGTCATCTATGAAAACACAGCCCAGAAGACCATTTAAGCTCAAAACTAAAGGACGCCCAGATGATGAGATGAGCAAAAAGAGTTAAGTTTTTGCTTTAAAGGTCCTATGTTACACAAAATGTACTTTTAAGATTTAAACTCATGTTAAAATGTTGTTAATTCATCAAAAACATACCTGGAGTTCACACATGTTTGAGTAACCCTTTATTATTAGACTATCTACATCTCCAAAGCTTCTGTTCAACCTTCAAACCTTTTATTCAGTAGAGACTGGAAATTCCAGGACTGAAATGATCTAAATGATTCAAGTGAAGGTGTATGGAGCATAGTCCGTATATATAAGTGGACTAAGCTAACCTGTTAGCCGCTAACCCGTTGGCCGCTAACCCGTTAGCCACTGCGTGCCAAACAGGAAGTGCTCCAGGAGGCTCTTGGGGCTCCTTCACATTAGGATCTTCTCGTCCCTCTGTCTGTACCTGCTGCTCTGAGCCTCGTCATTCTGGACTTAAACTGTTCGTCTGAAGCCGCCACACAGGATCCTGAACTTTTCATTTCTCTGTTTTGTTTCTAAATCAAGATCTGAACATAAATAACGGACCAATCAGACGCCTTCATTCCCCGAGGCCCCTCCCCCTAGCCTTAGCAACAGGTTTGATTGACAGCTCGTTTCGTTGCTAAGTAAGTTCCCTTCCCGCTTTCCCCCGAGTGACGATTTCTGAAATAAAATGACAAAATATCTCAGTCACAATATCTAATGTTACTAGAATCTGAACGAGCAGAATTTAACGAGCAGAAAGTAAAGTGAATTTGGTTAAATTGTGACTCTATTGTTGTTCGTACGTAACAGAACAAACAACATAAATCAGTGACTTAAACTATTTAAAGCTCAAAGTTTCTTCTTCTTGTGCAGAATCAGGTAAATCCAGTGTCCTGCAGGTGCAGAGTATCACATCCATAGTCCGTATATATGATGCATCAGCTCTGCCAGGAGGAGGCGCCACATTTAACCTCCTCACTCATGATTGGCTCTTGTGTTGCTATGATACTCGCGGGAGGATTTCCAAATATGGACCTGGCTCCAGATTTACTCCTGTAACCGTGGCAACAGGAGCCTCATGTGAGCGACGCTGACGTCACTCACTCAGACTCAGAGATACAGAATATGCTATGGAGTTTAAAAACACAGTGGAGCCACATGACATCACGGCGGTGGTGGAGTGCTTTCTTTTTGAGAGGAGAACTCTGCCTAAATATGCAGGATTTGTGTGTTAAACATGCTTGAATGAAACAAAACACAACTGCAGGTATCAGATGAAGAGAAGAGAAGCGCTTCACTGGCTCATAAAAAAGTCAGAAGTAGCTGTGCAGATGCTCTGCCAGGGTTGAAATTGAAATCTTAACAGAATGTAGCCCTGACTGAAGAATGTAAAAGTGGGCAAGGTACAAACCCGAGGCCCATCGACTGAATGTATTAGAAGTCGTTTATTACATGGAGGAACACCAGCACCTTTCATCCAGCCACTGCAGGTATGTTTGAGATGAGGAAAGAACATCAGACCAGAGATCAGAAAATAGTGTGATGTGGGACCTTCACTGTTCATTTATTCTTATCGTCATAATTACACTTGACTCTGGGGGTGTTCTACATGTATCGCTATAGTTGAAATGTTCAGAAGTTACCATGGTGACACATGCACTCATTAGGAGACACTGAAAAAAAGTTTTAAGATAGTCTGAAAACTCAAGAAAACTTACAAAATGGAGTTCATGATCGTGTTTAGGTGATTGAGGTTGTGACTGATATTTGTGAGAGACGTTTTAACGGTACAAAATCATCTTACTGTTGTACTTCCTATTACGTCAGTTCTTTATAGTCAAGCTGGGTTAAAAAATCAGATTATGGTCGAACAAATCCTCAGACAGAGTAGTGTCTACAGTTATGGTGCATTCGTTTATCCGTCCGACTCGGAGGTCCGGGGACGTAGCCTCGTGACACGCCCCGACACTCCCATTTCCCTCGGACGGTCAGAAGAGCTCGAAAGAGACTGAGCAAGTTTTCCGAGACTGAATCCAATGACAATTTCAGTCACTCGTATTACTGCAAAACTTTACTGCATCTGTATCATTGTGTATCACTATGGTAATCGCTCAAGTTTTTAGCTGCTAGCTAACGTGCCAAAATGATCTACTATCAGTAGGGATGTAACAATAACCAAATATGGTGATATCGTCTGGTCAAAGGTCTCACAGTAATATCGTGGAGCATCACAATATATCGAATCCCAAGTCTCTTTGCTTAAATAAATAGTTTTGATGCAGAAATAGCTAAAAAACAGAGGGAACTACATAGACCATGATCCTTTGCTCCTTTTCAGTGCAGACGACATGAAGAAATAACTGTTCTAAGCACTTTTACATCTTCATTCTTTGGATTAAGTCTGTGAAGCATTTTTAGAGGAAAAAGTAGCACAGTTTTGTGAGCCTCCACAAAATATTGCAATAAATATCGTACATATCGTGAAAATATCGTACAGGGAGATTTGGATATCGTTACATCCCTAATGACAATAAATATTTTACCAAATGCATTTTAGCATTTTAGAGTCAGTCTTGTTATTCTGTAGAATATCGTAATATCGCACGTGTTCCCACGATATCACAATAAATATCGTACCGTGAGGCTCATATGTGACGACATCGTATTGTGAGACTTGGATATCGTTAAACCCGTCACTACCTCGACGCCAACGCTTTCCCTTCACTATTTATACTGAATTCTTCCTTGAGGTCAATGCTAAAACAACAACAGTTTTCCGGTTTGCATCCGTTTTTCTCCAAATCGGACATCGACACATAATAAAACAGTTGACGCTCGTACGTGACGTCATGTCCGAGATCCGAGGAAAACAGATCGATAAACGAACGCAGCATTTGCTAAAACAGCTCTATTATCGCTGAATTTGTTTACTTTACTTTAATTTAACCATGGCAAACTTTTTTATTGCTTCTGCTACTTGCAAGTTTTTATTTTATGGCTGTTTTCAATGCAATTTTAAACTTTTTTGTTGTTGTTTTTTCCGTTTTTCCTTGAATCTTGTCGTAAATGTCTCAGCTTCGGCGTAGATGCAGCCTGCCTTATCCCGCCCTCTTGCCCCTAACAAGTCCAATCAATCCTGGTAATTGCCGAAACATGACAGCGTGATGACGGCGCGGACTCTCTTTTCCATCTCAAACAGGTCGTTACGAGGTGCTCCACAGAATCACCTTCTCGCACACGTCATTAGCACTGATCTCAAACCCAGTCTCTTCATTAAGATTACCTTGACCTGCGTGGAGCTCATTAGGAGTAAATTCTCCCACAGTCAAACACACACTAACTTGCTATGGCGTGGTAGACAAATTAATTTTCATAAGTGGAGCAGGTTCAAAAGACTTCTGCTGCTTCTGACAAGTGGTGTGTAAGTCTGAGTTTTACTGTCTTAAAAAGGTCAAAAACAGAGATAGTTCATTTTCAACCGTTTGCAGTGCTCCAAAGTTGTTCCCCACTTTCTTAATGCATTTCTAGCATCCAAAGGTCACAGCTAAAAACAACTAGCATCCTAACAGAGCACCAGCTTTACTTCCGGGTTGGCAGATGATAAAAAACCTAACCCGACCATCTTGTCCCTGGAAGGTTGGCAGTTCGATGCCTCTAACAGATGCACACGACTGTATCTGGGTCAATGACGTATAAGGCAAATTTTAATATGAGTTTCTATTGAACTTTTTTCAAATATTTCCAGTGTCAGGTCCACAAATCTATGGTTAACATTTATATTTAGCATTTTTAGTGTTTTTATGTACATGAATTTGGCTACGACCTTAAACAATGTCCTGTGGTGCGACTGAAAATAACCTTAAAATAGTTTTATTTTCTAAAACATGGTTGTTATATTAATCTAAGGTGTGAGTAATATGAAGTGTAGAGAAACAAACTGTTGTGTTTCTTTAGATTTTTAATGCATATTGATATTTTCTTTTGCTCCAATATGACGTCACCTGCTTGTGTTTAATGAACAAACTACTGCCCTGGAAAATGCTGAAAATGAAGAAAAATGCCTAAAGAACCGTTCACCCAAGTCGACTTTGTCTGTTATTAAACTCCAGCCATAGAATTCTGCTGTTATTAGTGGCACCACATGATGCACGGTCGCACCACATGACATTTTAACACTTTAAGGACAAAAAACATGCAGAATAACTCAGGATTTATGAAAAAATAATTTAGTTCCCTGGAGGTCAGAGGTGCTACAGAAATGTGCTGAAGAATTATGAAATTTGAACCTTTTTACTGAGGAAACTGTAATTGGACAGAAAATGTAAGCACCATGTCACTGACCATCTGCAGAAGAAACTTGCCTCTGTAAACGTTGACAAGACAAAACAAGAAACTGGGACGTTATACGATATCTTAGGCCCATCTGTTTTTGGGGTCAGCGTTTTGTGGCAGCAAAAAGAGTTTTGTAACACATAAAGTGCTTTGTGAGGAGCTGTAAACAAAGTCTGACTTCAGTTACAGTTAACAGGGAAATATATGGTTATTCTTGCTCCACGAGTGTTTAGGAACGAGCTTTACAGAAGGGGAACGGTTTCTCCAGTAAACACCCAGGAAGCCTCGTGCTGTGTTGGACATTTACCGAGGAGTTGACTGTAAAACTGTAACATACAAAAAAATCACAATGACAATTATCTTTTCACATTTAAATGAACATAGAATAAGTAGATAAATACATGAAACATGTAGAGCAGCTTAATACAATTCAAAATATGCATAAAAATATCTTAACATTAGCTGGACTTCATAGACACGTCTATTAAACAAGGATTAGCATAATGCTAACATCAATGGAAATTCCCATATACATGCTAACACTTTTACCTGGAATTTCAACTGTTCAACAACTTCATGTGCTCCACAGAGTGAGTTAACATCCTATTCTAAAATCTTAACATTACAATACTCAGACAGATATTTTCATGGGCCAAATAACAGATTAGAGGAATCAAACAGAGGTAAGTAACAGAACAGGTGAAAACTCTAAAACAATATGGAGGTTAAACTCTAAAATAATATGGAGGTTAAGGTAGATCAGAGTAAACAAAACAGATAAACTTAAAACAGAAATATTCATTCTCCACTGTGGCCAGCACAATTGTGTTGGAGATGTTTAGTCTGCGTTAAATGTGTAATATCTAAAAGAAAAGAAATCCAAATATAGCAGGATTAGGCTATTTGTAAAGACTATCGCTTCCTCCATATACTTATAGCCCCTTTTATTTACCTGAGAACCAGACTACACACTTTTACAACACTTTATGAAGATGTGAGTGTGGTCACTGCTGAATCTCTGCAGGTTCAGAGGGGCGTGATTGACAGGTGGATTAGCCAATCAGGGACAGACACGACGGTCCACCCATATCAAAACAAACATGGCTGCTTACGAGGGAAAAAGAATCACAGTGGACTGAAAAACGCCGCAGGTTTTTGCAGAATCAATCAAAACTACTGCATATTAACTTGACGTGAGAGAACTTTGATTTCATTGGTTCAAAATGAGACCAATGAGCTCCTTTGTTCACATTTCTCGCTGAAATCAACAAATCTGACAGCTTGGTCATGTTTGAAACTATATATTTACGTAAACAAAGATCATTGTGGACTTGTCAGGGACCCCTTTTGGCCTCTGTACTCCAGTGCACCCAGCACAGTACAAAATGAAGTCTACAAATGTTATCGTACATGAAATACACCATGGAGCAGTTTGGAGCAGATGCTGACTCTGATCTCCCTTTGCATCGGTGCGTTCCCCTTTCAGCTCGTCACGCGATAACACCGACCTTTATCTGTGTGTGTGCAGATATCAGAGGCATTGAGGATTTCCTGGATCATACGTCTCAGCAGGGAATGGACGTGTCTCTGCAGAAGGTGGAGTCCAACATAAATATGATGATCACCAGTCTGTTCAGAACACTGAGGGTGGAGGAGCTGCACCGATACAGAGACACACTGAGGAGGGCCGTGCTGTTCATGAGTCCTGCCACTGCCAAGGCCTTCATCACCGAGGTAAGAAATACACACACTTTTACCTTTAATCTCACTGCGTTTCACTGTATGTTGGTCAGACAGTTTGGTATTTTCCCCACACTGAATACGCACATTTACACATTTCCTTCAGGATCTTAAAGCATCTGTCTCTGTTGGTTTGGCTAAGAGCTGTTTGAATGCAAATGTTAAAGGAACTGTTTATAAGATTCTGATTTTAAATCCCATAAACATGACCTGACTGTAGGGTGACCAGACGTCCCTATTTACCCGGGACAGTCCCAGTCCTGAGCCCTGTGTCCCTGTGTCCCAGCAGATTTATCCAAAACCAGTCATTTGTCCCAGTTTTATACAAAAAATGTCCCAGGTGTCCCTATTTTGGACCAATCTGATCCCTGCCAACAGTAATATATTGTCAGTTGTTTAGGAAAAATACAAAAAATCTGCTTAAAAATGACCAAAACACAAAGAAAATGTGATTAAACAGGTACTAGACTGGGACTAAACTATGTAATAGAAGGGACTAAACTAAGTGTTGGACTGGGACTAAACCAGGTACGAGACCGGGACTAAACCAGGACTAGACCAGGTTCTAAACCGGGGCTAAACCAGATACTAGACCTGGACTGGACCAGATACTAGACCATGACTAGACCATGTAATAGACCGGTACTAGACCAGGTACTGTAAGGTTCTAGACCAGGACTAAACCAGGTACTAGACCGGGACTAAACCAGGTACTAGATACATATTGCATAAGTTTTCCTTAATTCCGCACTCATTTCACAATTGTATTACCAGATTTCAGCCTGACCGTGTGCGTAAATGAGCCGTTCGTTTGCACATGAGACGATGCGACTGTTGAAATGAAAGACCTGCACTAAACCCCACAGACAGAACGATCTGTAAACACGAACCACCTCCATCGTCTCCATATGCCCCTTACAGAACAGAATAAATGATTTTCTCCAGACTCACCGTGCAGCCTCTGCTCTCTCCCAACAAATATTCCACCAGATCCTGTCGTTTAGTCTGTTTACAGCCGAAGCACCGGCTCCATCAGAGTTTATACAGATGTTACAGTTCCTTTAAAGCAGTTTGGAGTATTTCAGATATATTTGAGTATAACATGTTTCATTTCAAAGCAAATTTATCTGTCAGGGACTTTTCTTCATTCATTTAACAAGTAACTGTGAGATATGAAAACAGTTTGCAGATAAATAGGAAAAATAAATCAAAACACAGATCAAAATTTGGTTTTAGATTCATGATTTTAAACCTGCTTTTCATTCATTAATTTAAAGAGCCTTTTTTCCGTGTTCTGTGTTTCTTCATCAAAAACACACCCAGATCCACTGTTGTGTTTTCTGTCATTCACATGTTTCATACACAAACCCTGAGTTCTTCTCTCAAACAGAAAACACTCCATGTGACATCACAAGGTGGTGACATCACACATGACATCACAAGGTGGTGTCCACTAGGGATGGGACAAGATCTCGTACCACAAGATCTCATGAGACCAGTTTGCTGCAGGACTGTGCACACATGAGGAAAATTATCTTTAAATTATTTCCCCCCCTGTGTTTACATTTGGACAAACAGGGTTAAACACTGGGGAATTAACATTTGAGAAGCTGCAGTAGCACTGAAAAAAGACAACAACAGCACTCAATAAAATGTATAAAAAGTGTAAAGGCCAAAACTGTGACCTGAACACCACAAGTTATTTCTTTGATCAAAATCTCACCTTGTGTTGATCTCGTGGACTTAATCTGATGATTAGTCCGAGTGTCAAAGTTAAACTCCATAAACCTTCAGTAGAATAATTTGGTTGATTTCAGACCCTGGAAATGCCAATCTGTATTTAACAAAGTGGGAGCTGTTGATTTGAAAACTACCACTTCATGACATCACAAGGTGGAACAGAGCATTTTGAGCTCTGTGATAGATTAATAATAAAGGATTCCTCAAACATGTGTGAATGAAACAAAACCGTAGGGTCAGTCCAAGGCTTTTCTCCATGGAGATGTTATCGCTTTGTCTGGAATGTTTCACAGTACAGCATTAAGCCTTTCTGTCTCCATGGAGACCAAACCAGACCAAGTTACTGGTCAGATCTGTGGACAGGCAACCCCGCTCACAGCCAGAACACCTGTTTTTCTAGGTATTTTTGAGCTCTAAAACTACCTGGAATAGAATAAATGTAAGATAAAGCTGTTTAAAGTCATACTGTGGAACATTTTAGTGAGAGCAATAGAACAAGCAACTTTAACTTCATATTGAGTTTAACAAAATATATTTGTGCACAGCTGAAAGTCCAGCCCTGTTTGCACACAGAGAAAAGCCCTGAGCTGTGTGACGGGCCTCACATATTCCTCACATATTCAGGTACAGCGGCTGTGTGACGGGGCCTCACATATTCAGGTACAGCTGCTGTGTGACGGGGCCTCACATATTCAGGTACAGCTGCTGTGTGACGGGGCCTCACATATTCAGGTACAGCTGCTGTGTGACGGGGCCTCACATATTCCTCACATATTCAGGTACAGCTGCTGTGTGACGGGGCCTCACATATTCCTCACATATTCAGGTACAGCTGCTGTGTGACGGGGCCTCACATATTCAGGTACAGCTGCTGTGTGACGGGGCCTCACATATTCCTCACATATTCAGGTACAGCTGCTGTGTGACGGGGCCTCACATATTCCTCACATATTCAGGTACAGCGGCTGAAAGCTGCTCCCAGTCTTACTTATAAATGCATAAATCCAGGCGTCGGCACGAGCCTTAATCCCTGGCGTCGTGTTCTCTTCGTGGTTTAATTAAAAGTGACCTCGGTACCAGTGATCTGCATCTCATCAAATCACAGTGACACGCAGCAGACTGAAGGAGGCGCTGTCATTCTGGGCATGTCCCATTCAAGGTCATAGGGGCCTCATTATGTACTATAATACTCCCTACAACTGTACAACTCACTCTTATGTACTATAATACTCCCTACAACTGTACAACTCACCATACGATTGTCACGGTCTGAACCTCACGGTACGATATTTAATACGATATCGTGGGAAAGTTCACGATATTACGATATTCTACAGAATAACAAGACTGACTCTAAAATGCTTCAGTCATTTGGTGCAACATTTATTGTCATTAGGGAACGAAATCCAAATCTCTCTGTACGATATTTTCACCATAAACATCTCACTGGACCAGATTTATTACAATATAAAACTGTGAATCTGCTCCTTTTTCCTCTAAAAATGCTTCACAGACTTAATCCAAAGAATGAAGATGTAAAAGTGCTTAGAACAGTTATTTCTTCATGTCGTCTGCACTGAAACGGAGCAAAGGATCATGGTCTATGTAGTTCCCTCTGTTTTTTTTAGCCATTTCTGCATCAGAACTGTTCATTTAAGCAAAGACACTTGGGATTCGATATATTGTGATGCTGCACGATATTATTGTGAGACCTTTGACGAGTCGATATCACCAGATTTCGGTTATTGTTACATCCCTACTGCTCATGGTAAAAGTTCATGTATTTGAAGGTACTTTTGAGCTATAAAACACCTGTAATTGAACAAACACAAGGGTGAGCTGTTTAATGCCATACTGTGGAACATTCCTGGCAAAAGAAATGACATCTCCATGGAGGCGAGGAAATAGCAGATCCTCCACCTTAGAAGTTACACTGCGCACCTTTAAAAACATGGATCATAATTTAAGAATAATTACAAAAAATGTAAATAGATCCAAAAGAACCAGAAACTGCAGCAAAGCCACAACACAACAGTTTCCTGCACTTTTATCTTAAATACACCACAATAATTTAACTTGTTTTGTCATAATTGAATGAATGTTTTTTTCTCCTCTTTTGTTGCTGTAAATTTCCGGATCAAGTTGGACTGTACACATTTTTATAATGAAAGTAAATTCAATCAACTCTTTTTAAACTCACATCCGCCTCTCGTCTGCTTTTGTTGTGCACCACACAGGCTGCACATGCACCGGCTCTAATTAAATGTTTAAACCTCATAAAGAAGGATAATTATAACGTTCTATAGCAGTCGCACAGGTGGACGTGGGAATGGTTATGTCATAGCAGCTGAGTTTTGATTCATTATATTTATATTTAGTTTTATTTTTGGGAACACTAACCTGATTCTTGCATTATTTCTGGTGCTTTTTTAGTCCTGGTTTAGTCCTCATCTGGTCTAGTCCCAGTTTAGTCCTAATTTTGCTGTTGTGTGTGTGAAAGCTTCAAATCACCATTAGACTTAGTAGTTCTGATGTGTGAAGCTGTGGATATGATGGACATGGTCTTTGTTTAGTCCCTGGATTAGGCTCTTTTAGTCCTGGTTCGGTTTGAGCCCTGCTGTGGTCCTGATAGTCCAGTTTTGATGTAGAACAGGGTTCCAGGGGTTAACAAATCTCGGCCCAGGTTTGCACAAGGAGGAATTTTGAGGGGCACTTACAGCAAAAGGTCTGAACAAATCCCTTGGCTTCATTGGTGGGTCATAACCGCTGTGCACTTTCCACACAGCTCACAGCAGGTGAGTGACAGCGTCGTCTGTCCACACTGCCTCAGCCTCTCCCGGCTCTCTGGACCCTGTGGATTTTGGACCTTTCTCAGGCTAAACTTGTTAGAACTAAGCCGGGGCTGGAGCACAGAGGAGCTCCTGGATGTGCAGCACTGCAGCTCCACGCTCATGTATCTCTGTCAGTCGTATTTCTCTCTGTCCTTTTATCATGAACCAACAGTGTGTCGTTGTGTTAGTTCTGTTTGGAGTGAATAGCTGTGGTGAAACGTTGTGACACTGTGTGTACAAAGACTTAAGTTATGAGTTATTGCTGTGTGGAACCTGGCTCAGTGTTTACTTTTTAAGTCCTCAAAAAAGAAAATGAAGACTGTATTTATTGGACTATAAGGCACAGTTAAAATCCTTTAAGTTTCTCAAAAATCGACAGTGCACCTTATAATCCGGTGAGCCTTATGTATTAATTCTGGTTGTGCTTAATGACCTCAAACCAGTTTTATGTAGTACTCGTGGAGTAACACGTCCTGTGCTTCAATATAATATTATGGTGTGTATGAGGAGCCCAGAATGGCCCCTCTTCAGACACATGCTGAGTTACACGACCAAGTGAAGCAAACTGACTCGGTGCTGCATCATTCATAGATAGAGAGTCATAGATGTATCACAGATATTAGTGTCAACAGATCGTTCAAAGTTAAACTGCAGCTGTGGGAGGATTAGACGACAGAAGTGAACTCACTGAGACAGAGACAGAGGCAACGCCGGCGACTTACACCACGATCTGCCAGTGGGTCGAGGACGCCCGGGTGAAGGTATCAGACTAAGGCCTGATAATCTGATGCACTTTATAGTCTGAAAAATACATAACATGAATCCTATTAGATCTGTCATGATACAATTTTTTGAAGTACGATATACTGTAAAATACAAAATAAGAGCCGGGGCATTTATTTGGTTCAATCATTTAACAGACCAGGCGTTTATTTGAGACCAGGCGGCAATTTGGGGCGATTAATTCCTTCCTCACAAAAATCTCTGCAAAACTGGGAAAATCTGGTTCTCAAAAAAAACTTTTCACCAGTATGACTATAATTTATTTTCTATACAAATGGAGGCTGGTTAATTTGAAATGTTAAAACAAAATATCGACAGAGCGACCAAATGTGAAAGCGCTTCTGCAAATGAGCCGTGTGGTTTTAAGTTCAGTTTGTGTAGAGACGACGCGAGCGTCAGTCCTGCTCCTGTTGCTGCAGCTCCACTTCTGTCTTCAGCTCGAACATTAGACTCTACGTTTATTTATCAGAATATACATCTGCACCCGGGGATTAAAGAGGACCCAGCGGTTAACTGGAACCCGGCTCTTATTTGATGTTTTACGGTATATAGATACAGTACAAAGAAATCCAGTTTGCAATGAGTAAAAGAGTGTTGGTACTAAAAACAGCTGAACGGTTATTACAGCACAAAACATGTACTGACCCTGAAAATGCTTCATTCATTCAATCATTGCTTAGACAATATGGAGTGCTAGTGGTTACTTCTATAAGACCCACAGTGACTTCATGTCATTTAGTGCAGGTGAAAGTCACATTAGTTTCCTCTTATATATTCCACTCACGTCCCAAGAAACGCTGCATTTTAATCTAACCGGACATCGAGTGGAGGGGGCCAGCTCCTACCGCTGGGGAAGATGGATGGTCGCATCTGTTTGCCGCCGCCGCTGTGTCGTATGTGAGAAACTGTGAACCAATTCAAAGGAGAGAGGGATGGAGAGATTAAAAGAAAAAGAGTTATTTGTAAGATCATTTGTCACAGAGTCCCTCCCATCCAGATGTATTACAGGGGCTGAAATTGGCCACGAATGAAAGGAGGCTGAAAGAATGTAGAGATGAGAAGAAAGGGTTCAGTCGACGATGGGAGATTAGATTCTAAGATATTAAGACTGGACAAAGATGAAGAAAACTTGGTAAACTAACTCCTTGAAAGAAATGCCCACCTGCTTCACTATTTTTCAAGTTTCTGTTGGTGAAATAAACCATTTTGTGAAGCCCTGTGAGGCGACTGCTGTTGTGATTTTGGGCTACCGTATTTTTCGGACTATAAGTCGGTTTGGGTGGCGACTTATACTCAGGTGCGACTTATATATTACATTATTCAGGCTGACAGTTCATAGAACATAGAGGAAAAAAAGAAAAGCCTTATCCATTTTTTTTCCATTTTGGTTTTAGAGACAAATAATAAAGATTTTTTTTTTGTTTTCCTATTTTTGGTTCTATATTGAAAAACGAATGAACAAATGATACAACTTCTATAACTTTTAAGATGAAATGTCGGTTCTTAGTCTCTGATTTTATAAAATAAATTTCCCCAAAAAACGTATAGTCCGTTGCAACTCATAAACGTCTTTTTCTTCTTCATTATGCATTTTTTTGGTTGGTGCGACTTATAGTCCAAAAATACGGTGCATAAATTGGGGATTGGGGGCCAGCAATTGTTAGTCAGGCTGGCGCCACCTAGTGCCTCTACTCAGTTTAATTTCTCTCCAGCAACTAGGTCAGGAATCAGAATATACTCGGAGGTTTGAAAGAACCTCGGAAGTTGTAGTCGGCGCTTTGGCCAATCAGAGAAGAGCTGTGTTGGCCTGAGTTGTGTTACAGAAGCAGAAGCTCCTTTGGACTTCCTTTGTCAAGTAATAACTTGGTATTTTTTATTGTACCTTTAATTCACAAGTTCACTTAGCAGAAACACAGAAAAATGCTCGTTGACATGTTCAGTCTCTGCTTTGTTTGCTGTTGTGTCGGTGGTTACTCGAGCGTCCGGCACATTACAAACGTCACGAACAAACAGCAGCGATTGGTTAAACAAAAAAGTATCCGCCTACTGTCGAGTGAGTGAATCCGAATGCTGTGAGTTCAGACCGTTTCCACGAAGTGAAACCGGCTAATGAACCAGGATAAGAGATTGCAGGAGTTCCACGCAGTTTTGTTTGCAGTTAACACTTGAACCTCACAGCAAGAAGGTTCCAGGTTTGATTCCTTGTCAGTCCATCCCTTTCTTTGTATGTTTCTTGTGTTTGGGCGGGTTTCCTCCAAGATTTCCCGCATCAACTCAGAAACATGCACAAAAGGTCAAATATTTCAGCTAAAAAGGGCTCATTTCTAAACAGGGATAATTACTTGTACTTTAAATTCAGGTTTTCCAGTGCTGGGCCTGGAAATATGTGTACTATTCTCCATGGATATGTGATTGCTTTGCCTAGAATGTTTCACAGTACGGCATTAAACCTTTCTATCTTCACAGAGACCAAACCAGACCAAGTTACAGGTCAGATCTGTGGAAAGGTGACCCCGCTTCCAATCACAATGTGTTTTTTACTAGGTATTTTTGAGCTATGAAACCACCTGTAACTGAATAAATGTGAGATAGAGCTGTTTAAGGTCATACTGTGGACATATACATAGAAACCCAAACCTAAAAGTTACATAGTGCACCTTTAACCTTAATCATTTGTGCAAATTTAATAGTAAAAATCCCAAATGAATGATTGGAAAGTGGGTACGGAAACATCAGCATCACAACAGTTGTTTATCTGTTGGAAATCCTTTGCTTTTGCTTTTCAGTAACCATTTTTATCACGTGTTCTTTTGTATTTGTGAGGGCTGTTAGTTCGATACTTTATGGAGGACAAACACACAACACAACATAGAAAAGACATAATACAAATGTAAAACCTGATCTGAGACAGAACAGGGGGTCAGGGTTCACAGCTCTTTCAGTGTGGGGGTGGGGGATGTGTTTTTGATCCCGCAGGAGGAGGAAGCAAAAGTAGGTGATGCTTGTTATACGTTGTGCATTATTCACTGTGTCAGATGAGCCTCTTAGTGCAGTACATGTTCTGCACAGACCCATGGTGTTTGTGGTCCACATAACCAGCAGAACATGCCCCGAGCTTACATCTATGACACTAAAGACTGTCCAGCATCACTTCAGAAATGCTCTACTTTGCTCATGATTATAAATGGATGAAATAATTCAGTGTTTTTCAGTGGGGAAGGCTCACAGCAAATGCAAACGCTGCAACAAAAAGCCTCAACAGAAGTGACCGCGGGACTTTCTGACGGACCAAGTGTATTTACGACGGTCAGACAGTGACATCAGTCCTGCCACAAAACTATAAATTACTTTTGCTTTTACATTTCCAACATTGTTCACTTGTCCGTTCCTTTACTTTTCACATTAAGACCATCTGTGAGTTCAAATTGTTCACCTTTAAACTCAAATCTTGGCTCAAGAGAAACCAAAGATGTACCCATGTGTAAATAATGTTAGAATGTATGAATGAATCAGCTGAGTGAGTGAATGAATGAGTGTTACATGTCTTTTATTGCTGTAGTTATAGAGATGAAATTTGATTGTTTTATATGTACGTTAGTGTAGAAAAGCTCAACCAGGGACGGGGGTTGAAAATTAGCATTTGCTAAACCTTGTACGCATCACATCTGCTGCAAACTTTGTATGTAACTATGTCTGACTGCATTGTCCCTGTCAAATAAATAAATAAATAAATAAATTCTACTTCTTTCTTCAGCTTTTCCCATTCACTTCCCACTTGATCCTCCTTGTTTGGTCCGTCGGAAAATAGAGTCCAGCAGCCACTTCTGTTGTGGCTTTTTTTGTGTGTTGTGGCTTTTTTGGTGTGTTGTGGCTTTTTTGGTGTGTTGTGGCTTTTTTGTGTGTGTTGTGGCTTTTTTTGGTGTGTTGTGGCTTTTTTTGGTGTGTCGCAGTGTTTGCATTTGTGTTGTGCCGTTTGTATTTGGTGTGAGCCCCCCCGGCTTCCGAGCATAGAGAACCAGACAGGATTCACTAACAGACACTTAACATTTAGCTGATTTTTACTAAAAATGTGAAAACACTTTTGCATTGGTCCAAAGTTATTCCTTCTTTATATTGCACCATGGTCAGAATTCTAACACTATCTGACATGCATTACTTTTGTCTGACAGCACAGGTGCTTGGAGCAACATCTGGTCTATATAACTGTGCTGTTGGATCACCACAGGGTAAACAAATGAACTATTGTTCGACGGGTTTAGCTTCAACTCAAACAGAAACAGCTGATGCCAGAAGGGTTTGTTTCATGGTAAAAGTGGATTAAACATGACTTATTTATGCGTTACAGGCGTCCTAATTATTCACAGCGATGCGTTTACAAGCGCTTTTCACAACTCTAAGACACCAGAGCCGAGTCCATGGCCACGGTAAAGCCAGCGGCAACTAGCATGCTAACAGCGCACATCCTGATTATCTGACTCTATATGATATGCTACTATTTATACTGAAAGTTCACGGATTTTTTTCATCTTTATACACTTAAAGGGCCCATATTAAGCACTTTTCTGATGTTTATTGGAATAGCTCACCTCTACTAAGGTCAAAAGGTAGTTCTTAACATGAAAACCACCACTTCATGACATCACAAGGTGGAACAGAGCATTTTGAGCTTTGGAGGTGTAGACAGACTCGTAATAAAAAGTTACAAGTGTGAATGAAACAAAACACAGCTCCAGGTCTGTTTTTGATGAGGTAACACGACTTAAAGCTCCCAAGAGTCATTTTTGCATAATATAGAACCTTTAAACTCTGCTTGTTTTTCAGTGTCAGTTTGCCCGCACATTAAAATGATAAGTGAATGAGAAGTGTCTGGTACGAAAACATCAGTAAAATCAGATGAATTGCCTTAAGTCAAACTTGGCTGCGGCACCATCCGTCCTTCCCAAACTCCTGCCGTTTGCATCCAGAGATCCTCTTCGATATGCAAAGACTATGAATTTTGCCATTTGATCTCAAAGCTTTAACATTTAATAGGATGCCATTTTGGGGACTATTTTCAGTTTGGGGTGACATTTCTTACTTGAAGGACCATCAAACATGTATAAAATGACTCTACTGATGACAGATATCGCAGACGAGCCATGAAGCGATGAGGCGCCATGAATAAAAGATCTACAGCCACATACAAGTCGAGCTCGGGCTGATGAAGCTGTGGTTTCTGTGGTGGTTGGAGCCGGTTTTGACATGTTGCGTCAGCTGGACACTGTTGAGATGAGACTGTCAGCTAATCTGTCAGTAACGCTGGATTTAAGAGCGGAGAATTACCATATACTGTATAAAGAAGTGGATCAAGGAGGGTGACATCATCCACAGCGTTCACTCCGCTCAAATGAAGCCCACGCTAACGCTTTTAGGAGCGAATTTGGAGCCGGCTTCATGTTAGGAACAGGGATGGATTTAGTGACACAATTTATTTTTACTTACTTATTTATAACGAGGACAGTTCATATTGACCAAGAGTACGACTACACAACATGCCAGAGTTATTGAAGTGTCTTGTTTCCATCTGCAGTCCTTTGCCAGATGTAAACAAAGCGCCGTAGAAAGAGGTTTTACAGTAAAGTCCAGAGAGAGACACAAAAGTTAAAAGTCCACATCGAGACACAGGCAGCAGCAGAAGTAAAGTTAAAGAGGCAATGTGAATACAAGCGACACTAAAACGTGCAGGTAAGAAACATTAGTATAATAGACACAGGACAAAAACTGACATAATACAAACATTAAACATTTCAAGACCAAAATGAAAAAGAGAAGTGACAGTTTTTCATTGTAAAGTCTAGCAGGTTATTTATGTCGACACATGTACAGTTCTATGGGGTGTTAACCTCTAACACGTGACAGGCAGATCATCATGTCGCCTTTTATTGTTCTGAAAATGTTTGCTGAAAACAACGTATTAGCATGTTTAATAAGTCTTCCCACCCTCCTTTGCTCTCTACACTAAATCACTTCCCCTTCAGAGCACTATCACAACACAGTCAGCGTGCATCCCGATAATGAAACTACAGCACATGGCGTCAGGTTGTGAAGTTGTAGTTTATTGCTTTGTATCGTGCTTTTGTATATTTATTATTTTTTGTGTTGTACCTCGTCAATCTCTAGTTGTGAGAGCAGTTGCCGTTTGTGGATGTTGGACACTGAGCTACTAGTTGTTTGGCCGTTTGGACTGTGGGTATTGTAGTCACCATTTCTCCCACATTCTGTTCATGTGACCCCTCTGACTGTTCATGTGACCCCTCTGACTGTTCATGTGACCCCTCTGACTGTTCATGTGACCCCTCTGACTGTTCATGTGACCCCTCTGACTGTTCATGTAACCCCTCTGACTGTTCATGTGACCCCTCTGACTGTTCATGTGACCCCTCTGACTGTTCATGTGACCCCTCTGACTGTTCATGTGACCCCTCTGACTGTTCATGTGACCCCTCTGACTGTTCATGTGACCCCTCTGACTGTTCATGTGACCCCTCTGACTGTTCATGTGACCCCTCTGACTGTTCATGTGACCCCTCTGACTGTTCATGTAACCCCTCTGACTGTTCATGTGACCCCTCTGACTGTTCATGTGACCCCTCTGACTGTTCATGTGACCCCTCTTACTGTTCATGTAACCCCTCTGACTGTTCATGTGACCCCTCTGACTGTTCATGTGACCCCTCTGACTGTTCATGTGACCCCTCTGACTGTTCATGTGACCCCTCTGACTGTTCATGTGACCCCTCTGACTGTTCATGTAACCCCTCTGACTGTTCATGTGACCCTCTGACTGTTCATGTGACCCCTCTGACTGTTCATGTAACCCCTCTTACTGTTCATGTGACCCCTCTGACTGTTCATGTGACCCCTCTGACTGTTCATGTGACCCTCTGACTGTTCATGTGACCCCTCTGACTGTTCATGTGACCCCTCTGACTGTTCATGTGACCCCTCTGACTGTTCATGTGACCCCTCTGACTGTTCATGTGACCCCTCTGACTGTTCATTTGACCCCTCTGACTGTTCATGTGACCCCTCTGACTGTTCATGTAACCCCTCTGACTGTTCATGTGACCCCTCTGACTGTTCATGTGACCCCTCTGACTGTTCATGTGACCCCTCTGACTGTTCATGTGACCCCTCTGACTGTTCATGTGACCCCTCTGACTGTTCATGTGACCCCTCTTACTGTTCATGTGACCCCTCTGACTGTTCATGTGACCCCTCTGACTGTTCATGTGACCCCTCTGACTGTTCATGTGACCCCTCTGACTGTTCATGTGACCCCTCTGACTGGAGTAGTAGCTCCAACAGAGCCTGGTTCTCGCATCTCGCCCATTTCCGTCTTGTTCCAGTCGCCCATTTCTCATCAAGGTGTCCTGGTTCCTCGACACCTGACGCAGACCTTGTTTGGACATCACAAAGTGGATCAGAGCATTTTGAGCTTTGGTGATGCGGACAGGCTAATAATAAAGGATTAGTCAAATGTGTGAATGAAACAAAACACAGCTCCAGGTATATTTTTGATGAGGTAACCTTATAACATGGCTTAAAGCTCACAAGAGTCCATTTTGTTTAATATAGAATCTTTTAAACACAAAATTAAATTAATCTCTATTAAAAATGTTGCCTAATAAAGATGTATTTTATTACTTTACATTTGAAAACGAACTATAACAAAACATGATCCACCAAGAAAGTTGTGGGCTGCCATAGTTAAAGGTGCACTGTGTAACTTCTGTTGGGAGGGTCTGTCCAATGCTTTGGAGATGTTATTGGTTTGTCCGAAATGTTTCACAGTGTGGCTTTAAACCTTTCTATCTTCACGGAGACCAAACCAAACCAAGCTACAGGTCAGCTCTGTGGAGAGGCGACCCCGCTCACAGTCACACTGCTTGTTTTTCTATATTTTTTGAGCCAAAAAACACCTGTAACTGAGTAAATGTAAATTAGAGCTGATTAATGTCACACTGTGGAACATTCAGAGCAGAGAAATGACATGTCCATAGAAAAAAGCAGGTGACGGACTCAAAACCAAAAAGTTACACACTGCACCTTTAAACCTTCAGGCTGTAAAATGATGATCTGAAGCGTTTCTGCGCAGGTCACTCGGTCGACTGCCCTGACAGGCTCACGCTTCGATTCTTCTGAAAGTGATTTTCTTTACTTTACTTTTCAAACTTGTAGTTGCAGAAAAACATGCTGCTCGATGCAAAAAAGTGACAGTGACACTGAAGGTTATGGCACCAGTATTTAATTAAAACTGTAAATTGACGCAAGTCTGAAATAAAGTGTGGCGCTAAAATACAGAAGTAAAAATAAAAGGTTAAAGTTTAAAGTCACTACCTGATTTTTATTGTCTCAAAAACGTGTCCTAGATTATGCAGAATTGACTCTACTGACTTTAAGACATGTTATAATGTTGTTACCTCCTTAAAAACTTATCTGGAGTTTGTTTCACACATGTTTAAGTCACCGATTCTTATTACTTTACTTTAATCTTTATTTGAGGGACAATGCACAGAAACATTAAATCGAAAGACAGAGATGCACTGTACCAGATTATAGCTGAATAGCTCGTTTCCATCTGTAGTCCCTTTTTACATACATAAACAGTGTACATTCCCCTATAAGTCTCTAAATTTATCTAAAACTTCCCCAACATTCAAACCTCAGTTATACAGTCACAGTCAAACACCATCAGACAATTATAGAACCACTGTATCATTCACTGCATTTCACTCTGTATCCGTCCATTTATCCGTCAGATTACTTCATATTAGTCTGTCTACATCTCCAAAGCACAAAATGCTCTGTTCCAGTCAATTTAACAACTACCTTAAATTCAGTAGAGATTTGAAATTCCAGGTCTGAAATAATCCAAATGATTCTATTGAAGGTGTATGTAGTTTAAAAGCACAATTGAGCACTTCCTGTTTTAGCACATGACATCACAAGGTGGAACAGAGTGTTTTGGAGAAGAGCACAGCCTGAATCTGCAGGGTTTGTGTGTCAGACATGTGTGAGTGAAATAAAACACAACACCAGGTCTGTTCGTGATCAGAAAACAACATTACAAGAGTCATATGGGCCTTATAATGAACATATAAACAGAACAGAGCCAATACTAACCACCACTAGCATGCTAACACACGGAGAACTTACTTTGACCTCCAAAGCTGCTTATACTGTATATCTGTACTGGGGCAAGACACATTTTGCTGAAATACAGGGAATTAAAAATGGTTACAGGCCTTTTTAATAGAAGGAGGTGATTCAAAAAGTTCTTAATCTGATGAACGGCGGGAGCTTTGTAAAATGTGGGAACCGAGCGAATGGCTTTGTAAAATGGCGACAGCGGTGAGCGCCGTAGCTTAAGGGGTTATCTTGAGTTAGCGCCTCGGCTCGGAGTGCAGACCTTGGCGGAGGGCAGTGAAAAGCAGGGCAGATAAAGGGGCCCTGAAGGGACGTGGTGGAGTGTGAAGGATGGACATGTGAAGCTACATGCTAATGAGGACGAGCCGGGCAGGGCGGGAGGGAGTCAAATACGCCATTGTATCCTCAGACGTGTCTTAAAGGAGACCCTCACACTGAGCTAAAAGGGCCTGATAATAGAAATCGCCCACTGACTTCGTGCTCAAAGCTGATCTGATTGTCCCGTTCACTTGTTTTTATGGTGTAAAACCTGCGATGTGACGTTTCTGAAGTCTCTATATGTGAGCTGGAGTGGGGCAGGTGAAGGGCGCAGGTTAGAACATTTTCTGGACAAGACAGAATCACTCAAACATGCATTAAGTAAGTGAAATATAAGGTGGAATTGGACAAGACAGAATTCTCACAAGACAAGACGAGACATGAGACATGAGATTGGGCTCATGAGCGATTTTGAGATATTTGTAATAAATAAGGTGCTCAGAGGACTGGCCCCGCAACACAGCCGGATAAAACCAAAGAAGATGGATGTAATAAATAAATAAATCTGGGGTCTCCAACCTGTAACTCTGCAGCTACCAGAAGCTCTCCACCCCCTTCCAAGCAGCTCGCCAAAGGATTCCTGAATATGTACTGCTCTGAATAACTAAAGTCTGATGAATGACCATTGTTAATGTGTCATTTTGATGCCAAACTTGTGCACTAATAAATTAACAATGGTTTATGTTTAATAGGCATTTAACTGTACCCCGTCCAAAGCTCGCCATAGCTCTTCTTGTTTCTCAGTTTCTTGCGACAGCTAAAGTGAGCAGCTCTGGTATTTTCATGTCATCACCAGAGGCAAAACGTTGGAGACCCTTGGAATAAATTGTCCAATCCAGCTCAAAATTCTGGCCTGACAATTTTCTAAAATGTATTCTGCTTAATACTGTTGTTGTCATTATCCTGCAGTGTTTTGGAACAACAGCTCCCGAGGATGTGGATGTGTAACTCACTAGAACTTGACTTGTTTGTGTCCAAATTTAATCTCACAAGATCATTTTTCTCATGTCTTGCGGCTCGAGATCTTGTCCCATCCTCACTAAGAACCCTACACTTTAAAGAACCTTATATATGCTGAACTGACATTTTTACTTTTGCTTTTGCTCAATAATCCTGCAGATTTAGTTTTTAGTTCCTTTTCTGCTTTCAAAATGCTTCCTTCTACTGATCTTTTGGTAATCCTTGTTGCCCTTCAATAATTTCTGCAGAAGTTGTAGTTAAAATTGCTTCACTTGAGTTCCCTATGTTTTTAATTAACACTGAAGGATTTTTTGTTGTTGTATTTTTCATTTGAAAAATTTAAGTCAAATTGAAAATGTGATCAATCAATACTCTTTTTTTTTTTTTTACTTTTTAAAATATTTTTTCCATATCGCTAAACCCTAAAAACATTTCGGGTGAACATGACTGCAGTCGATACTTAGCAGCTGATGTTAACATTCCCCAGTTAGCTGTAGGTATCACTGTGTCTGGAGCTTTGTTACTCAAATTAGACTTGAATCTGAGCTCTAATTTAACCCAATCTGACCAGAAAGATCTGATTTAGCTGGAATTACAAAAGATGAGTTGATTTTTGCTGTTTAATAAGTCTGTCAGATATCAAATTCCAGTCACCAGGTCCCAGTTTCTCAGTTAGTCTCTCTCACCTTTTTGTTGAAAATCAAACTCCTAAACAGGACCATGGAGGTTTGTATTGATAACAGCCTCCTGAAAATGTGTTTTTTCGTGCGTTTTCAGACTATCGTAAACCCCCCAGCGTAACGTTAATGCAAAGTATCAATACACTTAAGTCAATGACGACGTTACCCCAACAAATGTGAGGTGATGTGTTGGCTTTGCTGCGTTATTTTCCAGACACCGTTCACAACAGCACCGTAAAACTGCCCAGGTTTATTAAGCCATAAACCCACACAAACAGAGCAGATGGAGATCGGAGCCATGACGCTATTAAAAGGACACCTGGAGCCGCCAACACTCCCCTCGAACTTTCCCTCTCATCCAACGGCACTGTCCTGTTATCTGCACCCACCGTCTGTACGCCCGTGTAGGGACTCAGATCTGTACATACGCTGACGTCACGGGGACCTGCCTTATTTACGGGGACACAAATGAAGTCCTCATTACGTAAAACATTTATTATTTGATCCAAAACATGATTTAAAGGGGGATATAAGAGGGGATATTATACAAAGTAGATGTTATCATGTTGTTCCCTCATCAAAAACATGCCTGAAGAGGTTTGAGCTGTCATCCAT
Organism: Odontamblyopus rebecca; assembly: GCA_030686955.1. Lineage (NCBI taxonomy): Eukaryota > Metazoa > Chordata > Actinopteri > Gobiiformes > Gobiidae > Odontamblyopus > Odontamblyopus rebecca. Next base: position 725,517 of record CM060661.1, on the reverse strand, counting down.
GCAAGTTTCAATAATTTAGTGATCTTTCCTGGGCCCCGTTCGAACCCTCCTTACCGCTAGCTGTACGTCGCCCATACGCCCATACGACAGTTCGATAAATATACAAATGCTTGATACAAAACTGGAGACAACTTGACAAATCTGATGCGCTGTGCAGTAGCTGTGTTGTGATAGTGCTCTGAAGGGGGAGAGACTTAGCATGGAGAGCAAAGGGAGGGAGACTCAAACGAAAGTGAAACTCATAAAGCGTGTTAATACATTGTTTTAAACGTCTACATGTGCCACAGAAGTGTAATATCCCGTCTTTACGTTCAGATACGGTTAAAAGGTCACGGTTAAGGTTCGGTTAAGCTTTGCTTTGGCAGCCAGAACCACAGGCCTTAAAAAACTTTACAAAGATGAGTGGACGTGGAGCTGTATCCTGTCTCCCTGATTTCAGAGGTGGTGATTGACAGGTGGATTAACCAATGGCTGCTTACACATAAACATTAAGGACTGAGGCCATGTTTGCACAGACACGTGTGAAGCTCTCACTCTTATTCCACCTGTACACAGGCGTTTGGTTGGAGAAAACGTAAATACTTGTTTGCCGATGTAGTGTGAATATGCATCATGCCCAGTGCGGAGACCTAATGCCTGAGTATAAACCTGCTGCTTCTCTACTTTCTCTTCTCCAGTGCGTCAGTTGAAAACAACACGCGAAGCGTAATAAATCTACTGACTCAGTAATAATGATAAAAAGTATTAAAGCTCTGAATGACTCCGTGTGATCAGTGTCGTCACTTTCTGACACACGTCCTGTGGCATTTGCAGCTGAAGCTCTGCTCTGTTTATTTCCTGATCTGACTCGTACTTGTAACATAATCTCTACGCCACAGCCCACGAACATGCAGTTTTACGTTTTCAAGATTTCCACACTGGAGGGCGTTTTCAGATTTTTGCATTTTCAACCCCCCAAAACACTGTTGCCGTCAAAACAATATGGACGTCTGACAAAATGTTTTGCCTTTTCCACTTGTCACTGTTGTCGTGTAAATGGCCCCTGAGGAACAGCGGATTTTTGAAGAATCAACAATCTGATCACCAAACTGTTACATGTCCCTGGTAAAAAAAACAGTGATATATTTATGAACGTCTGTGTTTGGATCAGCTGAAGTTTGGACGGAGGTTTTTCACGCTCTGGCTCTGGATTGGAGCAGAATGTAGGAGCGACAGGCTGGTCAGGCGAGCAAGTAGTGACTGTGATTTAGCTCAGCATCGGCCTCCAGGAAACACATTCAGGTCACTGTAATGCCCCCAAAAGCAGGGAAACGCACTGTGTATTTGTGTGTCTGTGCTGACATCGCCTCTTATCGTATCTGGAAGCGGCCTGATTACGGTGCATTACAGCACACTGCCTGAAAGGTGGTCTGCCGGCTCGTATGGGTGGGAGTGTTATAGTGGACCACACAAGGTTACCGCTATTGACTGAGGTGAGCAGCAGCACTAATGGAGGCGCCGGTAAGTGCTCCACAGATATAGATACAGCTGTGCGTGTTTGCAGTAAGCTGGGAGAGTTCACTCTTTGGTCGATATGCTTATTTGTTATCTCTCTCTGCAGATGATGCTCGCGTGGGAAACCTGTAGCACCACTTTACCTCGTTGCCCCTGACACAAAGCAGTATGGCAGCTGCTCAAGGGCTGTGGAAATGATTGTATTTCCTCATACGGATGTTTGGGTCTTGGAATTGACCTTGAAGTTGAAATTCTTGCATAAAATCAACATTTACTGTATAGAACTCAAATGTATTCACTCTGGCTCCCCGGGCTAGAAAGTGAAAGCTTCTATATTATGTTGACTAGTCATTTTTGAGCATAAAGAGGCATATTTTAGACTTTTGGACAATTAGTATCAAATAAGGCATAATTATATCAATGTATTTGCACAAGTAAAGTAAAAAATAACAGAAATATATTAATATAAATAGACTATATCACAAATTATATACAAGAGGTCGTAAGGAAAACAGTGTAAAAATGATATGATTGACAGAACATAGGGTTATCTGTTACATAATGGTGAGTTGTACAGTTGTAGGGAGTATTATATTACATAATGGTGAGTTGTACAGTTGTAGGGAGTATTATATTACATAAGGTGAGTTGTACAGTTGTAGGGAGTATTATCTGTCCCTCTATAAATGTTGTTAATTGCAAAGATTATAGGCTGTATAATGGACATAGATCATTTCGTTGTTGCTTGTGACAATGACAATAAATCCTTGAATCTAAAATATCTAACCCACTAGCCACAATTTCTTCTAAACTAAATGCTCCACTGTGTTTTTAAACTCCATACACCTTCACTAGGATCAATGGAATAATTTGAGCCCCGGAATTGCCCATTTCTACTGAGAAAAGGTAAAACTTTAAATCTATCGCTTCATGACATCACAAGGTGGAATAGGGCATTTTGAGCTTTGGAGATGTGCAGACTAATAATAAAGGGTTAAATAAAGGGTTAAATATGTGCAAATGGAACAAAACACAACTCCAGGTCTGTTTTTGATGAGGTCACAGTATTATAACGGCTTTGTGCTTACAAGAGTCATTTTTGCGTCATATAGGACCTGCAGAAAAGCTGCACGTTGCACCTTAAGTTGCACGTTAAGAATTTCTATGAGTTCCATTTCTGAAGTAACACGTCTACAATCCCAAATACTCAAACATGAAAATGATAATGTGAAAGCTAAAAACAGTATTACACCTCTCTGAAAACCACTCTTTTCAAACAAGTGGCTGCAATCAACAGACTGTTTAACACTCGGAGACACTCCAGCGCCTGTGATTGTTCGTACTCCAAAAACACAACTCCCATCGACCTAAAAATACACAAAAACGCACAATTCTGTTCATGTGTTCACAGTTTAGAATATAACAGCTATAGATAATACAGGAAGCATAAGACAAGAAAAGTGCATTGATACTTGTGCAGCAGCCCAAGTGTTCATTTTCTCAGCTCATATTATCTCTTGGTTTGTCTTGAATTCTTAGTTTCCATGAAGAAAAACTAAGCAGAAATGAAAAGAAATCACTGAGAAGAAGTGTGACTGTGACTAAAAATGATATTTTCTCACCTAAAAACAAGGTAAAAATAAAAAAAAATTGAAGAGTAGTTTCCATCAACAAATCCAAATGAATGTGAGGCTGCACACAGATGTACTGCATTTGGACTGTGCTGTCTGTCACTTTTGGAAAAGTCTCCCACTGACAGAAAGTGAAAATCTACATCCAAACTGCACCTTAAAGTGTGGATGAAGGAAAACCAAGTCTGTGAACACTTTAAATTCAGCCTTTTATTGTTCTGTGTCTTTGTAGCTGTTTTGTATGTTGTTTTCTGTACGATCTGACTGTAGAGACAACAGACGGAAATGATCATTTCTGCTCTAACTGGACATAACGGTCCCGGTTCAGTGTATGGATCGATTCCAGCTCTGGGGGAATATAGACGCCTCTCCTGCCTCTGCCATGACGTGTGTGTCGGTATAGTTCTGTGCGCAAACGTGACGTAGCCCAGAAACCATCTATTCATTCATATGCCGGTTTAATTTAGCAGAGGGTTCGTCAGTCTTCGTTATCGAATCACTACTAAATCGTCAGAATGTCGCCAATTCAAGCAGTGACAACATATTGATGATCAATAACGATTCAATAACGAAGGCTGATGAAAGTTAACGACGCCTCGGTGAACCTTAAGTATTTCTTTATGCAAGTTACGATGAATTAAAGTCCAATACCGTAGAAGTCTGTTACTGCAGCTATCGCTCTGCCTCCAACCCTCCAGTCCGGTCTATAGAGCATCTTTTCTTTTTTCTTTTTATCATTATTTTCTATAGACAGCAGACTACAGTGCGTGCAGTGTTTTGTTTCCTCTCATCTCTCTGTAATGGGGTGAAGCCTCCAGGTCAAGTGCTGCTCCCTCTGGACCCTCAGCTCCACAGCTCCGCTTCCATTTTCCTTCAGTGCCCTCGGTGGGGTTCATCACTTATGTATGAGGCATCCCCCCATCTCCTGCAACACACGAGGCTTAGTTATTCATTTAGTTTTTAGTTTTTAAAGCTCCTCACATCATGAAAAACCCAGAGTCTCTCATGTCTGTAGTTTACAGCTAAAAGTGAATACAAATTGAACACATTTTTGCGAATCAGAAGGCCTATTTTTACTTGTATCTTTACTATGTTGATTGCAGAAACATGTTCAGTTTGCACCTGTCACATATCCCCACCCCTGATTCAGTACTGACTTGAAATTCTTTGGAAAATACCGTTTCTGGGTCATGTTTGCAGGGTTCCAAACTTTTCAAAAAGAAATAGGATTAAATTTATTTGGCCTATTATGCTGTGGGGCTGTTCTACATGTATGTGTTTGGTGGAATTAGGGTCGGGCGGTTATACGGTATCCGGAGGTATCAGCAAGTAGCATCAGTATCAGTTTCATTATCGTCATTATAAATCTGCAGCGCATAAGGACCTAATATAATATGAGGAGCATTTTGGCTTCAGGGGAGAGACACAAATGTCTCTGGAGCTTCGACCCTGCGTCAGGCCAGATCCACCACAGTCACTTCAGACACAGCAGGACTTCCTCCCTCCGCTCTCTCTCCTCTTCAAACGTGGTTCTGCTCAGAGATTTCCATCCACACACAGCGAGGAAGAAGAAAAAACCTGACTGACGCTTCGTGTGGATGTTGAGCCCAAAAGCTTGTGATGGAGACGTTTTACTGAAGCCGAGAATCGAGAGGGGACGAGGCTGAAGAGGAGAAAGTTCCGCTCGAGGGTGAAGTCAGACTTTCAGGGAGGAGACGGGAACTTCTCCTCCTGCTGAGAGCGCAGGTCTGTCAGATACAACATGCTGCAGTGGAAATATCACACGCTCTGGACTGTCGCCTTTTACTTTTCATTCTGAATCTGCCTCTTCTGCTTTTCTTGTCTTGGCGAGTCCCAGATCATTAAATGGAGGGAGAAACGCACTGGAGAAGTTTGGTTTGATCAGAACTTGTGCCTCATCTTCAGATATAAAGCTGCAACTCTGTTTCTGAAGGGTTTAGGTGCAGCTACTAAATAATTCTTAATTAGTCACGGTAATACCGTAAACCCCGGTAAAATGCTGAGAAGGTTTAACCGTATCAAAATTTGGATGGATTTAAACAGCGCATTTTCACGAGCCTGTGATCTTGATTTTCGGCAGAAAAAGGTGAGGGTCAACTGGCCATGTGGTGACTGTAAAATGTAATTTGAGAGGGACTTATTTTAATAGTAAAACTCAGATTGGTTGTTGTAATTCCAACCAAGAAAGTTCTTTATGGTCAGATGGTGATAAAATAAAGCTACAGTTAAACACTAACAAAGCCTCAGACAGAGCGGTGCCTACAGTTAGCGTCACACTCGCAGAGAAAGTATCAGTAGGGTTTCACTCCGCTTACATTGTCCTATAAAGTCTACGAAACTGCTCTTTTTTTTTCTTTCTTTTATTCCATTTGAGCAGTGGTGCAGTGGGTGTGAACCCTTTCACCCCCCAACCATATGATAGCTGGTTCAACCCTCCATGTTCATTCTGTCATCGTGTTCAGGAGCAAGACAGTTTCAAAATATAATCCTTGCACTTGGTTGTGATCGCTGGTCTGAAGGTAGTAATTTCAGAAAGTTTTATATTGTCAACATCTCAGAAAAGCTTCCAGTGAAATAAAAGCCACAATGAAAAGCTCATATTTTACGGATCTGACACTTTGACAGGATTACACGAGGGCGACTGGTTGTGCCGTCCCATTATTATTGACATATGGCCGTGTTGCTATGGTTACGCTCTAAAGCCGCTGTAAGGATGCCCGGCGGGGTCAGTGCAGGCGTCTGTCAGCTCCAACATCTGTCCCCTGCATCTCCAGAGACCACATCACAGATACAGGAGGAGTTATGGAGGGTCAGAACATCTGCTGCTTCTACATCCTCGACTTAGACTAAACCTTGATGTGGAATCTTAGGACGTAATGTACCAACTTTCATCTTTTTGATCAGTTTACACGGCACTAATGATGCCGAGATTAATCTGTTAAAGCTCCTGTGTTACACAAAAAGGATTCTTATGAGCTTTAAGACATTATAATGCTGTTATCTCCTCAAAAACACACCTGGAGTTGTGTTTTGTTTCGTTCACACGTGTTTGAGAGTCGACAGCTCCAAAAATTCCACTTTGTGATGTCATGTAGTGGTAGTTTTCACGTTAACATCTACTTTTTACATTTCATTCAGTAAAGATGGGCAATTCCAGATCTGAAATTATCCAAATGATTCTAGTGAAGGTGCGTGGAGTTTAAAAACATAGTGGAGCACATAGTGTATCACCACATGACATCACAGGGTGGAACAGTTTTTTCCTAAATGTGCAGGTTTTGTCTTTTAAACATGTGTGAATGAAACAAAACACAACTCCAGGTCTGTTTGTGATCAGGAAACATTAGAACTTAGATCAGAAAACAGCGGAACATAGAATTTTTGTTCAAATTTCACAGAATTAAAAATACTGAAATATGAACTGACAAACAAACACCAGAAAAGAGAGTTTGCAGATTTGATGCAGAATAAGATGGGACATTATCCTGTTTGTGGAGTAAATTTTGGTTCTTCTAAACTTTCAGCCTCTGTGATTTACGAGTTGTAAACATACAAATGGAGATTTCTATTCAACTGCATTTAATCTTCAGTTCCAACATTATAAATGTGAGAACTGTACATAATCCTCCAAATCTGAGCTCCAAAAAGTGAACATGAATAATGAAGTACAGGGAAAACCAAAGAATAAAAAGAAACCTTATAACAAGCAAAGTACAAAAGTAAAAGTACAATACTTAAGTACAGTTTTTTGGTATCTTTACTTGACTTAAGTCCATTTTCCAGTGGAAACTTTTTACTTTTACGTCACTACATTTGAGAGCAGGTATCTGCACTTTCTGCTCCACTATATTTTACATCTTGACTGAAAAGTAACGTATTTATCTTTATGTTTTCATTTTTCATACATTTAATTTAAGATCCGAACATCGAGCAAACCAAAAACACAAAAAAATACAAAAACAGCTCCAAATTTTAAGAAAGCAACTGAATCACACTCAGCTTTTTTTTTTCAAAATCACTTAATTTGCTGCTTTAATTTTCTTTATACATTTGTAAACAACTATTTCAATACTTAACCTAATTAGACTTTTCATGTAAGACTTGAGTAACCCCTGTATCTGTACTTTTACTTACATGGAACATGCTTCACCCATCCAGACCAACTGTGAGAAGTGTCATGCCCAAGGGCACAAAACATGCCTTTAACTGTGACTAGTGTTACTTATATCTTCCCAAAAGTGCACAGTAAAGTGTTTTACCGCTGACCTCTGCAGTTACATGGGAGACCGGAAATATAAAGAGTTTCCGGTTGTTGTGGTTGTGGGTTTAATTCCTGGTTCTGGCCCAGTCATTTGCAATCTATCCAGAGTATAAACAGCTTAAATAAAATGCATTAGGTTTAAGTGAGGAAGGAGAGCCAAAAATACTGCCCTTGCACTGCCCTGTTCACTTTACCTAATTGGACTGGGCTGAATGACATTACATATCGATATTGACATAAAAATGACAAAAAGAGGCATAAAAGGGCTCCTTGTCTTCATCAGTTTTTAGGGAGTGTCTGGGTTTTGGCAGTGGTCTGGTTTTCTTAAAGCTTGATTTGAAAATGTGTTCTGGCCCCAGTCGGATCTTTGTTGTTTTTTATCCCATAGTTTGTCTTTGAGTTTGGACATGTCCCAAAGCTTAAAGACATTTTTATTGCTTTAGTCTTAATTTAATGTGATGTATTACCCAGTATTAGGTTTGACTCCAGGGTGGTGGTTTTTTCTGTGCCGAGTTTTTGTTTTTAGCTTCCAAACATGCACAATAGGTCAAATCTTCCAGCTAAGGTCGTCCTGAGACAGCAAAAGATCTGGAGATGAGTCAAAATTACCTTTAAAACTACTTTGATAAGCAATGTTAAAGGGGAGCTCTGGCACATTTGAAGCTAAAGTCCATTCCTAGAGGTGGTCGAATTCTGTCAGAATTCGGCACAGATCAGTGTTTCCTCAGTGGAGATCTGACTGTGGCAGTGAGTCTGTCAAGGCAACAAACTAGTGTAGTGATGGGGGCAAGTTCTGAACTTCCACGTAAAACACCAATTTGCTTCAGACTGAAGAAGCTTAACTCCACTTTAACCCATCTGACAACAGCCACGAGTCTAACAAACCAAACGCTCTGCCTGGTTCACTCATTAGTGTCTGGAAACGTTAGAAAACAACTTTATAATCAGCCTTAGACTTCCCTTTATCTTCCACTGCACATGTGAAAGCCCAAAAGACTCGATTGTTGTTTCTAATCCCGTTTATTCATGAGTGTATTATATTTGTTTGAAAAACGCTAAAAAAATACATTCCCAAACCTTTTTCTTTCAACAACTTTCAGTTTCTCCTCTTCTTCACAGTCAGTATTTGATCCTTCTGGAGGCTACGAGCTGGAAATGAGGCACTATGACCAAAATTCCGAACTGTTCCTTCAAAACATCTCCGTTAAAATACTCCCAACCTGGACAGAAAATGTCAGAATATTGATTTCAAATGCAATTCGATTAACTGCCTAGAGATATTTGTGCAATTGATCTTCAAAAAGGCCTAATTATGTTAAAAACCGTGGCTGCTCCAGTGGCTGTTCCAGTGGACTCTGTGTCTGAGTGACAGACAGTCATATCTGCGGAGACGAAGCCCTGACCCGATCTGCCCTCACACAAACCCCGTGGGCCCAGATGGAGAGATGAGGAGGGGGTGGACAGACTGTGGATGGACGGGTAGATATAGACGGAGAGATATCCTGTGTACCGGGTCACGCGTGGGTCAAGCGCGGTTCACAACCCGTCCAAACACAAACTGAAAAACACTGCATCCGCCCTTCCATCTCCCAAATTTCCCGTGTTCAAACGCAGACGACCTTTCTCTCCTCTGCACCGACCTCCCTGTTGGCAATTTCCTCTGGTATGGAAGTGACATTTAAGGGCAGCCGATAAGCTTTTCATTCACCTGGATGCCCTCCCCCGTCCGGCCTGAGCTGTACAGAGACCTCTCACCGAGCAGGAGACTCGGCGTGTAGAGGTGGTGCAGTGGTTATTGTTGCACAGCAAGGAGATTTTAATTTTGATGGCCGCATTAAACATTTTCACTGCGGCATTTGCATGTTCTCCCTGTGTTTCAGTTTCTATCGAGTTTTCTTATTTACTTCGTCAGCCTAAACATGAACAAAGGTCAAATCCTACACCTACGTACTCAGAACATGAAGTGGGAGTTGTGATTTCGAGCATTTCTCTCCCATATGTTTTTAAAAAATGGCTCTTCTACAAATCTTCTTTTGAAGAATCGGTATCTCAGTTGGTGTAGTGTTTGTCCACTGATGCAAAGGTCAGTGGTTCAAATCCCGCTCGCGACATCAACATAAACGGCAGAGCAATTCCATATCACACTCCCAATCTGCTCCTGTAGTTATTAGATCCCAATACAGCAGCTCACCTTTCAATTTTCAGTCATTTCGAGTGATTTGGAAATAATTAAAAGACAAAACTTGAATAAATGCAATCAGATTTATTACAGAAATAGAGTCAATTAGACAATTTATCTGGGTAAACTGAGAGATTCACACAGGACAAAGAAAAAACGTTACTGTTATAAACTTGGAGGGCGTCTTTAGTATCCACAATATATGTTCAAAACAACATATGGAAAGGGCTGAACACAAACACAAGACTTTCCCACCAAATGTCAAATCACCTGAGACCAAACGTCCCTCATCCATGACACGAGCATCTGGAAAGGCTGATGATGTTTTGAAGGGAAGTTTGACAGGTAAATTTCAGATACCCAGATACACTCTCCAGTGTGTTTTTCACCTCCACACACCTTCAGTAGAATCATCTGGTTGATTTCAGGCCTGGAATTGCCCATCTCTTCTGACCAAAAGGTAAAGAGTAGCTGTTCACTTGAAAACTACCACTTCATGACGTCACAAGGTGGAACGCAGCATTTTCAGCTTTGAAGATGTAGACAGATTAAAAATACAGCGTTACTCAAACGTGTGAAAGAAACAGAACACAACTCTAGTGTTTTTGATGAAGTACAGTCGTCCTTCACTATGACGCAGTTCACCTTTCGCGGCTTCGCTGTTTCGTGGATTATTTTGGTGTAATTTTGCATGTTTCTTTTAATAGTATCTGAACACATTGTGTTCTGCATTCTGATTGGCTCAGGGAAGAGCCGCACATTGTGTTCTGTGTAATCGAAGGTGACGTGTCTCTTTAGAAGAATAAAAAAACAGCGCCAACAACTGCCCATAAGTATGTTTTTCATTCCCCATGTTCCTCAGTTTAGATTCCGGGCTAATTTGCGCAGAACGTTGTCCCTGCTTAGGTCATGGAGGGGTTTTACAGCCTTAAAACATATACAAATAATTGTAATAAATAAATAAAACTAAAGCTGACTACTTCACAGATTTGGTCTATTGGGGGTTATTTTTACAACGTAAACAAGGGACCATTCTGCAGTCTAACAACTCACTTGTGTCAGTTGTGCGTAATATAGGGCGTTAATCAGTACAAGTTAAGTTAATGCCATACTGAGGAACATTCCTGGCAAAGCAATCACCATGAGTCACGCAAATAGTGGACTCTTTATGGACCTTTTGTTTGCTTATACTTGAACCGAACAGTTACAGACTCCATTGTTCTGTCCTTAGGGGAGACTGCACATTACCAGTGTCCATCACCAGGCGTTTTAATAAAGCCGCACACTGGAGTTGTTCGCTTGGAGACGGGGCTTTTAAATTCAACGGGGCCCACTGGCTGTAAACGTTAGCGAAGCAAAGCTAATTGAACCTTTATACTGCGACCCAATCGCCGTCCTAATGCTATCATGCTATTTTGTTGAGCAGAACCATGACGCAAATATATAAGCGACTTTTATTTCGGCTTTTTAATAACACTGTGATTTGTGGCCCGTTCATATAATCTGACCTTATAACAGAGCCATTCTCTTTGATCAAGCTGCACACTGCAGGATTTAATGAGAACACAGAGCAGTGCAGGCCTGCGAAATTAAAGTCAATGGTACATGTGAAGTTAATGATTGCTGTGATTTCAATGTTAGTAACTGCGTGTACTGTAGTGCTGGGAAATGGCCAACAACATAACTGGAAGACAGAGTTGTTTTTTTACGCTAATGTTGATTTGCGTTTGGCTGCTTTAACATAGGGGGTTATTTGTTCTGTATTTTCAATTTCAAAAACATTTTATACGTGTTTGACAATCATGGAGATGCACAATTTAATGTCATGATCTTATTCATGTACATTTTCCCCCAAGTAGTATTTTTGGCGGCACAGTTTTTGGCCTCGTAGTAAGAAGTTTGGGTTCAGCTCCCAGGCTGCTCAGATATTTTAAGCCAAAATATGCACAATTTAAAATTTTCCAGTTAAAGTCCTGACACCTGCTCAAAACTATATCTACAGCTCTGGAAAAGAGACCAGTGCAAAATGATCACTTACTACCCACAGGTCTGTATTTGAGTTTGTTTCATTTTATAAACTGACATTTTTCCCAAATTCCAAATAAAAATATTGTCATTTACAGCATTTATTTGCAGAAAATGAAAAATGAAAAAGATGCAGTGTTTTCAGACCTCAAATAATGTGAAGAAAACAAGAACATTTTAAAACAACACAACACTAATGTTTAAACTTAGGAAGAGCTCAGAAATCAGTATTTGGTGGCAGAACCCTGCAGGAGGATGAACACAGCAGCTTTTCTACTTCCTTCAGTCAGGTTTGGTTCAGGTCCTCATCAGTGCCTCTTTAAGCAGAATGAGGTGCGTTTGTGTTGAATTCCACAGACGCTGGAACTGAACGGCCGAACACAGAGTGTAGAGACGCTGATTTCAGAAACAAAAATGCAGTGGTCTTTATTTTTTTCCAGAGCTGTAGAAGGAATGCAGAGTACAAATCTCACACTTTAACTTAACTTATTCTTTTACTAGGAACTATTTAATGCTCCCATATTATGCAAATGTGACTCTTGTGAGCTTTAAGTCATGTTATAATGCTTTAGTTTCATGCACATATGTGTGAGCAAACCTGTATTATTAGGTCATCTGCATCTCCAAAGCTCCAAATACTCTGTTCCACACTGTGATGTCATGGGATGTAGTGGTATTTTTCAAGTTAAAACTCACCTTTTACCTTTTGTTCAGTAGAGACGGGCGATTCCAGGGTTGAAATCATCCACGTGTTCTCTGTTTGAAAGAAGAAATCCACTTAAAATGTTTGAGTTAAACATGTGAATGAAACAAAACACGACGACATGTGTTTGTGATGAGGAAACACCAGAGGTGGGACCAAGTCTCAAGTCTTTGACCTCAAGTCAAATACAGGCAAGTCCAAGTCGATAAACCAAATATAGGCTGGATTTTTGCAATTGATAAGAATTTTAAATTAAATTGTACTTAAAAATTCAAGGTATATTTATAGTATTTATACAGGAGTTGTAGAAATGCATTTTTTTCCTTTTTTAAATGTCTTGATAAGATCTTAGTGTGAATCATTACGGTCAGAACAGAAAGAACTCAGATTTAAAAATGCAGTTCTTTTGTCCTGTCGTCTGCACTGGAATTGAAGTATCATGTTCTATAGTTCCCTCTGTGTTACTGTATATTACTGTAGTACTTTTGAGGATACCACATCACAGTACTTCAGTTATATCCAAAGCGGCAGACAGAGAAACGGCAGGGAAATGTTCCAGTTTCGTTCTGTAAAATGAAGCACCGCACGCGTCAAGAGGAAAGTATTTTCTAAAAACGTTTCTAGAAGCATCAAGTCACATTCCTAAAGTCCGAGTCCAAAGTCTTAGTCTATTTTATTAAGTCAACTCTGAAGTCCTAAAAATAGGGACTCAAGTCTGACTTTATTTATTTTATTTCATTTATTTGAATTAGGACAGTGCATATTAATGAGCATGACAACAAACAGCATCAATGTAAATATGCCGGAATAAGTACAATAGCTTCTTTTCATCCATTGTCGTAAGGCAGGTCAGAAGAAAGAATAAGAAGAAGAATATTCAAAGCACAGGGAATATACAAGTGCAGACATGACACCAAATCAACAGAAGATCACACCCATAGTTTAAGAGACCTGAGAAGAAAACCCACCTGCGACGTCCCCTCCAGCAAAAGACCAGCAAAAAGTGTGATATGGGCGCTTTAAATACCTCGCAGGTCCTGTAGCTTTAATCTAAACCTGTCAAAACCTCAGAAACGAACATTTTTCATTCATCTCATTTTCGCTCATGTACAGTTCTTGTACCGAAGCAAAACAAGCGGTTCCTAAATCAATAAAAATGCGCTCTCCTGCTGTTCACTGCCTGTTGTTTACCTTAGCCCCATCAAGACCGCTTATTCTATTTGCTGGAGCCATTGATCCGGGCACATCTAAATGCCAGGTCGCATAGCTCCGTATCGGCTCGGCGGGAGCGAGCGTGCGCATGGGTATTCGCCGTAAAGTCCATTCTCTGCAGTGAGTTGGAAACACTTGGATCAAAACGGGATCGATGAAGTGAAATAGTGCACTTTGCTTACGGACCAGGCGCTTGAGAGCTTTGATAGATGCCTCCACGTTGGCCTTCTTACCCTTTGCCATTGTTGCACACGCCCTGGAAGACCTTCGCTGTCCCGGAGTTATATTATATGTCAGCGGAGAAGGAGCTTGTGAAGATATCGGGGAAACCTCTTGCTGAAAGGACAAAAAATGCTAAGACGCCGCTCTTCTCATCGGAAAGGCGAAGGATGATCAATAAGAGCGATGCTGTACGCGGTGCGATAGCGCGCGGGGTCAGAGCTTGTCAAGTCTCGGTTTGGTGGCTTTTGTTGACGTTGACAGCGCACATTTGTGGGGGGTGCACGGCGAGGGGAGGGGAGGGGGCGCTATGTCAAACTGTCAGAGCAAAGCAAGAATTTATGTCGGTTTCGAAGGAAATTTGAGTCTTTTTAAAGTGAAGTTGGATTTAAGCAAAGGGGCGACAGTAGCTCAGTGTTTGTCTACTGTTGTTTTTGTGTCCTTGGGCAAGACACTTAACCCATCATTTTACACCAAGTATTTTAGATCGAAAGAACTAGAACAGGACTATTTCCGTTCACCTTAAACACTAAAACTGGTCTAAAACTGCCTGGGATATGAATGGTCTGTCCACATCAAAACAAATACGGCAGCACGGAAAAAGAAAGAGATAAAACAGGACTAAACCATTGGTACACAGCTTTAACTCAAGAGGAATTAAATTATCCTAAATTGATAATTGATTTTTGTTTGTTGACCCTTCACCTGGACGACTCGCCAGTACAGTCTTCATCACCAGAGCCGGTTGGATGCTTAGCCAAGGTGTGGGGATAAAATAGAATCTGCAGCAGTTCCAGACGTCCAGCATGAAATCTCCACCCAGAAAACGTACAGTTGTCATAGTACTGGATTCAAAGGCGTTCTTGGTATGAGAAAAGAACATTAGTAACCACCAGACCAGCTGCATATACGTGTGTAAGAACAATGATCCGGACTCACTTGGCCAATCTTTACTTTATTTTACAATCAGAACAAAAACGGGCAGTGATTTTTTCCCTGGGGCCACATGAGAAACAGAAAATATTGCGAAAGGTCCAAAATGCGTAACTCAGTTCTGCAGAATATTAATTATATTTTGTTATAAAAAGCAGTAAACCACTAAACCAGTTTAGTCTTAGTTTAGACCTGGTTTAGTCCTGGTTTAGACCTGGTTTAGTTCTGTTTTAGACCAAGTTTAGACCTGGTTTAGACCTGGTTTAGATCTGCCTTAGATCTAGCTTAGTTCTGGTTTAGACCCAGTTTAGACCCGTTTTAGTTCTTGTTTAGTTCTAGTTTAGACCTGGTTTAGTTCTGGTTTAGACCCAGTTTAGTTCTGGTTTAGACCCGGGTTAGTTCTGGTTTAGACTCGGTTTAGTTCTGGTTTAGACCCGGGTTAGTTCTGGTTTAGACCTGGTTTAGTTCTGGTTTAGACCCGGGTTAGTTCTGGTTTAGACCTGGTTTAGTTCTGGTTTAGACCCGGTTTAGTTCTGGTTTAGACCTGGTTTAGTTCTGGTTTAGACCCGGGTTAGTTCTGGTTTAGACCTGGTTTAGTTCTGGTTTAGACCCGGTTTAGTTCTGGTTTAGACCTGGTTTAGTTCTGGTTTAGACCCGGGTTAGTTCTGGTTTAGACCTGGTTTAGTTCTGGTTTAGACCCGGTTTAGTTCTGGTTTAGACCCGGTTTAGTTCTGGTTTAGACCCGGTTTAGTTCTGGTTTAGACCCGGGTTAGTTCTGGTTTAGACCCGGTTTAGTTCTGGTTTAGACCCGGTTTAGTTCTGGTTTAGACCTGGTTTAGTTCTGGTTTAGACCCGGTTTAGTTCTGGTTTAGACCCGGGTTAGTTCTGGTTTAGACCCGGGTTAGTTCTGGTTTAGACCTGGTTTAGTTCTGGTTTAGACCTGGTTTAGTTCTGGTTTAGACCCGGTTTAGTTCTGGTTTAGACCCGGTTTAGTTCTGGTTTAGACCCGGGTTAGTTCTGGTTTAGACCCGGTTTAGTTCTGGTTTAGACCCGGGTTAGTTCTGGTTTAGACCTGGTTTAGTTCTGGTTTAGACCCGGTTTAGTTCTGGTTTAGACCCGGTTTAGTTCTGGTTTAGACCCGGTTTAGTTCTGGTTTAGACCCGGGTTAGTTCTGGTTTAGACCCGGGTTAGTTCTGGTTTAGACCTGGTTTAGTTCTGGTTTAGACCCGGTTTAGTTCTGGTTTAGACCCGGTTTAGTTCTGGTTTAGACCTGGTTTAGTTCTGGTTTAGACCTGGTTTAGTTCTGGTTTAGACCCGGTTTAGTTCTGGTTTAGACCCGGGTTAGTTCTGGTTTAGACCCGGTTTAGTTCTGGTTTAGACCTGGTTTAGTTCTGGTTTAGACCTGGTTTAGTTCTGGTTTAGACCCGGTTTAGTTCTGGTTTAGACCCGGGTTAGTTCTGGTTTAGACCCGGTTTAGTTCTGGTTTAGACCTGGTTTAGTTCTGGTTTAGACCTGGTTTATTTCTGGTTTAGTGAAGTTGTCTCACAAAAATGTCATTAAAAACACCCTAAAATCAAAGTAATGCAGCTTTAGTCCATGAATGAGGTAAAATTATAAAACATGTTTATTTTGAAATTCCAAATGATCCTAAACGGACGAATCCCACTGAACCCAAGAGCCGCACGAGGCCCCAGAACTGGACACGGATCCATTTGACTGATTCATTTGACTGATTCATTTGATCCTTCGTCCTCGTCCTGCAGGAATCCTGCCTGTGCTGCAGGTTTGAGCCGACGGTAAAAGTCTGAATGTACAGATCCACTTCATCTACATCGATCCATGAACCACTTTAATTCAGGCAACATGTCCTCACAATTAAGCTCCATATTGAAGCAGTTAATCCGACACAGACTCAGAGAAATTCTTCCCTTTGTGATCTTTTCCCAATATTCCACCTCACTCCCGCAGACTCACCCTTTATAGACTGTGTTCGTTAGTGTGTGACCGCAGTTAAATCAGACAAGCTAATTAAACAAACAGTAATGGTGCTGATTTAAGCCATTAGATGTTGGGCTGAACCACAGAGGACTTTGACACCCCTCTGCGCCGTGTCATGGTACGGTCCACCGCTCCAGACTCCAGCACTTCATTATATATATATATATATATATATATATATCTTGACAGAACCACACACTGAGGTAAGCTGCATAAGACGTTTGATTAGCAGTGATCCCGGCCTTTCTGCACGGCCTATACATTCACAAATACACTTCTCTGCATTTACCGTCCCCACACTTATACTTATAAAATATTAAAGGAAATATTTTTCTCTGAATTTCTTAATTGCCGTGCTAATATTTCATCATTCTGAAACTTGTGGATAGAAAATTCCATGTAATTTAGTGCTCCAAAATGTGTAGCGTTGTTTTATTTCTTGAAAAAACAAAACCTTCTTGGCTTTTATTTAAAGTCCAGTTTGTCATTAAAAGAAGAGGACATTTTGTCTTGAATATTTAGCAGCTGTGCACATTTTAAATCTCTCCAAACCTCATGGATGAGCCTCAAATACTGTATATAGTTTTCTGCATTATTCATTGGCTCAGTCTGTGTTGTTATAGTGACCATGAACCTGAGCAAGTAAAATCTGAAGACGTTTTATAGGCAGGGTTTAGTCTCCACTGTGTCCACCATTACTGTTTGTGTTAATTCAAAAAAGAACTCAAATTTGACAGTGAAAATGTAACTGTGATGTGCTGTTTTGGTGAATGTGTCATATCGTGCTCCTCTGTTTAAAGAAACACTGTGTAACTTTCTGGAGGTGACACGTCAATGATTCATTGGGAATAGTTGAGATAAAACCATAGTTTACACCGTCCTTCATAGAGTTTTCTGCTCTTTTAACATTATGAACATCATTTCTATGGAAGCAACACGCAGGAAAAGGTCCTCCTCCAGGGCATGAATCAGGTTTGTGGAGATGCGAGCCCACAGTGTAGATCATAAGGTAGAACTGTAATGGAGCACATACTTTTCTGCAATCCAAGTTCTCTCAACTCCATCTGAACAAATGAAACTGAGATTTTTCTGACATGTGACTGATGTTTTAACAATAAAATTCTCTTCAGAGTTTGAAGAGTTGACAAAAAGGCCCCAATATGACCAGGCAAAGGAATAAAAGAATCACATTTCATTACTTCTTAAAGGGAATTTAAAGGTAGTACGTGCACATAAATTGAGATCTGGCTTTAAAGGTGCATTGTGTAACTTTTCTGGTGGGG
Source organism: Odontamblyopus rebecca (assembly GCA_030686955.1). Lineage (NCBI taxonomy): Eukaryota > Metazoa > Chordata > Actinopteri > Gobiiformes > Gobiidae > Odontamblyopus > Odontamblyopus rebecca. The sequence continues at coordinate 707,558 of CM060661.1, read as the reverse complement.
TCAGAGGACCCGCCGCCTGATTTTCTACATAGAGATGTTATTGATTTGTCTAGAATTCACAGTATGGAAATTAACTTCATATATACCAACTTCATATGTCTGATATTTGGCCGTAAACAGCAAAAATAGACAGAAAAAACATTTCATAAAATAGCTCGTTCTCCTTTTCTAACCAGGCAGAGAATTTGTCACTTTGTACTGTGGCAATTTTTGCTTTTCCATTTAAGACTTTAGCGTCCACTGCCACTTTGTCCGCCCAGGTGAAAATGAGGTCAGCAAAACACCTTCACACCAAATAATGGAAAAATACAACAGCCCCGTGTTGGAGCGGCCGGATCAATCCAGCAGGCGATGTTTCCCATGAACGGCTCTATTATAACAGGCTCATTCCCATCAGCTTTTACACTGCACTGTCTGAACACATTTAGAAGAGCCAAGGTCCTGAAGGCCTCTGACAACGTCTGAACAGGAGGTTCCACTGCTGCAGGTTTTCAGACTCAAGAATGTGATGAGGTTTTGCCCTCAGACGGGGCAGGAGGCAGATTTCCCTATTGATCACATTTACTTTGTAATCAAAGTTCATGTAATTTCTTTGTAATACAACTATAGGCCTGTTTGTGATGAGGAAACATTATAACACAGAACACAACATAGCCTCATATGGGCCCTTTAACAGGCAAACCACACAGACGGTTAAAGGTGTGTGAAACATATCTGGAAAAATAAAGAAAAGAAAAAAAGTCTGCCATCCATCAAGCCCCTGTCAAGCATGTACTTAAGTGGCATTAGCTTGACATGTCCAATGCCAGGAAATGCCGCCATAAGTCAAACGTATGGGACGGGAAGCACTTGACATTAGCTTGACGGAGCATTTTCACACTTTCACAGCTCACAATTAAACATGCATGAGGAGTCCTGGGGAGGCGTCATGCTGCCATAGCCTGACACTAAAACTAAATGGCATTATGTATGATGTGTCAAGGAGGAAGGGTTAGCGTGCACTGAATGTTGAGTCGTGTCAGGGGTGTACAAAGAAATCTCAGCAGCGACCGCCCATATATGCCCTGGTTCTGGAAGTAAAGCTCATGTTATTTTTGGTTGATTTAAAGGGAAACTCCAGCACGTTTGAAGCTAAAGTTCGTTCCTAGAGGTGGTCAAATTCTGTCAGGAGCCAAAAAACAGATCGGTGTTTCCTCGGTGGAGATCTCACTGTGGCAGTGAGTCTGTCAAGGCAACAAACGAGTGCAGTGATGGGGGCAAGTTCTGAACTTCCACATAAAACGACAATTTAACTCATCTGACAACAGCCACGAGTCTAACAAACCAAACGCTCTGCCTGGTTCACTCATTAGTGTCTGGAAACGTTAGAAAACAACTTTATAAGCACCTCACACTTCCCTCTGCTGATTTCCCACTGCCAAAGCCCAAAAGACTCGATCACCGATGTCGTTTCTAATTCCATTTAAGAGTGAATTATATTTTTTGAAAAAGGCTGTGGTTAAGTATTTAAATCATCACCATAATATTCTTCTTCACAGTCAGTAGTCGATCCTCACTTGTTGCTTCTGGAGGCTCGAGCCTTTTGCCGCCGCTGGAGTTTCTCTTCCTGCAACAACAAACTCACACGTGATTTCAGAGCGAGAGTTCAGCTCGGGGTCAGAGCAGAAGGATAAACTGCAAAAGCTCCAAAGAACTACCCAATGCCTGTCCATGCTGTTCCACACTCTGCAATACTGTGGTGAGGATTTAAATACTTAACCACAGCGGTTTTCAAATAATATAATTCACTCGGAAATGGGATTAGAAACGACAAAGGCAATCGAGTCTTTTGGGCGACACTGATCTGTGCCGTTTTTTGGCTTCTGACAGAATTCGACCAACTCTGGCAAAGGACTTTAGCTTCAAACGCGCTGGAGTTTCCCTTTAAAGTTCCCATATTCTGTTTTTTACATTTTTAAATCTGTGTAATAACGGTGTTTCCTCATTGTAAACATATCTGGAGTTGTGTTTTGTTAAACTCATAAATGTTTAACACCACAATCTCCTCTCAAACAGAAAACGTTCTTCCTCGTGATGTCATCATGTGGTGATACAGGAAGTGCTCCACTGTGTTTTTAAACTCCACACACCTTCACTAGAATCACCTGGATGATTCAGACCTGGGGTTTCCAGTTTCTGCCACACTGTGAAACATTCCAGACAAAGCAGTAACATCTCAGGGGAGAAAAGCATTTGATGAACCCTCCACCAGAAGTAACCTTTAAACTTCACTAAAAAGGACATGATCCAACACAGAAAGTCACATTGCTCTGAAATCAATGGCATAACAGTGTAGATAACGATATAATGTCATCAGCAACTTTGACCACTTGACAGGAGACGTATAGATCTTTATTCTATCGACGGAACTTATGTTTTCTGACATAAAACTTCTCCAGACTTTGCACAGTGTCCTGCAAGATTCTATGAAAGCTTCAGGACAAACTGGGTCGTTATCTGTACAATATAAAAATAAATTATAAAAAACATTATAGAATCAGTATAGTTTAATCAGAGCTGGAGGACATGCTGGAAGAGCTCGATTTCACAGCCAAAAATGACAAAGAAGCAAAAATATACAAAAGTCAAATCATCTTTTTCCAGTGGTGGATGAAGTACAAATACAAAGGTAAAAAGTTACTCAAGCAACACCCAGTTCAAACCAAAAGTGCAACAGTTCGTCAGCACACGAGCAGCACACGAGCAGCACATGTGCAGGTTTGGGTTCTACAGCAGCAGCGTCTCACATCCGTCATGACACTGCTCAAAATAGGTTCTAATTTTGCAGCGTCAGCGCAGTATCTCCAGGCTTTTCAGCAGGGGAAAGACAGGAAATAAGCACCTGGTGTCAAAATAAACTTCCGACACTCTTTCAAAATACGTTTTCTAAAACCACTGCAGTGGCGTAAACACCGAGCGTCGCATCAGGAGCTCAGGGGATGATTCATGATGGACCACGGAAAGTTTACAGCCGCGGAGGAGAAATACAACATAAATATTTACTTTACGACATCAGACGGAAACTTTACAAGAACAATTTCTGAAGGAAAAGGCTCGTGGAGCAGACGGCCAAAGTGAAATGATGAGCAGCTTCATTAATGCAGCTCCGCAGATACGACTTTCATCGCTGTCGACTTTTGTTTTGTGATTTAAAACATAATTCATCCAACGAACAAGGAAAACACAAGCAGTGGAGAAAGGGTCAGGGTTTAAACGTGAGAATACACAGAGACTGCACTCAATCAAACTGCTGCACAGTATTAATACTGCACTGTTTAAAAAAGCACTGGAGCTCTTCCTGCTTTACCACATGACCTCACGAGGTGGAACAGAGCGTTTTCTGGTTGTGAAAAGAACTCAGCCTAAATATGCAGCGTTTGTGTGTTAAACATGTGAGAATGAAACAAAACTAAAGTGTGTTTGTAGGTCTACTGAACACAATTTTCAGTACTGATGATATAGAATTCCAATTCCGACCTCTACTTCCTGTATTTTTACACTTTTTTTCCAACTTTTATCCCCCACAAACTGCCACTTAACTCATGTAAAACTACGATAAACATTTAGCACAGGTGCCATCCCACCAAACCACCAAACCACCAAACCAAGTCATAATTAGAAAACCCGTCAACAGTGTTTTTGATATTTCTTGCTCGCGGTTACCTCTTTGTGCTTGTTTAGACACATTTTACCAGCTATTATCCCCCCTCTCTACCATATTTTTGCCCGTCTCCTTCCTTTGTGTAACGTTTGAGGTTGAATGAACACTTTGGAGATGATAACTGTAATCAGACCACACACTTCAAGACCCCGTTTTCCTCCCTACGTGTACACAGCCACGCACAAGCACAAATTAATTATAGTCATCAAAAACCTGGCTTGGAAAAATCGGGTTAATAGCGTCGCTTTTTTTTTGCCAGCAAATAAAACGGTGACGAAGATTGGGTAAATATGAGCAGTCTGTACAGGTGAGGTTTGGTGTTAGGGGAAGTTTTTCCGATGATGTTTGGGTGAAAATTCTCCATTGGTTTTAGGGGTGAAGGAGATTCGCTCGGTTTGATCTCAAATAGGCTGTGAAATGTTATGATACGGTGAGTTTTTAATTTGCAGTTTGTGGAGTAGGAACGCCCACTGTACGTTCACGCATGGTGTGTTTGGTTCATGTAAACAGGGCGGGTAAGATTAGAGACAGTTCCAGCTTTTTCTGATACCGTCAGTAATATGTCGATACTTAGGGTTTCTGTCGACACCCGATATCCACCGATACTGACGCAGAAACTGAAAATGTCATTTATTTCTTAAACGACGTATAATAAAAAATATGCATATATGTTTTTTTAAGTATGGAACCTCCTCTCAGTTGCCTCGCGCCTCACGGGGAAAATCACAGATTTATGGTCTTAGAATCATTTACAGAAAGATCTTAAACTGGAATCTGCGATGTCACTTGATAAGTTTAATAAAATTGTAAACAATGCGGTGACCAAGACGTATGTTTTCCATCCATCTTCTCCCGCTTAATCCAGCTGGGTCACGGGGGCAGTTTGCTGCCCAATCCTCACAGCCCCTGACCCCCTATGAACCCCTCTGCGGGTGGAGCCCACAGGGGGGTCCCTACACTCTGACTTTTGCTTTTTCCTTGGTCGGACTGGCGACACTTTAGCTTTATTTTTCAACATTCTGCCATTCCAACACACAAGGTCATTATTAAGTTGAGGCGGCGCTATTATCATGGACCTGTGGCATATGGGAGGAGACGCAGCCCGTGCACCGCGGTTTAGTCCTGGTTAAATCCTGTTTTAGTCCTGGTTTAGACCTGATTTTAGTCCTGTTTAGACCTGGTTTAGACCTGGTTTAGACCTGGTTTTAGTCCTGATCTTAGTCCATGCGGCGTACCGGAGGCGTTGCGGCCTACACAGTGTACATGAGTAACTATGAGTAGGCTGTCGTAATGGCGGCATCAAAAAGTGTCGGAATGGGAACATGTCAGAATGGAGGGATGTCAGAATGGAGGGATGTCAGAATGGAGGGATGTCAGAATGGAGGGATGTCAGAATGGAGGGAGGTCAGAATGACGGAAAGTCCGAGTGGGGGTCTGTCGGAATAAAGGTAGTACCTCGGGACCAGGGTCTCTCTTGAAAAAGAGATTTTGAATCTCAATCAACCATCTTAAAACTAAAGTGGATATTGTGTCACCATGGTAACTCCTAAACATTCCACCATTAGAGATGCTTGTAAAACACCCCCAACATTTGGTCACTGAAAAATATGGATTTGTCCAGGCAGAGCCTCTTCCTGCTGAGTGTCCATGGAAGTGTTTTTTTTCTTTGGCTATAATAATCCACAGTGTGGCATCACTTTGTGTTTCTATGGACTCATGTAGTGATGCCACCTCCAGAAAGTTACGCACTGTACCTTTAAATCTATTAGCTCACTTGTTCGTCACTCACAAACCCGTTGGCACGTGGACATTCACGTGCACGGTTTATCTGGGCACATGTACATTTTTATTTTATTATTTTATTTTCTTTCTTTTTTTTTAACAAGTAGAAAGTTTGAGTTAATATTAAACTGAAATGCATAAAGTTCTGAATCCTCTGCGATTTACACGGCCTAAATTTAAACAAATGGAACTGATTACAGAAAACCTCATTATCCAACAGAATATTTAACAGTTCTGTGTGTTTTTGATGAATTTTTTTTGATACATTTAGTTTGTAGTTTTGTAGTTGTTTAATATTCAGGATTGATCAGTGCTGTCGTTGTTCATGTTGTAGCACTCGGTATAATCCACAGTGCAGCTTTTTCATACATACAATAAAACAGTGTTTTAAAGTACATCAGAAACAATAAACAAAAACATGTCTGTGATGATAACGGCTCAGGTTTAACCAGAGCTGCAGATAATTCAGATTCGAGTATTGGACTTTTCACAGAATAGTTTTGCAATTCAATCAAGTAGTTAAGTGATCATTTCTATTGTACATTTGCACATTTTTAATCCACACAAAGGTTAAAATGGACTGGAGGCTCATAGAATATTTGCAAACAAAATGTATGACTGATGATTATTGATTTTCTCTCTTTGTGTCTGTCTTTGTTACAAATGGTCTTTTGGCTTTTCTTAGTGTTTGTTTAGTCCAGTTTACAGTTATTTTAACATTTCACTCGTCGCATTACTGATTCTTTGCTGCTGCTGTCGTCCATATCCCCTGGAGGGTGAAGCTAACTGGAGGCACAGCTCTCTCTAAAATTCTCCTCCTGGAATTAGACTTTAATCTGTGCTTCATGTTTTAACACCTCTGCTCATAAAGAACTGACAGAGCTGGAACCATGACAGATTAGAACAGTTTATTTATTTATGATGTTAAACACATTATTGCAGTAACCTTTTTTTTTTTTCAGTTAGCTCCTCTCTCATTTTACTCTCGGCTTTTACTTCAGAAATAGCTTATGTTTTTTGTTTAATACAAAAAAGAAACTAGTAGCACCAACATTTTGCCCATTTTGGATTATGGTGACCTTATTTATATGAATAAAAAACATTTCATGATGGAGTAAAACCCTATTACAATGGACGATTGTAAGTTTCAACAACTTATATAATAATAATTTAATATAACAATGCAATATAACAATATAATTTACTCTGTGTAATGTATATGTATGTAGGTATATACGTGTATGAATGAATGTGTATATATGTGTGTGTATGTAAGAAAAATCCATTCCGGTTACTTTTCAAATGGTCAAAACTTATTCCGGCTGCGTTTGCTCGTGTGTGCATCGCCATGGCAACCGCTGAACATTCCGCTGTAGACATCCATGCAGAACCCTTTGGTAAGACATCAGTTCTGATCCGATTACAGCCCCAGAGCCCCTCCCCTCTGCTCTCCCCATCACCTTTACACCGACTTCTCCGCAACTTTAGCTGTTTTTTGGGTTGTAGAGGTGAGTTTTTATCGCCGCAGAATGAGTGGATTTCCCGTGTGGTGAATGATCCTGTGACTGCAGCAGACGAGGGAACGGGAACAATGAGGCTTTGTTTGGAGGGAAGGACACACGGCGTTTGGTGGCAGAGTTAAAGCGACTTTTGGCGTCAGGTTGGAGCTGTTGGACGGTTTGATTTTGCTCCAGGGTCTGTGCACGACTCAGGGTTCGGGTTAGTCTACGCAACGGTTCTTCTTTTGGTTTTGGTCCTGGTTTAGTCCTGGTTTTGTTCTGGTTTAGTCATGATTTAGTTCTAGTTTAGTCCTGGTTTAGTTTAATTTCTTTAAAAAGTAACTCATATAAGTACCAGAATAGTCCCCTCCTCTGCACAGATCCATGGGGGTGGGTTTAGATCCACGTGTCCAGCTTATGCAGCAGCCCCTCTTTTGGCTTCCATATTGTTTAGTCCTGGTTTAATCTTGGTTTAGTCATTCAGAAGTAACTCCAAAGTAACTTCATATTGTCAGTTTTAAGCAAGCAAAACATAACCCGAAATGTGAGGGAAAGTGTGCAGTTTAAAAGTGCTCAAAGACGTGCAACTTCTTTTAAACATGTAAATGTGCCTGAAAACCACCTTCCTCTGCACATCTCCAGGCTCACTGTGGTATCAGGTGTGGGTAAATGGGCCAAATGCAGCACTACGTTTAGATGCACTCCAGAAAAACAGTCCAGGTACATATGAGCAGACTGGAAGAGGCATTCAACAGCGTGAGATAAGATAAAGCCAGCAAATAATATACATGTACTAATTTTATCAATGACAAACTCCAGTCGTCCCACCGCAGCTGAGCCTGGTGCTTTCATTCTTTTGGTCCACGATGTTAAAGTGGAAGTAACATAGTTCACAACACAGTTCTTTAATATGTATGAAAATCAAATGCTCAACCTTTTGTAAATGAGATTGTGCTTCTCTGCGTCTGTGTCGTGCTAACGGTAAATTACCAGACACACTTGAACGTCTCGTAGGTCCCGTTCACACATATTTGGTTCTTTGACCTGCTGTAGACCGAGATAAGACGGGTCTGACACAGATTATTTGAATGTGGTTGTTGAGCACCCTTGGATGTCTGTGCGTGTAAACTTAGTGCGAGTGGTTTGGCCTTTCACTAATTGGCCTGAAGCATCTGTCCAGAGAAGCACCGGAGACGAGCACAAGTAACAACAGCAGAATTCACACTCTCAGACCCTGGACTCATTTACACTGTGTGTCTCTGAGTCCATGTGGAGCTGGTGTGAGGTAGTTACTGCACTTCCATATTACCTCCTCAAAAACAGATTTGGACTTGAGTTTTGTTTCATTCACACATGTTTGAGTAACTCTTTATTATTTGTCTGTCTGCATCTACAAAGCTCAAAACGCTCTGTTCCACTTTATGATGTCATGAAGTGTTAGTTTTCAAGGTAACAGTTTCCTTTTACCTTTTGTTCAGTAGAAATGAGCAATTCCAGGACTGAAATTATCCAGATGATTCTACTGAAAGTCTATGGAGCGTAAATACACAGCAGAGCACTTCCTGTATGACCACATGACACGAGGTGGAATAGCCTCATTTCCATTGAACCTGTTGCCACCCACCTAATTCTGCCTGTGCACAACAGTGACACAAACCCACATGTCACAGCTTATTAAAGAAAATCTTAGACCCACAGGTTTGTGTGACGCATCATTTTAAAGCTCAGACCTTCTAGTTTCTGTAGATCTGCAGATGAAGACTGTGACTGCAGGTCACTTACAGCACAGACACATTCTAAAATCTCTAAAAATGCTGTGAGCCTTTTTGTAAAAATATGTCAATTGGGCTCAAATGGCCAAATATGTGCCACATGTTCCAAACTGTAATAAGATGTAATGTGTAATAAGTAAATCTTCTTCTGAGCTTTAGGCAGGTTTTCTTAAGATAAAAACCTAACACAAGCCAAAAATATTTCCCAAGATGTGTCAGATGCCCTCCCCCAATGTCTGCTTGCAATCACAGCCACAGGCTCCTGTGAGCTCCTCTCACCTCTGCCCCACGTCCCGCCCACCGTCTAAAGCTCTGGTAATAGGCTCAAACAATATGTCAATCACTTTCTGGAAGAATCAATGACTGAGGAGCTTTTGCCGTGGACAGTCCGGCTGGGCATGCGTAAAACGTATGCGTCGCTAAGAGGCTGAGCTCCTTCTGTTCACCGGGCTGTGCCTGCTGCACTGAACCCCGGATCGTCTCGGGGCTGGTCTCATTTTAAAGACGAGAGTGTGAGGAAAACAAACCGACCCAACAGCACCAACAAAAGTGAAAGATAAACTTGCGAATGGTAAGGAAAGAGTACGAGAACTGTTTCCATTCCTCCATTCAGACAAACATGGTCTTTCTGGATTATTTCCCAACATGGAATTATTTTATGAAAAAAACAACTGGATATTCTTTTTCTGTGGACTGTTACGGACTAATTGAGCACAGCTATTCCTGGACTGAACCCGTTTTGGACCGACAGAACCTGCTCAAATGTAAGAAATGCGTATTGTTGTTATGTGTTATGGTTTAAATGCGTCTTAAAGCCACATTATGGATATTAGTCACCAAATAAGTTGAACTCTTAATATTTGAATTCTTTGGAAAGTATATAGAAAAATGAATGGAAAATTTACTACAGTGAACCAGGTCAAAGTGGATGAGTCTGTTGAGCTCCATAATGGCATTCAGTAAAGAAATACTCGATTACGATGTGGTGATATGACCAAAATCACAGATGTCAAACTCCATTTTCATCATCCCATTACCCAACCCTCATTTGACATAACATTTACATTTCCCAATTCTCCCTCCTCCCCACTGTGGTCCCCGTGTCTCCCGTGGACAGAATGCTTTACTGCAGCCTTCTGTGTTCTAATGATGAAGTTTTACGGCGACTGTGTGAGAGATTAAAGCACTATTAGCCACGCTCCGTCAGACGCTCCAGCTGTTGCCTTTTGTTTACGGCTAAAAACTGGTTTACGATGCCGCCGCCACAGTTACCTACACAATTACAGATAATGATATACGAGTGAGACTGTATTTTTGCCACGCCGAGGTGAGGAGCACGTCTGAAAGAGAGGATGAGTTAGGAGCATTGATAAACGAGAGAAGGGAAATGAGCGCTGGATGAGGAGGGGGACATTTGGTAATAAAATCCCGCTCTGTGTTATGAATTACATGACGCACAATTACAGGTAAAAAAAGATGTATTTAAAGGTGCATTGCACAATTTTTCCCATGGAAGGTCTGTTGCCTGCTTGTCTCCATGGAGATGTTATTGCATTTGCCTGGAAAGTTCCATGGTATGAAAGACCTGCTTTTTTCAGCTCTTACAGTTTATGCAAATGAGTCATGTGGTTTTAAGTTTAGTTTCTGTAAGACGTAAACAAATGTTTAAAGCTGCATTAAACACATTCTGATCTCACACTGATGAGGCTCTGGAGCTGATGGTTTATATGTTGTAGAGTTGAGTTTATTTATGCAGATTAGTAATAGTAATAATAATGATTACAATTTTAATATAAAAAACCTTAATGATTAATTGATAATCAATCGTTAAGTCTCCCGGCGATCAATTAAGAAAATGTTATTCTCTACTGTGCACCATATGAAATACTTCCAGTTTATTCAGTGGAGAAGAGGTTTTCATAACATGGTGAAAGTTTTGGATTCTGCTGTACGATCGTATCCAATCAAATCATGAATTGAGTTTTTTATTTTTTAAAATCTCCCACCGAGAATCGCCGAGCTCTACTGTGAATACGTTTGCCTCTCCACAGATCTGACCTGTAATGTAGCCTTTATTCGTCTTCCTTTTCTCTACCGTGGAACATTCTAGACAAAACCGTAACATCTCCATGAAGACAAAGGTGATGGACCCGCACCAGGAAAGGCTGCACCTTTAAAGCAGACACTTTAAATTCAGTATAATCTTCATGCAAATGAAGCTGAGGGCTTGTTTTTGGTTTGAACGTTTGGATTCGTACAGCGTGGAGTGATGCATTGTTAACGTTAACATGCAGCTCACAGCATGGTTTAACAAGTATAATAGACGTGGCTAACATATGGTTATTACAATAATAAAGACCATGTGGGAGGCACATTTTGCTCCTTCTGCCGCTGAGACTTTTTATTCTGACAGAGAAACGAGTCTCTGCTAAAGTCCCGGTCATTTGCTGCTTATGGTGTTCACAGTGTTTCTCCAGGGGTCAGAAATCCATAGTGTCGGATCTGAAGGTTTGGGGTTCGAATCCGGCTCTGGACATAAACATCACAGGTGAATACTGCTGTTGTGTCCATGGGCAAGACACTTAACCCACCAACCCCAGTGTCTATGTGGTTGTGTGGCTTAACACTTCCAAGAGTCAAGAGCAGTGATGGAGCAAAAGAAGTAGTAAAACTCTGTACTTAAGTATAAATTGTAGGTATCTGTACTTTACTTAAGTGCATTTTAAAGTGGATATTTTTTGCTTTCTGCTCCACCACATTTTGGAACAGGACTAAAAAATGTAAGTTTTTTTTTTTTGGTTTGAGACGTGCAGAAAAGGCTGAGAGGTTATCTGTATCACATTCATCATCTGAGCAAACAAAAATATAACAAATAAACTAATAAAAATAGCTAAAATAAAAAAAAATCTTTATTAAAATCACTACATTTGAAGCTTTATTAGATCTCAAAATCTGCAGGAAATCCTTTTACTTTTTTACTCTTTAAGTACATTTTAAACAGGTTCTTGAATAGATTTTTCATGTGATACGTTTCCTTGAGTATTTATCTTTTTTTTGCTCTGTACTTTTTCTGCTCTGGTATCTGTACTTTTACCTAACAAAATGTTGTACTTCTTCCATATCTGGGCCAGAGTTTGCGTGACACCTTTAAATGTCAACCAACACCAAACAGCACTGATTATTTCTTATTGCTGCCATATCCTCTCGGGTCACTTGAACAGTTTTTTCCTCAAATGTTCTAAACCCATTTCCTAACACCTTTTTTCTCCTTTGTTGTTGCAGGTGGTGGAGACCAACCTGGTGGCCTTCGATTGTCACTGGATCCTGATAAACGAGGTGAGTGCCAGGAGATGATTTATGGTCCTGCAGGTCCACCTTCACTCTGCTTATTGTGCTCCGACATTATTGAATCTCAAACCCCCCGTGTCCTTTATCACGAGAGCTTTCAACACAGCCTAAAGCAACTCACATTTTCAAACTAATTTTCCACAAACCAATATAAACAGACGCTTTCATTTCCAGTCAGATGCCCATATTCTCCAGGAATATGTCACTTATCACGTCGGTGTTCAGAATGTGGCTGCTTCAGTGTCGGTTAAAGGTCGTATATTACAGAAAACGACACTTGTGAGTCCATTTTCCATTGTCTTGTGTGGGCGGCAACAGTCCTGCCTCACAGCAAGACGGTTGCGGGTTCGATGCCTGGGCCTTTCTGTGTGGAGTTTGCACGTTCTCCCTGTGTCTGTATGGGTTTCCTGTTTGAAGTAGGGTTTAGTCGTGGTGCTGTCCAGGTTTAGTTCTGAGTAGCATTTTCACTAGTTCAATAGTCGTCAATTTGGAGATTTTGTGGAGCTCAAAACTGAAAATATATGTCTGTATAATGGACGTGCAAGTGTGTTCTGGAGTGTGTATGTATGTATATATATATAGGCAACCCCAGAATGCACTTGCACGTCCATTATACAGGCATATACATTAGGGTGGTCACATTTTCAAAATAAAAAACAGGGACGTCCCCGGTTTGTGGGGTTGGTAATAATACAATTGTGAAACGAGTGCGTAATTAAGGCAAACTGATCTGCACTCGGCACTAATGTGAGTCAGTATAGTAACATTTTCTTAGTTTTTTGGTCATTTTAAAGCAACTTTTCTGTGTTTTACTTAAAAAATGACAATGTTTTGCCTCTCTTTACTGTTGCTGTCAGGTTGGTGAAAAACAGGGACACCAGGGACATTTCTTGTATAAAACTGGGACAAATGACAGGTTTTGTATCAATCTGCTGGGACAGGGGACACAAGGCTCCAAACTCGACTGTCCCGGGTAAACAGGGACGTCTGGTCAGTCTAATATACAGACATGTACATTTTGACATTTTCCTTTTCAGATGACAGTGTGTTTATTCTGTTTTACTGTACTTTGTCCAGATGAGGTTTAGCCATAGTCCCTGGGCCAACGGTGTTTTTGTGTCCAACAGTTGAGCCTCGGCTCAGTTTGATTTCTTTCTAAGGGTGCGTTCACACTCAACACTTTGGTTTTGGTTGAGGTTTATAGTCATTAGTTGTGTGTTTAGTCCCAATTTTGATGTGGTAAAGCTCTCAAACTACAGCAAAAGCAATAATCATTTTAGCATTTTCACTAATTACAGTACTTATTTTTCCCATGTTATTCACTCAAATGTAGCTGAAAACACACGATGCGTTCAGTGCTCAGCATAAACATCAAATTTAGTGGTCGTCCAGTGTTACTCAAAGGTTTTCACAGACTAAGTTCAGAGCTATTTTGTTTTGGTCATGGCTCATAGTTTTCTATTTGTAGATTTTAGTCATGGTTTAGTCCAGTTTTGATGTGGTGTAAGCACTTCTCAAACTACAGCAAAAGCAACGCAGTCAAAATCTTCATTCTAGCATTTTCACTAATAGTATTAGTCAAATTTACTGAAATTTTAGACTTTGTGGAGCTTTCCTTCGCTGGGCAGATTTACAAACTAGAAACCTTGGGCTAAATGTGGCAGTTATGTAAATGTCACTGCACAGTTAGTTAATGAAGCCTTGGGAGAGAGAATGAACTCATATTGTCCGTGCCACGCTCTGAAATGCAGCTGAAAATACAGGATATTTTCAGTTACATAACCAGAACCAGCTCTAGTGGTCGTCCAATGTCACTCAAACTTGCTGTAGGCTGAGTTGATTTCTTTCTAAGGGTGACTTCTTCTGTTCTGGTCATTGTCTGTTTTAGTCGACTGGTACAGTCCAAGTTTAGTTCTGAGTTTAGTCTCAACTTTGATGTGGTAAAATCTTCTCTCAAACTAGCTGAAAATACAGGTTTTCAGTGACATGGCTCTTAGACCCAGCGGGAACATCGTCCAGTGCACTCAAAGGTTTTTATTGGGGGTTGAATTCTTAAAGGTGCATTCACACTTCTTCTGTTTTGTCCATGGTTTATAGTCTTTGATTTAGACTTTAGACATGGTTTAGTCCAGGTTTAGTTCAGAGTTTAGTCCCAGTTTTGATGCAGTAAAAGCAGATCTCAAATTACGGCAAAAGTTATGCAACCAAATAATCTTACCAGCATTTTCACTTTTTTCACTTTTTCAGTACATTATGTTTTCTGTTATAACTATCAAAACTTGTACAAACATCAACGGCTGCATTCAGACTGCAGCCTGAAGTGACCCGAATCCGATTTTTTCAACCCTATGTGACCTGTATCTGATCTTTTAATGACGTCTGAACGACACAGATCTGATTTTTTTCAAATGTGACCCAGGCCACTTGGATCTGTGCTCCTAAAACCCAGATCTATCTGATCTTTTGACGTGCGACTTCAGTTTGAACGTCCAGGTCACATTCAGCCGACCTACATCCGACCCACATGTTCCTTTCTACGGACGTTGCTGCCACTGCCCCACAAAACGCCATGGCCAAAAACCTTGATTTTCTCCTGCTCAATCTCCTCCTTAAAATAAATAAACTGTACACTCGAGGCCAAACTATTTGAGAATTACACAAATATTCACTTTGGTACCAGAACGTCCTCCGAGAGCAACGTCTCCCAACCGTCCAAGAGCAGTTTGATGAACAAAGCCTTTTCCAGCAGGATGGACCTTCCCATAGAGTATAATAATAATAACTAAATGGCTCAGGGAACAAGATGTAAAGATTTTAGGTCCATGGCCACGAAACTCCCCAGATCTTAATCCCACTGAGAACTTGTGGTCAATCCTCAAGAGGCGGTGGACAAAAAAAAACACAAATTCTGACAAACTCAAAGCTTTGGTTATGTAAGAATGGACGGGCCTCAGTCAGGATTTGGTCCAGAAGTTGATTGAAGCTGCAGGGAGAAGTGCAGAGGTCTTGAAAAAGAAGGATCAACACTGCAAATATTGACTTGTTGCATGAACTCACTGTAACTGTCGATAAAATCTTTTGATACTTATGAAATGCTTGTAAGTGTATTTCATTAAACCATAGAAACGTGAGAAAACACCTAAAACCAATGAAGCAGCAGAACCCGTGAAAATGTCAGATTTGTGTCATTCTCAAAACTTTAGGCCACGACTGCACATGTTCTGGCTCCGGTACGACAGCAACTTTAAAATCGCCATCAGCTCAATGCAGCGTCCATGTGTCGGCGACTTCTGTGAATACTGAGCTCATTCGCTGCTGTGACGTCGTTGTGTCTCCAAAGCTCGTGCAGGACACTTTAGGGGCGTTTAAAGTTCACTCTGGAGATCACAAACGAGTCGCATTTGATTGGAAATGTGAACGATCTTGCAAAAAAAGAATCTGATTTCACAAACAAATCAGTAGTGAGCATCGAGCCCTGCAGTCTGAACGTGGCCAACTTTAGTGTTCGTCCAATGTCACTCAAAGGTTTTTAGGCGTTGAGTCGATTTCTTTCTCAGGCTACGTTCATGGTTTATAGTATTTTGTTCGTAGTTGACTTTAGTCATGTTATAGTCCAGGTTTAGTCCCAGTTTTGATGCGGTAAAAGCAGCTCTCAAACTACAAAGCAATGTAACCATAAAGTCATTTCTCGCATTTTCACTAATAGCAGTCGTCCAGTTTGCCACATAGATGTTGTGGAGAAAAGGGCTGAATGTGGCTGTTATGTGAATGTCACTGTGCAGTTAGTTATTGGAAGCTGGTCCCTCAGACGCAGCTCAAAATCCACGATGTTCCCAGTTTAACGCCTCTCATCCCAGCACAATTTAAAGGTGTAACTTTTGTGGTGGAGGGTCTGTCAGATACTTTTCACCATGAAGATATTATTGATTGGTCTAGAATGCTTCACAGTTTGGTATTAAACCTTTCTATCCTCATGGAGAACAAACTAGACCAAGCTTTAGGTCAGATCTATGGAAAGGCGAGCCCGCTTACAGTCAGAATACCTGGTTTTTTGGGCATTTTTCAGCTATAGAATCACCTGTAATTGAATAAATGTAAAGTAGAGCTGTTTAATGTGGAATATTATAGACGGCGCAATGGCGTATCCATAGAAACAAGAAGGCGATAGACTCCCCCAACCAAAAAGTTACATGATGCACCTTTAATTCATCTTTCAGTGTTACTCAAAGGTTGTTACTGTTACTGTTGCTATGATTTCTGTTAAACTATAGCAAACGCAATAATCTTTCATGTGTTTTCACCAATAGTAGTTGTCAGTTTTAGATTTTGTGGCGCTTTCATTTACCTGGGAGATTTACCAACTGTAAAGTGTGGCTGCTGTGTGGCTGTTAGGTGAATGTCACTGTGCACACTTAGTTAATGGAAGCCTTGGCAGAGAGGATGAGCTGGTCGTGTCCATGTCACTCACTCACATGTAACTGAAAATACACGATGTGGAGGCACAAAGGCCTGGCTCATAACTGGAAAACACATCATCTGCCACTAAACACAAACTAAAGCTTTTAGTGGTGTTCCAGGGTCACTCACTCACAGGGTTTAACAGCAGAATAAGGTTTTTTTTCTCATCTTTTTTTGGCGATTTTAGGCATATAGTTGGTTTGAGCCTGTTCCAGTTCTGGTTTAGCCCTGGTCTAGCCCTGGTTTAGCCCTGGTCTAATCCTGGTTTAGTCCTGGTCCCATCCTGGTCTAGTCCTGGTTTAGTCCTGGTTCAGTCCTGGTCTAGTCCTGGTCTAGTCCTGGTCTAGCCCTGGTTTAGTCCTGGTTTAGTCCTGGTTTAGTCCTGGTCTAGTCCTGGTCTAGTCCTGGTTTAGTCCTGGTCTAATTCTGGTTTAGTCCTGGTCCCATCCTGGTCTAGTCCTGGTTTAGTCCTGGTTTAGTCCTGGTTCAGTCCTGGTCTAGTCCTGGTCTAGTCCTGGTCTAGTCCTGGTCTAGTCCTGGTCTAGTCCTGGTTTAGTCCTGGTCTAGTCCTGGTCTAGTCCAGTTGCAGGTTTAGTCCCACAGTCGTCGTCTCAAACAGCTCCATTCACTATTCATGATTTTTACCTATGACGCAACAATTTAGAAAAAGTTTAATCTGATGTGATTTTTGCATTTCAGACCAAGAATAAAACTAATTAAATCATAAATTAAATCATTCAGAGCAAGAATAAAAAAGGTTTGGTTAAACTATAGCATGAATTAAGCAAAATAGAACTCACAGAGGTATATTTGGGTAAACAGAATAAACAAATACATTAATAATTCTAATAAAAAGCATAATTTAGGCTCTGTTCAGGGCTTAATGCTCAATTCAGATTTTTTTCCCAAGGTCGTTTACAGTTCAAATTAAATGTGACTTGTCTGTGATCTCCAGAGTGAACTTTAAATGCCCCAAAAGTGTCCTGCACGAGCACTGGAGACACGACGACGTCACAGCAGCAGCTCAGGGTTTATGGAAGTCGCCTAAACATGGACATGAGCACAGAGCACCTGGAGATCGTAGCACAGGAGGAAACACGTCTTCGGCCCATTTTCAGTAGCAAATGTGTCGGCGTTGGGCTGGATTGACTCACAACAGCAGCTTTTTACAGCACTGGAGCCAAACTCTCGCTTGTTGATGACGTGTAGGTCGGATGAATGTGTCCTGACCGTTCAGACTGAAGTCGCATGTGTAAAGATTGGATAAGTATCGGTTTTAGGAGCACAGATCCAAGTGGCCTGGGTCACGTTTGAAAAAATCTGATCTGTGTCATTAGAAGATCAGATCCAGGTCACATTGGGGCGAAAAGATCAGATTTGGGTCACTTCAGGCTGCAGTCTGAACGTAGTCAAACTACGGATTTTTGACCCAACTCCTGCTAACACTTTTGTTCGAAACCAAACAAAAGTGAGAAAAAGTCACAGTGCACCATCGTCCCATCCTCCTCCCACCTCCTGACAGATGGTTTTGGCGATGTCCACACTCTGACCATCGTCCCATCCTCCTCCCACCTCCTGACAGATGGTTTTGGCGATGTCCACACTCTGACCATCGTCCCATCCTCCTCCCACCTCCTGACAGACGGTTTTGGCGATGTCCACACTCTGACCATCATCCCGTCCTCCTCCCACCTCCTGACAGATGGTTTTGGCGATGTCCACACTCTGACCATCGTCCCATCCTCCTCCCACCTCCTGACAGACGGTTTTGGTGATGTCCACACTCTGACCATCGTCCCATCCTCCTCCCACCTCCTGACAGATGGTTTTGGCGATGTCCACACTCTGACCATCGTCCCATCCTCCTCCCACCTCCTGACAGACGGTTTTGGCGATGTCCACACTCTGACCATCGTCCCATCCTCCTCCCACCTCCTGACAGATGGTTTTGGCGATGTCCACACTCTGACCATTGTCCCATCCTCCTCCCACCTCCTGACAGATGGTTTTGGCGATGTCCACACTCTGACCATCGTCCCATCCTCCTCCCACCTCCTGACAGATGGTTTTGGTGATGTCCACACTCTGACCATCGTCCCATCCTCCTCCCACCTCCTGACAGATGGTTTTGGCGATGTCCACACTCTGACCATCGTCCCGTCCTCCTCCCACCTCCTGACAGACGGTTTTGGTGATGTCCACACTCTGACCATCGTCCCATCCTCCTCCCACCTCCTGACAGATGGTTTTGGCGATGTCCACACTCTGACCATCGTCCCATCCTCCTCCCACCTCCTGACAGATGGTTTTGGCGATGTCCACACTCTGACCATCGTCCCATCCTCCTCCCACCTCCTGACAGATGGTTTTGGCGATGTCCACACTCTGACCATCGTCCCATCCTCCTCCCACCTCCTGACAGACAGTTTTGGCGCTGTCCACACTCTGGCTCCGCGCTCCGTTTCTCTGCTCCACTGCTCTGGTACAGCCCTGTTCTGACAGCTGCTATTGTCTCACAGCCTCCACGCTACAAACACGCACCGCTGTTTACGTTAGCCTCCACCGGTGAAGGCTGAACACGCCAGTCTGCAGCTGCAAACAAACCGCAGGGCACCTGGAGCATGCCATACCTGCTGAGGCATCATGGGAAATGTAGTTTGGCAGCCAACTCCAAAAGTCGCTCCACTGATTCAGAATAGATGTGACAGTGTTGGAGGCTATGAAATTGTGGTTGTTTTTCACGGACCGAGAAGCAGATTGGCCATGTCAGGAAGAAATTGGTTGCTAAATTGTTCAATAGTTTCTAATTATATTTCAGTCAGTTAGTGTTTGCCTTCAGACCGGACAGTGACCGGTTCCAATTTTAGTTACACAGATACAAACGACGAAAACAAGAAAAGGAATTGACAGCATGAATTTCATTATAACTTTACGTATCTTTGCTGTTTAAACTTATGTTAACTACTGTGTATTAGAAAAACTTAGACCAAATAGTTTCCATCATAAATAAATAAATGTACTTTTCAAATATTTCCACTGCACCCAGCTCTTTTATCCTTTAACTATTTATATAAGACAGGAGACCTCGATAATCAATCTTTTCTGCTAATACAAGCACTCCTCCTGTGACATTTTGCATTTGTATAAACCGTTACACATTCACGAACAGGAAAGTTCCTTTGTAAGACTTCCATGCGTCTGCTGTCGACCGTCACTGTTCTGATCTGTCCTGGTCTGGAAGCATTTCTTTCATGATTAATAAATTCTCCATATAATATTTCTTTCTAAAGTTCTAAAGACAGTTCTAAAACAGTAAAGATCAGGTAAAGCAAAGAAAATAAAGCAAAACCATGATATTTGGCATAAAATGTAAAAAGGTATTAAACTACCATCTGTCTGTTCACTGTGGTGCCTGACTAATTAAAAATGCATTTCCAAGTTTCACAAGATAATATTCTAGTTAAAAATCTAAAGAAAACAGTGTATTATCGTCCCATCCGTCGTCTTCTTTCTGACAGATGGTTTTGGTCCACAGCTCCCACCACAACTGCACCTGATTTTACCTGTGACACAACAACAGACGATTATCACAACAGCAGGAAGTGCTGCGATGTTCAGTCGTGCAACTTCAGGTCAGTGTTTTTCTCTGGCAAAATCCCTGTGGAAAAGTGTCGCATATTTTTGAGCAGCTTCATAAATCTGCCCCAACTCCAAATCTTCATCCAACAAGACGACAAAGAACAGATTCTGTCCATGAAGAATTTATCCACAACGATCAAGGGAAGAAAGACGAAAACTTAAAGACGAACGACGACGAGCATCAGTGAAACGACTGATGAGCAAAACTTTTGTGGTCATGAATAAAACATAAATAACTTGTTCACTCAGACTGATTCTAGAATTAAACTTCAAAATCAATTTTGTGATGTTGATATATTAGTATAAACTGAGAGATTTGTGAACATCTGTAGTATTTAAACTACACAAATCTCTCTGTGAACAAGTTATTTATGTTTTATTCATGACCACAAAAGTTTTGCTCATCAGTCGTTTCACTGATGCTCGTCGTTGTTCGCCTTAATTTTTTGGTTTTCTTTCCTTGATCGTTGTGGATAAATTCTTCATGGACAGAATCTGTTCTTTGTCGTCTTGTTGGATGAAGATTTGGTGTTGGGGCAGATTTATGAAGCTGCTCAAAAATATGCGACACTTTTCCACAGGGATTTTGCCTGAGAAAAACACTGACCTGAAGTTGCACGACTTTTCCTGTATCCCGTTGTGATAATCGTCTATTTGGGAAAAATGTAAATTGAATGAGCGTGAATGAAGCAAAATGACCTCACCGGCTCATCAAAGCCTGATCCCTCAGCAGGACCTGGTCAGGACTTGGATGGAGACACTGGAACCACCAGGACCACAGGGGGGCGCCAGTCACAAGAGCTGTGGTTGTGTCCTTAGGCAAGACACTTCACCCACATTGCCCAGTGTGAAAGTGGAGTGTGTGTGAGTGATGGTGGTCGGAGGAGCCGGAGGATATTATTAAAATACAACTCCAGTTATGTTTTTGTAGCACAACATTACAACTAAACTAAAAAAGCAACATTTGCTCAGACTATATACATTTCTGACCCAACGACAGTTAAAACCTCATAAAGTTTTTTACACACTGAAGCTGATTCTTTCACGATTACAGGAATAAATATTCAATATAATATTTCTAGTTATAAAACAGAAAAAATCAGGTAAAGCAAAGAAAAGCAAAACCATGATATCGAACATAACATGTAAAAAGTTATTAATCTACCATCTGCCTGTTCACTACCCGACTAATTAAAAATGACCTGAATAATTAAAAATGCATTTCCAAGTTTCACAATATTTTATGTTTGCGATAATTGACAATGAAACCAAATAGTTTCTCTGCTCAGATTAATCCATCCAAATGCATTTGAGTCACTTCTGTGTTATTTCCCCCTGCACACTTCAGCACCTCTAACACATTCTTTACACTTTACACATGAGCATTATTAACATGACTGTATCTGAGTGGAGGTCTGTATAATTGTACAATTTCACTTCAAATTCTTCTTTACTCAATGTATTTTCCATTTTAAAAAGTGCATTTAAAGGACACATGTTATGGCACATTATAATATATATTATACAGAATTGACTTTTTGAGCTTTTAAGCAGGTTGTAACTGTGTTTCATCTACAAAAAACGATCTGGAGTTGAGTTTTGGCTCCGTCCTCACGTAATAAAGGACTTTTATTATTTTCACTCTCTGTGCCTCCGGTTTGTCCATTTCTACATTTTCTAGTAAAGACCACATTCTGCTGCTCCTGCACTTTGAGTTTAAAGCTGCATGATGAAACTTGTTTTTATAACTTTGCCCATCGCCTGCCTGTTTCTATGGATATGTCATTACTCTGCCTGTAATGTACCACAGTACGGCATTAAACAGCTCTACTTTACATTTATTCAATTACATTTTCTTTTATAGCTGAAAAATACCTTGAAAAACAGTGGAGTCGCCTCTCCACAGATCTGACCTGTAACTTGGTCTGGTTTGGTCTCCATGAAGACAGAAAGGTTTAATGCCGTAGTGTGGAACATTCCAGACGAGGCAATAACATCTACATGGAGAAAAGCATTACAAAAAAAGTTACACAATGCATCTTTAAAGATTGTTTTATGACTCAGTGAAGCGCTGCACCTCTTCTCTCATATCTGGAGTTGAAGCTTGTAGATTTGTTCAGGCTGGTTCCAGTGATCCTCTGTGAAAACTCGCTTTGAGTCTCAGAAAACACTTGGTTTAAATTTTCCAGGATTGTTGCGTCACAGGCAGAAGCCCTGAGTCCATAAACCATCGGCAAACTCATTCAGAG
This sequence comes from Odontamblyopus rebecca, assembly GCA_030686955.1. Classification (NCBI taxonomy): domain Eukaryota; kingdom Metazoa; phylum Chordata; class Actinopteri; order Gobiiformes; family Gobiidae; genus Odontamblyopus; species Odontamblyopus rebecca. The sequence continues at coordinate 685,111 of CM060661.1, read as the reverse complement.
GATTTCTTCACTTCACATCACATTCATTACGAACAGGTGCATGTCTGTCCATGTCAGGGATCAGCTAGTTTAATTTGTCCCCATGGTAACTCCCTGTGCTGCCGGTTTATCATATTTGTCCTTTAAAGGTGCATTGTGTAACTTTTCTGATGGAGGGTCTGTCAAATGCTGTTCCCCATGGAGCTGTTATTGCTTTGACTAGAATGTTCCACAGTTCGTATTAAACCTTTATATCTTCATGGAGATCAAACCAGACCAAGTTACAGGTCAGATCTGTGGAGAGGCGACTCCGATCACAGTCTATAAGTGGTAGCAGTATTATTATTATTATTATTAGTAGTAGTAGTAGTAGTAGTAGTAGTAGTAGTAGTAGTAGTAGTAGTATTAGCCTTTATTTGTCCATTTCACATGTACAGGACAAACGAAGGGTCGGCACAATAAGCTTCAGTTTCTCCATGTGGTCGGTGACTTTTCTTAATGTTTGATCTGATTATTCTACAGGCTGAATATGTTTGATTTTATGGACTGAATATTGTATGTGGTAATGAGTTAAACACTGACCAAATAAAAAACATGAACATAAATTAAAATTGGAGAACGCCTGTTTTTTAGGTACTTTTGAGCCATAAAACCACCTGTATTTGAATAAATGTAAAGTAGAGCTGTTTAATGTCACACTGTGGGACATTCCAGGCAGAGGAAACAAGCAGGTGATGGGCCTCCAATGGAAAAGCTGCATCTTTAACTTGGGCTTAGCATCATTTCGAAGCAGTTTGTTCCACTGGAGTTAGAATAAAACATAAAGCAGGTCTTGAAACTCCCTGTATTTCAAAGGGAGCAGTGATACTTTAATCCTCATTTAAAAAAGAGCTTTGAACCAAACATCTTAAGGAAAATCCTTCTAATGCAGCGTGTGTGAAGTCTGCAGCTGTTGGTAAAACTGGTGAGCGCTGTAATGTTTTTGCAGAGTTTTGCTCAGCATAGAGTGACTCTCCCTGTGGTTTCTGCTGGACAGTGTGAGCTCGTGTGCGGCTTTATCTTCTGTCCGCAGTTACACAGTCCACAGAGGGAGGGCGCTGTTCATAATTGATCAGCTTTCGTGTGGTTCTGCTCCAGATGAGAGGACATGGAGGAGGAGAGAGGGGAGGACTTCCTCACGCACATCCTCACCCATCTGAAAAAGTCGTGTTATGCTTTTTGTGGCTTTTTAAAACTCGCTTGGCATTTTTGGAGCTCAGAACAGTGGGCGTTGTGTTTCTTAACTCGATCTTCTCATTTGAAAGCTAAATTCAGAGGTGCATTGTGTAACTTTTGGTGCACGGGCTGTCTCCTGCTCATCTTCATGGAGATGTTTTTGCAAGTGGCTTTGTTCCTCATTCATTCTGATTCATTCAGACTGAACACGGACAGAAGACGGAGATAAAAACATTTCCAGCACCAAAATGTCTGGTTGTTCTGTGTGTGTTTGTCAGAATCGATATTCTACCGGTGACTAAAGTTTTAAAGTTTTACTCACTGATCGCACGAGGATCTGGGAGTCGGACACAGTTTGTCAAAGGTTTGTTGAGGAAATATTCTCGATCTTTTGACGATAATCCTTTCACAGAGCTCGACAAACTGCTGAGTTCTGCCGTGTTTCTGTTGCACCCGGTGCGCAACTTTACAGGTGGAGGGTCCATGGAGATGTGTTGTGGAAATATTTGGATGAGAATGAAATAAAGGTCTTGAGTCAAACAAATGTCTTTTTGGGGGTTTAGAGCAGAGATCATCGCCTGTATAAAAGACTAAGTGAGCGTGACGTCACCCACAGCTTTAGCGTTGCTCAAATGAGGCTCACGATGCCACAGTTACAGGGAAAATCTGGAGCCAGGATCTATGTTATGAACAGGGTTTTTTTGACGGACAAAATAGCGAGAGAAAAAATTCAGGATCCTGTGTCGCGGGTTCATATGAACATTTTAAGACCAACATGACGAGGCCACAGCAGCAGGTCCAGAGAGACGAGCGAGAAGATCCTAATGTAAGTCACTGGGAAAAAGGAGAGAAGGAGCCGGAAGAGCCTCCTGGAGCACTTGCTGTTTGGCACACGGCGGCTAACGGGTTAGCTTAGCCCACTCATATATACAGACTATGGCAGAGACAGAAGAGAGTAGATCAGAAATAGAGCGAGAGCCTGGGACAGTTTCACCCCGGGGTTTATACAGGCAGTACATGAGTGAGCACAAGGTCATCAGGACATAAATAAAGAGCCAAGGGCAGGACAGGGAGGGAGGCGTCTGGGAAAGGAACGAAATACTGACTGAAGCTGGGGCCAGATCATTATAACAGGAAATATGTTCAAGAACCTGTTAAAAGGAATTTTGCTCCTACAGACGTTATTGCTTTTCCTGGAATGTTCCGTGGTGTGGCATTAAACACATGTATCCAGCATTTATTCATTGCAGGTGATAATATTGCTCAAAAATATCATCATTCTCACTGTGAAAAGGGTTGCCTCTCCACAGATCTGACCTGTAATATAGCCTCGTAATCTCCCTTTAATCTCTCCTGTGGAACATTCTGGACAAAGTAATGACATCTTCATGAAGGCGAGCAGGTGCTGGACCCTCCACCTGAAAAGGTTTTGCAGTGCACCTTTAAGAACTGAAGGCTCAAAATTGACTTGAAACAAATGTTATACGAATAATGTGATGAGTTAATGCGTCGTTTCTATTGGAGTTTATGTTTACGTTTACAACTCGAGTTCGTACGGTGTCTTTAAAAGTCTTAAAATATTTAATTTAAGAATGTGGAAATAATACCTTAAAAAGACATTAAAAAAAGTCTTGAATTTTTATGTCTGGGTCTTTAACTTTGTGCAGTGTTCTTCTCCATGTCGCATTTCTCCTCGACAGTTTCATTTGTCACCCGTCATTAGTTGGTTAAATAACGTCGCCTAAATGAAGAGCGGCGGAACCAATAACTGAGAACAAAACTCAGCCCTGGGTCTAAACACTCTGAACACGTCAGTGAAGACGACGCACTGCAGAACCACAAGAAACAGGCTGAACAGAGGCGTAAAATCACAGACAATCAGCAGAACAAAGTCTGATTAACACCTGTTTTATCACATTGGTTTTATGTATCAGACTGACCCGTTTCATGCTGGGGTCATGGGGAAGTCTCTACTCTAAATACCCCTTTGTTTGAGAGATAAATTCACACACATTCAAGAATTAGGTAGGTCTATGAAATAGGTAGTAAGTTTTTAATAAATAGTTTTAAAAAGGTTTTTAAAATACTTGAATAGATCTGACTTGTAACTTGGCCTGGAAGCGTCACATGAGGTCTCAGTACTGGTAGATGTAAGTTTAATGCCATACTGTGGAACATCCAGGCAAACATCTCTGAAAACAAACAAAGCAACTAAAACATCCTCCAGAAAGGTTTTATCCTCCTTTTTTCCCCTGTTGATCACAACCGTGTCTTAAATCTAACATTAAATCTAACATCTTTTGTTCTGTGTTTACTCTAACCTTTAGGAGCTTTGAGCTTTATGATTCTCACTAAACGTCTGCACATATGGACGAAACCCTGGGGTGGGGGTTTCTGTCCTTTTTAATCATTGTCCTTTTTTCTGTTGCATGTGAAGCACTTTGAGCTTTTCTAATGTATGAAAAGTGCTGTACAAATACAGTTTGACTGATTGATTGATAAAGTTCTTAACTTAGATTAGAAGCATATAATTTAGTGTCATTCATATTCCTCTGATATTTCTCCTTTAAATGGTTCTATATTACACAAAATTGACTCTTGTGAGCTTTAAGTCATGTCTATAATATTGTTTCCTCCTCAAAAACAGACCTGGAGTTGTGTTTTGTTTCATTCACACTTGTTTTTAACCCTTTGTTATTCATCTGTTTACATCTCGATTGTTTAAAATGTTCTGTTCCACCTTGTGATGTCATGAAGAAATACTTAACAGCTCCTTTTACCTTTTGTGCAGTCGAGATCGGCAAGTCTCAGTCTGAAATGATCCGAATGATTCTAGTGAAGGTGGTGGAGTTTAAAAACACAGTGGAGCACCCCCTTGTGTTAAATGTGTGAATGAAACAATAGCACAACTGCAGGTTTGTGATGAGGAAACAGAAAACAGTGTAATTCAGGCCCTTTACATAAACACAGCAGAGCAGCTTCATCCCAGTACAAAGGTGATCATTACTTTCATATCAAATATTAACCAGATAAAAAGATTTAGTGTTTAAGTTGCATTTGTGGAAAAGTCAAGTGAGATTTTCCACAGGAGTCAGAAGAACAGACCCCATTTAAAAGGCCAAAGCTCCTATGGCCCAGTGGGATTTAGAGACTGGGAGTGATTTTTCTTTGTTTGGATGTTGAAAAGGTCCTGAAACTTCTGAAATTAAATTTGATAGTGAGAGCACAGCCCGGACACACACACACACACCCTATACACACACACACACACACACATACAGACACACACACACATACAGACACACACAGACATACACACACATACACACACACACACAGAGACACACACACACACACACACACACACACACACACAGACACACACACACACACACAGACACACACACACACACACACACAGACACACACAGACACACACACACACAGACACACACAGACACACACACACAGACACACACACACACACACACACAGACACACACACACACACACAGACACACACACACACAGACACACACAGACACACACACACACACACAGACACACACACAGACACACACACACACACACACACACACACACACACACACACAGAGACACACACACACACATACACACACACACACACATACACACACACACACACAGCAGCTTCATCATCTGTAGTGTTATACACACCTCTGCACAAATACTGGACCTCAGGTCACTCAACGTTGATTCTGTTGCCATTTTCTCCGTGGCTCTTTGTTCAGACTCAGTGTTGTGCATATTTGGCAGGTACTGGGTATTTTTTGTTGTTTATTTCGAGCGTCCATAGAAATCTATAAAACAGCATAAAGACAAACAAAAAGCATAAAACCCCCCCTCCTGTGGGCTCCACCTGCAGAGGGGTTCAGGGGGGGTCAGGTGCAGCAAACTGCCCCCATGACCCAGCTGGATTAAGCGGGAGAAGATGGATGGATGGAAAAGCATAAAAAAAAAAAACTAAAAATGAGGATTCACAATCGTATACATGCTGGAAAAGGAGTGGGTGGAAGCATGAATTTAGAGAGAGGAATTGGTGTGAGAGGGGAGTTAAAGAGGCTATTGTTAAAAAAGAAAACCTTTCTTTAAACAGAAATGAAGGACTTAGACACAATCTGTGTCCAATCCATCCCTCCATTCTTAAACCTAAATAAATGAAGCAAACAATAGGGGTGAGGCCCAGAGGTGTGAGAGCTCCATAATGACCCTGTATGATTCTGTTAATAAGCCTCCACACTCGGGGTCATTTCACCAGGCCGAGCAGCAGAAACTGTAAAGAAGTGGGGTCAGTTTCAGAGTTATTTGTGGGATCTAACTCCTCCCTCTTACAGGCAGATTTACGGCCGTGTCCTCCAGTGTCTGACCAGAGCTGAAGCAGCAGCTCGGATGAGCTGTGAAACATATTCCACCAAATACATTTTTGTCCAGTTGACAAATTTGAATTCTGTCTTTTGTCGTGGATCCGACCTGGACGACAGGGATTTTACACATATAAATGTATTTGTTCCCACCTCTTTTCCCCAGTGTTAAATGACATGTGTATTTATGGTGACCAAACGTCAGCTTTTTCTTGTAATTCCTTTTGAATTGTAGATATAAATGGACAGAGTTAACCCTCCGTGTTCCAACTAACAAGCATGGAGGTGCTTCCGGCTCCATCGATTCTGGCTGCAGTTCATTTCACATAGAAAAACTGTCGCCCCTCTCTCTGTAACTGTTGAGAGAGCCTTGTTATTTTGGTCTTAAAATGTTGGGATTAACCCGCTCTACGTGAGCCTGGTGTTTTTATTTCACTATTTTGGACTTAAATAAATTCCTTTTCCTAATTTGGAATCCAGCTCCAAGTTTGCTCTTATTACTGCTGTCCTCCATGAGCTTCATTTGACTAGAGCCGAACACTATGGGTGACGTCACACTCTCTTAGTCCACTGTTTTATACAGTCTATAATTTATACTCGGTAACAGTTACGTGCGTCACATCTGCAGCTAAACCAGGAGGTAAAATGATGAACTTCAACAAGAAGAAAAACAAAAAAGTCCAGATTTGATTAGAATCTTATATATTTGTGTTAATGTTTAAGTGACATAAGGCAGTAGCTCTTTTGTGTAGTGAATCCTTTGCAGTCAGTGGTTTCTCGTACGCTTTGGGCTCCTCTCCCAGATTTCTTCGAAGTCTCGAGTCTATGGTTCAGCTGTAAACTTGAAAAATAACCGCCCAAAATCCTGCACACGGGTGGTCGTCAGAAAGACAGATGTGCGTTTGATGGGCGTCCTGAGGCTGGTTCCAACGCTCTGATCCGGGGCTATAGACTGAGTTTAAGTTGTGTTTGAGGAGATTTATTTGCAGCAGTGCAGGAGAGAAGAAGAAGAGAAGCAGCAGAGGGAGGAGAGGAAGAAGCTGTTAACGGCTGAGCACAGCTGGAGACGGGCCAGAGTCTCGGGATATGTCCTTGTGATGCTGCCACAGACGAGGGCTGGAGACTGTTTAGTGTCACAAAGTCTGGTTTGGATGGATTCAGATAAAGTTGGGGAAGCAGTAGTTCAAGAGACACCAGGGTTCACACATTTCAATAACAAAGAAAGAAAAAATCTCCCAAAAAACAGAATGAACGACGCATTTTTGCTTTACTGCCACTGCGCCAGAGCTCGTGCACCTCCAATGACAAAACCAATCAATATCTTCTAGAGAGGAACAGTTTGTCCACAGAAGTGATAAAAGCAGGTGGCAGTGGATATTTAGAGCAGTCGCCAAAAAAACAAAAAAAAATTGGTGGTTTGATCCGAAAGTTCTTACTGCTGTTGTGTCCTTGGGCAAGACACTTCCCCCCATTGCCTGTATGAACTGCAGTGAACGGTGGGGGTGAGTTTGGTGGTGCCACTTTTGAGTTTAGTTTATTTGAAAAAGGACAGTGCAATTTCATAAAACACACGGTTACACGTGGTTAAAAAGCCAGAATTAGCCAGAAGGAGTTTTCATCTGTCGTCCCCTGGGCAGGATATAAAAAGGCAATAAAATACATCTACAGGTAGAAAAAAAGAAAAAGAAAAGAAGAAAACAAACAAAAAACATGGTTAGACACTTGATAGGGCACTAATGTAACACATAACATGCATAAAAACTGTTAAGAGCACAAAACCTACACAATATAATACAGGACACACATGTAAACACTGCACAATTAAGAAAGAATTAGACACAACACATCATATATAAGGTTTGTAGCAGCTGTTTTCTGTCTTGTGTCACAACAAAGAGGTTCCAGGTTTGATGCTCAGCCTGTCTGGGCCTTTGTGTTTGGAGTTTGCACGTTCTCCCTGTGTCTAGGTGGGTTTTCTCCTGGCACTGGTTTTCCCATCAGCCTCGTCTGAAGAGTCTGGGCCTGGACTGTGAAAAAACGAAACATTTTCCACATTTCAGATGAGCCACTAATTTATCTGTGGAAGACATGTCCTCCCTAAAATCCCCTAAAAACTCTGAACTTTCAGAACACAATATAAAACATCTTTTAACGGAAATAAGTCATATTGTGGTGCTTTGATTGTTTCTCAGTCCTTTATTATATGTTTATTTTTGCCTTTTTTACATGTGCACTGGAAAAAAACAATATCTAGGTCAATTAAAATGACTTAAATTAGCAGATTCATCTTGACAAGTGAAATTATCTGAGGTGAGTGAAGTTGCACATTGTTTTTTGTCATTTACCAGTTGATGCACCAAGACGAGCTCAAGATCTGATGCTCCCACTACTCCTGACAAGCCCCAGTAGCTTTGAAGAATGGGTCAAACGCAGAGGAGAAACGTCCTTGTGGGGACGATAAAATGTACGTGAAGGGTGCACTGTGTAACTTTTCGCTGTGGGTCCGTCACATTCAGATCTGACATGTACCGTGGCCTGGTTTGGTCTCCATGATGATAGAAAAGTTGAATCGCAGTAATGGCAGACACTCCTCACAGTGCAGCTTTAATCTGAACCTGAATGAGGCTGTGTCATCAGAGGCAGTTCCGTCCTCAGACTTCAAGGGCCAAAATAATCTGGTGTTTTGAGTGTCGCCGCTGCGCTCATGTCTGTGCATTCACATTTTCTCTGTTCAGAACTTTGAAAGAGCCTCTCCTGATCGCTCCACCCCGGCTTTCCTCCACTCGCCCTTGACTGCCCCCTGTGAATCCTAATTCTCGTCCGGACCACAGATCTGCCTTTTTAGCTGTTTTCCACATTCTCGGTGCCGCGCATCTTTGTGTCGCTTTGTAACTCGGCCCCTCAGGGTTTTGTGAGGGGAACTGTTTGGGATGCGCGCCACGTTTTCGGCCAAAACAAATGAATGTCTTACTTTGACTCTTTAGAGAGAGGGCTGCCCAGAGCAGGAGGGATTCTTTCAAGGTCAAATCTTTAATTACTTGAACCTGCTCTGATGGGCACTTGTTACAGGCACTTTTGGATATTTCCATCATACTTCTACTGTTGGATCGAAGCACAGACGGAAAAAACACCAAAAAAACACATTTAATAAAAAATTCATGAATCAAAAATGTCACTCAGTATTGGAGTGTTGTAGCAGCAGCAGCAGCAGCAGTACTAGTAGTAGCAGCAGTAGTAGTACTAGTAGTAGTAGTAGCAGTAGTAGTAGCAGTAGTAGTAGTAGTAGCAGTAGCAGTAGTACTAGTAGTAGTAGTAGCAGTAGCAGTACTAGTAGTAGTAGTAGTAAGGCAGCAGCAGTAGTAGTAAGCAAGGTAGTAGCAGCAGCAGTAGTAGTAGCAGTAGTAGTACTAGTAGTAGTAGCAGTAGCAGAAAGGCAGTAGCAGCAGTAGTAGTACTAGTAGCAGCAGTAGTAGTAGCAGTACTAGTAGTAGCAGCAGTAGTACTAGTAGTAGCAGTAGTAGTAGTAGTAGCAGTAGCAGTACCGTGCTGGCAGGAGCAGTACCAGTAGCAGTAAGTAATAAGCTGTAACCAGTTTGTTGTTAGTGGTAGCTGCTGTTGCCGGTGGTGGTGGTGCGGTTGTTGTTGTTGGTTGGTCGGTGGCTGTTGGTTGAGCTGCTGCCGCATGGTTGTTGTTGCGGTGTTGTTGTTGCTGGTGGCGGTGGTGGTGGTTGGTGGTGGTGTTGGCAGCTGTGGTGCCGCTGCTGCTGTGTTGTTGTTGGCTGTTTGCTTGTTGCTGCTTAGGTGGTTAGTCGGTGGTGGTCGTGGTGGTTGTTGCTTGTTGGTTGGCTGTGGTGTTGTTAACTGTTGCTCAGTTGTTGTCTGGCTGTTAGCGTTGTTGTTGTTAGTTATTGTCATGGGTGTTGTTGTTGCTCGGTGCGCACTTTGCTTGGCATAAGCGGCAGCTAACTGTTGTTTTGCTAAGGTTGTTGGTTAGCCAGTGGTGGTTGTTGCTTGCGGTCGTTGTTGCTGTAGTGGTTAGCAGCAGCCAGTGTTATATATAGTGGTGTTGTAGCAGCAAGAAAGTAACTGAAGTAGTAGCAAGAGAATAACAGCCATCATTAATTGAAGACTGAAGCAGCAATTGAGTATATTGTTAAGAGTTGTTATAACAAGTAGAGCTAGAGAGCAATGAAAGTATTACCAACAGTCAGTAGTAACATGAGTAATTACATTCAGCATTAGTAATATTGTTAATCAGTTGAAGAGTAAAGAAAGAAATTAAGTTGTTGTTGCTGATTTGTTGCTCGTTATATAATAGAACAGAAAGAAAAGAATACAATAACAATTGTTGTTGTTGTTGTTCAATAATATATTATAATAATATTGTAATTGTAATAATTATTGGTTGTTTACTAAGCAACAATAATAATTGTCATAACAATATATTAATATATATCATGTTGTTGTTGATATGTATAATAATAATAAGAGAGCCATAATAAGTGTTGTTAACTGAGTATGTTGTTTATATGTATATTAATAATAATACATATTATATTATTATTAGACTCATTATAATAATATTACAGCATTTAAGGTTGTTGTTGTTGTATAATATACCATGCGCTGCTGTTGGTGGTGGCAGCTAACTGTTGCTGTTGGTTGTTGCGGTTGTTGGTTGGTTACAGTGGTTAGCGGCGGCCGGTGGTGGTGGCTGTTGGTTATTAGTTGAGTAGAGTTAGCGGTGGTTGGTTGTATTGTTGCTTGTTGGCGGTTGTTGTGGTGGTGGTTATTGGCGGTGGTGGTGGTGGTTATTGCTGTTGTTGTTTGTTGTGGTGAGTGCTACACATTGTTGCGGTTGGTGGTGGTGTTGTTGTTGAGTGGCGGTGGTCATTGTTGTTGGTGGTTGTTGGCAGCAGTGCAGGCTGTTGTTGGGTTAGTTGTTGTTTGTTGTGTTGTTGTTGTTAACTGGCTGGCGGCTGGTTACTGTTGTGGAGCGGTTGAGTGGTGGTGGTTTGTAGTTGTTGGCGGTTAACTGACTGAAGACTGAAATAACTGAGTTGGTATAGCGTTAGCATATATCATTACCGTCAATACGTGGCTGGTTGTTAGTTGCTTACAGTTGGTTATTGTTAGCGAAATATTAGTCATCAGTCAGTATTGTTGGCTAAGGTTGTTGTTGTTGTTATTGGTATTGTTGTTGTTATTATCATTAGTCAATTATTGTTGTTGGTTGAAAGAGTTGAGCATTGTAGTGAAGAGTGGAAGCGTAGCGGTATGTTGAGTGGTAGCAGAAGAGTGGTAGTGTGACTGTATTTGCGGTTGTTGGTAGACATACATATGGTAGTTGTTATATTGTTAGTTATTGACAGTTGTCGGTTGTTGGTTGTTGTTAGTATTAGTAGCGTTGTTGTTGCAGTTGTTGGTTGTAGTGGTCAGCAGCGTTGTTGTTGTTGTTGCTGTCATCCGGTGCCGCTGCTGTTGCTGCTGTTGTTGTTGGTTGTTGTAGCAGCGGCAGCGGTTGTTGTTGTTGTTGTTGTTGGTAGCAGTTGTTAGTAGTAGCTGTTACAGCAGCAGCTGAGCGCGAATAGTAGTTGTCGGTTGGTGCAGCTGTTAGTAGTAGTAGTAGCAGTAGCAGTAGTAGTAGTAGTAGCTAACGACTGAAGCACTGAAGCAGTAGCAGTTTGTTGCTGGTTGCGTAGTCAGTAGTGCCAACCAAGGTAGCAGTAGCAGTAGTAGTATTGTTAGTGGCAGTAGTAGTAGTAGTAGTAGTTGTTATTAGCACAAGCAGCAGTTGCTGTTGGTCTGGTTATTGTCACTTAAATCCTTGTAGCAGTTTGTGGACTGTTAGTTTTGCTCGCAGCAGCAGCAGTATTATTGTTGAGCAGATCTGAGGCTCATTACAACTTCAGCATTCTGTTCTGAAGTGACTTGCAGTGTTATTAAGCCAATAAAGAGCAGAGCATAATCCTGTCAAGATCTATTTAGCAGCACAAACCCATATTAGAGCGCAATCACACATGTGAAAGAGAGGTATTAGAAGAGGAAGAAGGTTACAGCAGTAGCATATACAGAGTATAGCATAGGAGCAGCACCAGCAGCAGTAGTAGCAGTAAAAAATGGTCCGTGGTCCTGGTCAAAAACGGAGTGGAGCTGCAGTTTTGTGCTGTTTCCTTCAGTTTCACCTGAGCAGATCTGAGGCTCATCCACAACTTTAGATTCTGTTCTGAAGTGACTCCAGTGTCGCTAAAGATCTGTAAATAATCCTGTCAAGATCTATTTAGGCACAAACCCGGATTAGAGGCACGAACACATGTGGAGAGGACGGAGAGGAAGAAGAGGAGGGAGAGGAGGGGCAGGAAGGAGAGGAGAGGGAGTAAAAAGACGGAGGGGAGAAAAAGGAGAGAGGAAGATGAAGGAGAAGAGGGAAAGCAGGGAGTGGAGGAAGAGGAGGTAAGGGAAGAAGACTGGAGAGAGAGGAGGGGCAGGAAGTAGAGGAGGAAGAAGAGATCGGAGACAGAGGAGGGAGGAGGATGAGGAGGGGAGAAAGAGGAGGATGATGAGGGAGAGGAAACCACAGCCTGAGGAGGAAGAGGATAAAGAGGAGGGAGAGGAGGAAGATGAGAAAGAGGAGACTGGGGGAAGGAAAGGAGGGAAAGCAGAGAGTGAAGGAAGAGGAAACCAGTGACAGAGGAGGAAGAGGAGAGGGCAGACTGAGGAAGAGGAGTGAGAGGAGGAAGAGGAGAAGGCAGACTGAGGAAGAGGAGTGAGAGGAGGAAGAGGAGTGAGCGTCTCCCTGGGGACCATAAGCGTCACTTGATCAGGTCAGAGCAGCAGTACAGGGAGTGTCCTCACGCTAAAATTAGCCCTGATGCCCTGCCTCAGCTTCCACAGAGACGAGCAGAGCACAGGCCACACATGGCTTCCTGTACGGACGCCATCTTTGTACTGTCCATTAGCAACACGTGCAGTTTTGGATATTTCCATAATTCCAGTGTTGGATCGAAGCACAGACGACAAAACACCAAAGAAACATGTTTAATAAAATAGAAAGAATCAGAAACGTCACGGCTGGTTCTGAACAGTAGTAGCAGTAGTAGTGTCAGCATCAGTATCAGTAGTAGTAGTATCAGTATCAGTAGTAGTGTCAGTATCAGTATCAGCAGTAGTAGTATCAGTATCAGTAGTAGTAGTATCAGTATCAGTAGTAGCAGTATCAGTATCAGCAGTAGTAGTATCAGTAGCAGTAGTAGTGTCAGCATCAGTATCAGTAGTAGTAGTATCAGTATCAGTAGTAGTGTCAGTATCAGTATCAGCAGTAGTAGTATCAGTATCAGTAGTAGTAGTATCAGTATCAGTAGTAGCAGTATCAGCAGTAGTAGTATCAGTATCAGTAGTAGTGTTAGCATCAGTATCAGCAGTAGTAGTATCAGTATCAGCAGTAGTAGTATCAGTATCAGTAGTAGTAGTATCAGTATCAGTAGTAGTGTTAGTATCAGTATCAGCAGTAGTAGTATCAGTATCAGTAGTAGCAGTATCAGTATCAGCAGTAGTAGTATCAGTATCAGTATCAGCAGTAGTAGTATCAGTATCAGTATCAGTATCAGCAGTAGTAGTATCAGTATCAGTAGTAGTGTCAGTATCAGTATCAGCAGTAGTAGTGTCAGTATCAGTAGTAGTGTCAGTATCAGTATCAGCAGTAGCAGTATCAGTATCAGCAGTAGTAGTATCAGTTTCAGTAGTAGTGTTAGTATCAGTATCAGCAGTAGTAGTATCAGTATCACTATCAGTAGTAGTGTCAGTATCAGTATCAGCAGTATTAGTATCAGCATCGGTAGTAGTAGTATCAGTATCAGTAGCAGTATCAGTATCAGCAGTAGTAGTATCAGTAGCAGTAGTAGTGTCAGTATCAGTAGTAGTAGTATCAGTATCAGTAGTAGTGTCAGTATCAGTATCAGCAGTAGTAGTATCAGTATCAGTAGTAGTAGTATCAGTATCAGTAGTAGCAGTATCAGTATCAGCAGTAGTAGTATCAGTATCAGTAGTAGTGTTAGCATCAGTATCAGCAGTAGTAGTATCAGTATCAGCAGTAGTAGTATCAGTATCAGTAGTAGTAGTATCAGTATCAGTAGTAGTGTCAGTATCAGTATCAGCAGTAGTAGTATCAGTATCAGTATTAGTGTCAGTATCAGTATCAGCAGTAGTAGTATCAGTATCAGTATTAGTGTCAGTATCAGTATCAGCAGTAGTAGTATCAGTATCAGTAGTAGTGTCAGTATCAGTATCAGCAGTCTTTGCCAGCACACGGGCTCATCACACAGGCGGCCATGTTTGTACTGCTCATTAGTGACATCTGCACACACTCCACACTTTCCAAAACTCACATGCAGCCGCCTGCCAGAGGGGCATCAGATGACACCAGATTATATGCATCATAAAAGAAAAAAAAGAATCCTTACTTTTCCTGCAGTGTCATCAGCTTCCTCCTGGGGTCTGAGGCTAACTGGAGGCACTGTTCTGTTTGCGTTTGCTTAATAAAATTAATCTGAGCTTTGTTTTAACCCTCTGACCTTAAAGATTGGACTTAATTGGAACTGCAGCTGTTAAACAAGTGTCTCGTTTCCATTTGGTGCGTGGACATAGGATGCATTTGAGGACATCATAACAGAATAAGTATTTGTGTTCATTTACCTTAATAATAAAAAAAAACTTCTTAAGCACAGCCCCTTGAGATCGTTCTTTTCACATTTGCTCTGTACGACTCCAAATACGATTTTCCACCGTGATGGACTTACAGCAGCCTTCGCATATTTATAGTAGTAGGTACCAGGTCGTAGTAATACTAGTAGTTTGTAGTAAGTAGTAGTAGCAGTAGTAGTAGCAGTAGCAGTAGCAGTAGCAGTAGTAGTAGTAGCAGTAGTAGCAGTAGCTGCATGGTTGTTGTTTACAGTAGTAGTAGTAGTATGCTGCAGTAGTTATGTTGCTGCTGCGTTAGCAGTAGCTCAGTGTTAGCAGTTGAAAATAGCAGTAGTTGTAGTGTTGGTTGTTATTATTGTAGTAGCTTGGAGCTGCATGATATTGGTATTGGCAGTTGTTATGATTTGTGGCAGTTGGTTATTGGTTTTTAAGGCTTGTTAAGCATGGTAATTATTCAGTGGCCATAGTGTTGTTATTGTTATTATTTGGTTGTTGTTATGTCAAGACCGTGTTGTTGTTGTTGTCATATGTTGTTGTTGACTGTTGTTGGTACATATTGTTGTTGTTGCTGGTTGTTGTTATTATTATTGTCAGCTGGTTATATAGCGGCAGTTGTTAAGTAAAACAAGAAATATCATATGTATGTTAGTAGTAGTGAGCATATTTATGGTCATGGTACTGGTTTTATTGTAGCATTGTTCCGGTTGTCATTGTTGTATATTATCAAGACATTATTGTTAGCATTGCTTGCTAGTAGCAATTGAGTTGATGAGCTATATTATCATGTTGGTTGTAGTCAGTTATTGTTTTGTTATTATTATTTGAACCAAGAGTGCATAATGAGCTACAATAACAATATTATATATTATTATTGTTCCGGTCATTACCAATAAGTCATTAGTTTAATATTAATATTATTGTTGTTATTGTTGTTTAAGAAAGAGCTAAGAGCTAAATAGCTATTGGCTAATGTTAATAATAATGTCAACTACATATTAACATTATTGATCAAGCATTGTTGGTTGTTTGTTGGTAAGAAAACATATTGTTAGATAAGAAAGAGCGGTAAGAAACGTTGTCGATGAAAGAATACATTGTTTAAGAAAATTTTACATAAATATTATTAATATGATTAACGAGTTGTTTTTGAATGGCGCAATAGCAGAACATCAATTATTATTATTTAGTATTATATTGTTATGGTAGCATATAACAGTAGTGGCCTAGTGTGCAGTGTGGTCAGTAGTTAGTGGTATCAGAAGCAGTAGTAGGTATGGTAGCGGTGGCAGTGGCAGTAGTAGCAGAGCAGCAGTAGCGGAGTGGCAGGTGGCAGTAGCAGCAGTATAGTAGTAGTAGTAGTAGCAGTAGCAGTAGCAGTAGCAGTAGCAGTAGCAGTAGTAGTAGCAGTAGCAGTAGCAGTAGCAGTAGTAGTAGCAGTAGTAGCAGTAGAAGCAGTAGTAGTAGTGGTAGCGGCAGTGGCAGTGGCAGTAGCAGTAGTAGTAGTAGTAGCAGTAGTAGTAGCAGTAGTAGTAGCAGTAGCAGTAGCAGTAGCAGTAGTAGTAGTAGCAGTAGTAGTAGTAGTAGTAGTAGTAGTAGTAGTAGCAGTAGTAGTAGTAGTAGTAGTAGTAATGACTCAGTAGTTCGAACATTCATCCACCAAACCAAAGGTCGGAGGGTCGTTCTTCTTCTTCACTTCTGTTGTTGTGTCCTCGGGCAAAGCACTTCAGCCCCTGAGTCTGTACGTGGTGTGAGTGATGAATGAATGAATGAATGAATAATGAGCACAGCCCCGTAAACAGACAGTCAGATCCACATTCCACACGTCCAAATCCCATTCGAACACATGTTCTGTGATGAACGAGGAGCTGCAGCATTTTCCCTTCTGCTTCTGGACGATAACAGCAGCTTCCACATTCCAAACGTCCTCTGGAGATGTTTGTGCTGCTGCTTCATGTCTGAGTCTCTACACTCACTTCCATGTTCCTGTTTTAGAGCGAAAAGCAGCAGGGTGGTTTTTAGCAGAGTGTGTGTAGAACCAAACAGACCTGATTGGACTAATGGAAACTCCCCAACCCCGAGCTTAAAACTGTCCATTCTACATTTGTGCTTCAATTAGCCGCATTCCCACTGTTTGTGGGACTGGACACGGCCACAGGAGGAAGAGGCTTTTACAAAACTCATTAGTTCAGTGTTGGCAAGTGCTCCAGACTCACCACTTAGGTCGAGCATCCTTTAATTGCCCGGGCATGTGGCCAAAATGCTGCATGTCCCGGGCATTCTGCTCCATAACATAACCTCAATTACTTTACAAGGGTTTATTTAATATTTACAAATGTTCTATCAGCTCATAAAATAAAATCATCTTTATACTAAATTTAAAGGTCCTTCATTAGGCCAAACGGACTCGTGTGAGGTTTAGGATGTGTTACAGTGTTGTTCCCTCATCAAAAAGATCCCTGGACTTGAGTCTTGTTTCATTTGTTTGAGTAATTTATACATTTCCACAGCGCAAAACGTTCTGTTCCACCTTGTGATGTCATGAAGTGGTAGTTCTCGAGTCAGCAGTGTCCTTTTCCCTTGGCTCAGTCGAGATGGGCGATTCCAGGACTTAAATTACCCGAATGACGTAAACGTTGTTGGTTGAGCCACTGACCCACAGGTTCCAGCTCCACAGATAAAAGCTGCTGTTGTGTCCTTGGGCAAGACACTGAGCCCACCTCACGCCACCAGCGTATAATAATATATATAATACAATATATATAATAATATATAATACATTAATATATATAATACATTTTATTTATGAGGCGCCTTTCTGGACGCCCAGGGTCACTTCACAGCAACAGAAATGAAGTAGGATTTAAAAATAGAGCCACAGAAACAGTATTTAACAGGATTTAAGTGATTGATTTTATTTTCTTAGTCTCCAGTGTTTAGTGATGAGGCCGTTCACACAGTGTTTAGTGATGAGGCCGTTCACACAGTGTTTAGTGATGAGGCCGTTCACACAGTGTTTAGTGATGAGGCCGTTCACACAGTGTTTAGTGATGAGGCCGTTCACACAGTGTTTAGTGATGAGGCCGTTCACACAGCAGCTTTGACCCAGTGGATCAGGGAGGGAACAAAAACCTGATGGTTTTGGTATAAATAAAGTCAGAATTTAATAAACACGATTGTAAAACAAAACATGTGAAAATATCGATAATAAAAAACCTGAACTAAAAAACTAAATAACAGGATGAACACAACAATTTCCTCACCTCCTCTCACCTCCTCTCTGCTCCTCACCTCCTCTCACCTCCTCTCTGCTCCTCACCTCCTCTCACCTCCTCTCTGCTCCTCACCTCCTCCTTGCTCCTCACCTCCTCTCTGCTCCTCACCTCCTCCCTGCTCCTCACCTCCTCTCACCTCCTCTCTGTCCTCACCTCCTCTCTGCTCCTCACCTCCTCTCTGCTCCTCACCTCCTCACCTCCTCCTTGCTCCTCACCTCCTCTCTGTCCTCACCTCCTCTCTGCTCCTCACCTCCTCTCTGCTCCTCACCTCCTCTCTGCTCCTCACCTCCTCTCTGCTCCTCACCTCCTCTCTGCTCCTCACCTCCTCCCTGCTCCTCACCTCCTCCCTGCTCCTCACCTCCTCCTTGCTCCTCACCTCCTCTCTGCTCCTCACCTCCTCTCTGCTCCTCACCTCCTCTCTGCTCCTCACCTCCTCCGTGCTCCTCACCTCCTCCGTGCTCCTCACCTCCTCTCTGCTCCTCACCTCCTCTCTGCTCCTCACCTCCTCCTTGCTCCTCACCTCCTCTCTGCTCCTCACCTCCTCTCTGCTCCTCACCTCCTCTCTGCTCCTCACCTCCTCCTTTCTCCTCACCTCCTCTCTGCTCCTCACCTCCTCTCTGCTCCTCACCTCCTCCTTGCTCCTCACCTCCTCTCTGCTCCTCACCTCCTCTCTGCTCCTCACCTCCTCCCTGCTCCTCACCTCCTCTCTGCTCCTCACCTCCTCTCTGCTCCTCACCTCCTCCCTGCTCCTCACCTCCTCCCTGCTCCTCACCTCCTCTCTGCTCCTCACCTCCTCCCTGCTCCTCACCTCCTCTCTGCTCCTCACCTCCTCCTTGCTCCTCACCTCCTCTCTGCTCCTCACCTCCTCCCTGCTCCTCACCTCCTCTCTGCTCCTCACCTCCTCCCTGCTCCTCACCTCCTCCCTGCTCCTCACCTCCTCCCTGCTCCTCACCTCCTCTCTGCTCCTCACCTCCTCCCTGCTCCTCACCTACTCCCTGCTCCTCACCCCATTCACCTGTTGCAGTATCTCAGCCGGTCCAGTAGGTGGCGGTAAATCCAGGTGAGTCAGTTTCTGCTGCTTTAATGAGCCTCAGGTGAGCACAGGTCAGACTCCAGGACTGAAGCTCAGAGACACGTGAGTAAAACTGAGCTGAAAACGGTCAGAATCAGTTCTGTTGTAGATGGATTAGAATAAAGATTAAAACTGTTACAAATATTCATGGTGAAGGTTTTCGACCTGCTGCTACTACTACTAATACTGCTACTACTACTACTACTACTACTACTACTACTACTACTACTACTACTACTACTGCTGCTACTACTACTACTACTACTACAACTACTACTGCTACTGCTACTACTACTACTACTACTACTACTACTGCTGCTGCTACTGCTACTACTACTGCTACTGCTACTACTACTACTACTACTACAACTGCTACTGCTACTGCTACTACTACTGCTACTACTACTGCTGCTGCTACTGCTGCTACTACTGCTACTACTACTGCTACTACTACTACTACTACTACTGCTGCTGCTACTGCTGCTACTGCTGCTACTACTGCTACTACTACTACTACTGCTGCTGCTACTGCTGCTACTACTGCTACTACTGCTACTACTACTGCTGATGCTACTACTACTGCTGACCATCTTCTTAAAAAGGAGGAGCAGGATTGGGCTGATGTAGAAGTGCCCCACAGCCAAGGACAGCAAAAGAAATGAAAACACTACAGGTGCAACGACATCCAAGACTCACGATACGATATTATCACAGTGCAAAGCTCACACTACGACATTTATTACGATATCGTGGGAAAGTTCATGATATTACGATATTCTACATAATAACAGACTGACTCTAAAATACTTCAGTCATTTGGTGCAACATTTATTGTCATTAGGGATGGAACGAAATCCAAATCTCTCTGTACGATATTTTCACCATAAACATCTCACTGGACCAGATTTATTACAATATAAAACTGTGAATCTGCTCCTTTTTCCTCTAAAAATGCTTCACAGACTTAATCCAAAGAATGAAGATGTAAAAGTGCTTAGAACAGTTATTTCTTCATGTCGTCTGCACTGAAACGGAGCAAAGGATCATGGTCTATGTAGTTCCCTCTGTTTTTTAGCTATTTCTGCATCAGAACTGTTCATTTAAGCAAAGACACTTGGGATTCGATATATTGTGATGGTCACGATATTATTGTGAGACCTTTGACGAGTCGATATCACCAGATTTCAGTTACGTCCGTAGAAAATACTAAACAAGTCAGAGAACCTTAGGTCTGGTCACGTAACGGTGTGAATGGGTGAGCGGTTCCTTGTTGTAAAGCACCTTTGAGGTGGAAAAATGTTGTATAAAAATGTGACCATGACATCACAAGGTGGAACTGAGTATTTTCAGTTTGATTGACTGAGTTTGATTTGTGTGTTAAACATGTGAATGAAACAAAACACAACTCCAGGTCTGTTTGTGATGAGGAAACCACATTCTAACAGAAAACAGCAGTGTGAATATCACATGAATATCTTTTTTGCTTTGCCTAGAATGTTCTGCAGTGTGGCATTAACCTTCCTTTGACTCAAGCACACGAGTTGTTGCTGCTAAAAAAAAACATGCGATCAGTTTCTGCCCAATCCTCGTGGCCCCTGACCCTCTGACCCCCTCTGTGACCCCCTGACCCCCTGTGTGAGTGCTGAGCCCATCTTATTAAGTAAAATAAAAACCTTAAAATGTGTCTTTTAAGATGAATCTGCTTAATTCAAGTTACTTTAACTGTGCAGGTTTTAGTTCATCTGGACCTAAATCTCACGGTGAACGTGTGTAAACTGGTTCTGGTAAAGGTTTGAGGTTTAATGTTGGAGGTGTAATTATCAAATGGAGCTCGTGCTTTCGTCTTTCACGACCTTTGTTTGCTCTGAAATGGCCCCTTGTTTTTCACTGGGGCTCTGGACTGTTGGTATAAGCTGTTATCGATTTCCCCTCTGTTCCCCATTCTGCCCCTTTATGAGCTCACATCATTCACACTGCTGCGCCTCACGCCCTGTCCCTCCCTCCCTCTCTTTCTATCACTCTCTTTCTATCACTCCCTCTCTTTTTATCGCTCTCTCCCTCTTTCTATCGCTCTCTCTCTCTTTCTATCACTCTCTCTCTTTCTATCACTCTCTCCCTCTTTCTATCACTCTCTCCCTCTTTCTATCACTCTCTCCCTCTTTCTATCACTCTCTCTCCCTCTTTCTATCACTCTCTCTCCCTCTTTCTATCACTCTCTCTCCCTCTTTCTATCACTCTCTCTCCCTCTTTCTATCACTCTCTCTCCCTCTTTCTATCACTCTCTCTCTCTTTCTATCACTCTCTCCCTCTTTCTATCACTCTCTCCCTCTTTCTATCACTCTCTCCCTCTTTCTATCACTCTCTCCCTCTTTCTATCACTCTCTCCCTCTTTCTATCACTCTCTCTCCCTCTTTCTATCACTCTCTCTCCCTCTTTCTATCACTCTCTCCCTCTTTCTATCACTCTCTCCCTCTTTCTATCACTCTCCCTCACACACACACAAACACACACTACAGGCTTAAACCGAAGTCCATTTAAATAAAGTCCATTTCTCTCAGAGCTCAGCAGATCACTGTAACAATCTGGAAACAAGCACCAACACTGGTCTGTGTTTATGTTATAGACTTAAGAGAAAAAAAACATTAGCCACTTCAATTTTCAAAATGGCGGCCATTTTCCAAGATGGCCGCCGATTCAGGTATAAGAAACACAAATATTACCACAGAATCGCACTGCTTGGGTCGATTTTGATGATTTTAGTAATAAATCTCATATTTTTGAGCATGTGAAATTCAAATTAATTACCTCGATTTCGTTAAGCACTTTTATATACCATTGCTAACCAAAACAATGAAAAAAATCACACAAAAACTTTACCTTGTAGCAAAATCTTTATAACATATTGTGTACAACCACAAATCTTCCTTATATTTACATTGAATAGCTTAATTTAGTGCCATAACTGGACATTTAGGTTATAAATATTTAACATGTACAAGAAAGAAAACTTAAATCAGAACTTGACGAGTCATCTCAGTACAATGAAAAAATCAAAAACACATCATAACTTTGAGTTTGATCTGGTTTCTGCCTCTGCTGTTGTAGACTCTCTCTCTGTTGTAAAGGTCCGTCAAACAGTGCATGTGGTATTTCAGCTCCTGTGCAATATCCTCTCCACCACTTCGCTTTGCCAGGAGCTTGCCATCATTCAGCGTTTTGGCGCATTCATTCAGCCTCATTAAGATGCATTGTCATCACTTGCCTTAGTTCAGATGCTGGATGTTCTCTTTCACACAAACAGCAAAGAGATGTTAAGCCTTCATTGCTGGTCCTTTGTAGCTCAGCGGGGCTTTCGTTTGACTCAGTACTTTGACCACCAGCTCTTCTCTTTCTTGCTCGGTGTAATTTGGTGTTGTTGAAGAGAAGACGACAGCTTTGGTGGTACTTTGCCTTGTTTTTTCTCAATGTTTCTTCTACACTATCTCCCTCATCAAGCCTTGCTGGATCCAGAAAGATTGGCAGCTCATTTATGGCATAAAATAGAGGAACATTGGTTGCAACATGGCATAGCCGTCATGTTCCTTTGAACATGAATAATGTTCAGGGGGTGATTTCAGGTCTTCATTTTTCTCCTTCTGGCAGAGGCAACATTTGCTCCAGTCTGTTTTCCATTTAAAAGTTGCTTTATCTGAATTTGCCATCGCTTTTATATTGTTTTATCGTTTATCGTTTTAGTCGGTTATACATTCATCAAGGTCGAGGGATTATCCTTTTACCACCTTGATCACATTATTATAAGGCACATTCAGGTATGGGATACAACTAGGTTTGGACATATCTTATCAGAGTGTGGCCTACACCGAGCCTGATCATTCATCCAGTGTCTTTTAATTCCCGTGTGATCTGTAGACCTTCCAGGTAACTACATGCTAGAGTCATGTAAAGCCCTGTTACCCTTGGTTCGGCTGGCACACCCTGTCAACTCAGGTGCGGCTATCTAACTACAACAGACTAATGTACTAATAGCTGATGTGGGGCTATGTTAGACAGCATTTGGGATACTAAAGTACTACATATATCCTACAGCTAAACAGCTATATTAGTAACACTGAGGTGAGTATTTAGCAGACACTGAACCCCCTGCTGAGTTCCACAGCAGTGGTGTCACCAGTGTGCCCTGTTGCGCCTTGACATCCACTCCACATCCACTTGATCCTTGGTGTGACACCTCCTTTATGTGATTGCATATCAGTGAAGATGAATGGAAATCATTCTTACTTTGTGCACATGGTGAGGATTTCACTGTAATCTTTGTGTAACCCTCACCTAGTTTAGACCACGAGGCGACATGGTGTCAGGGGGTGTGGTGGTTACTGTGCACATGTAGCTTCTAGGAGCCAGAGGTTAAAGTTGGGTCAGCAGTGAGGACCAGTGCTAGAGTCCATCCAGTGGATATGTCTGACTGCTAAAACAAAGGTACTACCTGTACCACTACATCCCTACACCCATCTATTGATACACTTCTGTTGGTACTACCTACTTTGATTTTTAGCTGACATGAACTTATTTAATCATAATTGTTGAGAATTATGTATAAGAGGCTTCTAAGTATTTCCGTAATTCTAAATTGAGCTTCTACATGGTATAAAATTAATAATTAGACACCAGGACCAATAATTTGAGACATATATCTACAATTTTATTGCAAAAAAGTGATTTCAGGTTACAGAAATGGCAGCCATCTTGAAAAAAGCCGCCATCTTGAATTTTCAAGTGGCTAATGTGTTTTTTGGAAAGAGTAATCCCTAAAGGAGTATGTGTGCCAATTTTGGTGCTTGTTTCCGGATTTGAAAGATTTCTGTGAAATGTGCAATTATCTGCTGAGCTAAATCCTCTGGTCTTGTTTTCAGGAAATCTCAGACTTCGACCTCCAGGAGTTGGTGCTGAAGTCCATCGGGCGTCTGACTCTGGTGCGTCAGACCTTCCCCATGCCCCAGAACACCACCCAGCGCTGTGTGACGAAGAACCACCGCATCAACACCTCCCTGTGCGACCCCAAGAACCCCCGCAGCCAGCAGCTCGAGGTGGGGCCCTTTATCTGCCGCTCTGGAGTATTTATGCTGCACTGCTGCCGTTAAGAGGGCGTTTTATGCTAAATCAGCTTTATTTTTAGCTTTCTGCCGTGTTATAATGTTCCCTCGTCAAAAACACGCCTGAAGAGGTTTTACATGTCGTACATGGATGTTTGAGTATTTTAGAGATCTCTCCAGGGCCGTATTCAAACCCTTTTGACACTTTGCAGTAAGATTCTGTCCAGTCTCAGCCCACGTCTCCATAAATATACAAAAGCGAGATAGAAAACTGTGCACCCCAACCTGACAAACCCCATGTGACCTGCAGTAATTTCATGAGCAGGACACATGTGATTATGTTGTGATAGTGACTTAGCACAGAGCAAAGGGAGAGGAGACTCCAAAAGAACTCAACTAAAAGTATTAAACACATTAATGTAAGAATTTCAACAATAAAAGAGGACAGTGATCTAAATACCGTAAAATACCAAATAAGGGGGTTTGTTTCAGTAACTTAACAGACCAGATGTTCTGTTCCTTCCTCACAAAAATCTCACTCAGTAAAACTTAAAATATGGTGCTCAAATTCTTTTAACCAGTCAGACTATAACTTAAGGCCGCCACACACACGACAGGATTTTTCAGTCTTAAACAATTTTTTAAATGTGTAACAAAAAGCGCAAACACCACAGACACGAGGAGAAACTTATGAGACTTAAAATCTCTGATCTCCCAGACTTCAGCAGGATCTGTGTGAGGAGCACAGGATATAAAGCTGTGAGGCTGTGATGGCCTCAGCTGTTTCCTGTCTGCAGTAAAACCAGTCGCTCTGAGACTCTGAAGTGTTAAAGATCAGACTCTGCACTTCCACTTTAGACACAAGTCAAACTGTGGGATGATTATTTGTGAAATGTGGAGCAACACTTCAGATCCAGGATTTTTAAAGCAGAAAAGAGGAGATGAAGTCCACAGGAAGTAGAGTCACTGTCACTGATCTGCAGCTTCACCCTGATCCGTGGCTGTGGATGGAAACAGACACACAGGAGGAACTACTCTTGATATTTTACTTCCAAAGAACGCCTCAAACTGGAATAACAGCACAGTTTTGTGGAGTCATTATTTGTGGAGGACAATTTCTATGGATAATGTGGGTAAGACGCTGCACTTTAAATTTACCACTTTATGGGAGGTGAGTGATAAAGTCTTATTATTTTCGCTCTATCCCGAGTTTGTTGTTTTATCGTCTGTTTCCGTCGTGTTGTTGATGTTCGGTGGTTCTGATCTGACACTGACTCCACACATGAGGAGCAGCGGCTTCAGAATCGCACCCGGAGACACAAAGTCGGGTCACACCTCCCCAAATTTGGGAAGAAGAAATCACAGCTAAAATCGGGCAAATCCTCCTGTAGTGTGTGGCCTTTAGGCGACTTTCTGCACAGACGTGGCTTTGTTAATTTGAAATGTTCCCACCAAATATTTACAAAGACGGAGTTTCCCACGTTTGAAAGCGTTTATGCAAATGAGCCGTGTGGTTTAAAGTTTTTGTTTGTGTAGAGACGACGTGAGCATCAGACTTCTGTCTTCAGCTCGTACATTAGACTCTGCGTTTATTTATCAAAATGCACCCAGAATTTAAAGGTGTTCAGTAAATACTGCATAGTGGAATGTCCCCTCTTTAAGGTACATACGACAGATTTTCGTGCTTGTGTAATTATTACTTGGTTTGGTGGATTGTACCAGGTCAACATTCATCATAGTTTTTTCTTGTTTAGTCAAGACTGAAAAGAAAAGTACTCGCTGACTCCTAACACCGAATTCCTACAAAAACTCAACTCCGAAAACTCCTTCCAAAATGTAAGGACAATTTACGGACAAAGACGACATTTGTCTGGCAGTTTAAACCTTCATTTAATAGAACAGAGCCATTATCACCCATTATTATTAGTCTGTTCATAACAATTGTGTAATTTAGAAGCATTTTGTCCTTGTTAACATTGCGGTTGCTAAGTAACAGTTATATAATTATATTTATGTCTGTCGTATCTGCTGCCAATGTCCAACCAAGAAGTTAAATTATGGACTTTACCACAAAAAAAAAAGTACACAACCACCGTGTCAACAGTTCCTTATGTGACCCCAACTGGACAGCTGGACGTGGGTGTCCATTTTCCTCAAATCCGTCCACTCTGGAATATTTCTGCTGCTTCCTGCCTTTAGGGGATTAATAGATCATGTCATTGGCAGCGTTTTGCATTGGACCATATGTGTGGCCATGTGGTCCTTCTGACAAAACCATTGTGCAAGTGAAATATGGACAAAATGAACCCAATTACCATAATGTTGAGAAGTGTAGGGCAAAGCAGTTTTTTATTTTCTTTTTTTTTTTAACGAAGACCTGCCGTCTGAAGCGCACTGTGAGCCAAATGGAAAGGCAGCGTTTGCCGTATATAGAGGAGTCATCAGAGGTTTGAAAGAGACCAAAAAGTCCACCAGGCTCATTTTCTCACAACGGCTAAGTATGCTAATTAAGATTTAATTATACAATCTCCATATGCACATAGATTATGATTTTACCATTTGGCCCATTCACCACTTACAGGTCAAAACATTTCCATAGTAACGCGCTGTGAAATATTTTTTATTTAATGTTTTTTGCGGGTGCACTGCGTCTCTTTTCTAGTGGACAGACGCCGCCTGTTTGCCTACAGAGAGTTACTGATAGCTTACAGTCATATTACGCTGGTGGGGTTCTGTATGCCTGTTTATGGCAGAATCTTCAGCAGTTTCCTTGGCGACGCGATGCAAAAACAACTCTGATAAAGTCTAATTTGGCTAACAGAGCTTCAGACAGAGCAGAGCCTCTAGTTAGCGTCGCAGCCCCGGGTGATGTCGATGAGAAGTATCAGAAGGTTCCACAGTGTGACTTTGAACCAACCTGTCACCATGGAGACCAGTAGCGATGTCAGATAAGCGAGAGTTTTTTCGATGTATTTTCAAGCAACAAAAGAAATGTGAGGTAGATGAGTTTAAGGCAATACTGTGGAACATTCCAGACAAAGCAGTAACATCTCCATGGAGACAATGAACTATTTATTTATATTTATATATATATATATACATATATATATATATATATATATATATATATATATATATATATATATATATATATAAATACAGAAATGCTTTAGCAGTTGTTAGTTTACAGTATCTAAACCCATAAAATACATTCTTTATCTTAAATAGATCCCAACAGAAAACAAAGTAAAAGATTCCCACCACACATGCACCATTCGTTCTTTTCCATTTCAATTAAGAACGAAAAACAATAAAATGGGGGAAAAAAAGTTTATTTCATTTCACTTCTGTGTCAAACAAAAAAAAAAACCCATTTCCACCTCGATTTCCCATATTTAATTAGTGTTCCGTGTGAATTTAATGCCGACCAACCAAAGAGTTTACGGCTGCTTCCTGTTTCTCGTCGTGGAGTTCAGCAGTTACTTTCTAAGGTGCGGAAAAGTAAACTTGGTGCTATAAAAGAAGAGGACACACAAAACTGCAGTGATTTTTCAGGTAAGACTAGCAGCAAATAAACCTGAGAGAATAAAATATCAAAATTAAAATAAGCACTGAGACTGTTTTTGATGTTATTTGAAGTAAACTTTAAATTAAATATTGGAAATAGAGGTCAGATCTGTTCTTTTTGTTTTTTTGACACTTAAATGGAATAAGGAAATAACAAACTGTTTTCCCATTTTATTGTTTTTCGTTCTTAATTGAAATTCAAAAGAACAAAAGGTACATGGACCTTGATTCTTTGCAATTTGTCTCCCCAGATCTGCAGATAACACTTTTGTAATCTGTGCAAAAATGACTACGTGATGCTGCTAATTATATCACTGATTAAGAAAATAAAACAGGAGAACGAAGTGCAGAGGAGTGGGCGTGTACGGGTGGAGGTGAAAACAGGGGGAGAACAGAGCAATGATGACTTGAATGAACAAAACATGTACAAATCACTCTAAATGCAACTTCTGAGAGGGTAAAAGAGAGCGGGAAACCATTTAAAAGCTCCAAAAAGTCGATTTTGCCTAATACTTCCCTGCTACACATACTGAATTACATAATGAATGGTAAATGACATTTCTAGAGGTTGTATCTGGGTCGGTGGCCAAAGATCCAGGGCTGAAATGATCCAAATGATTCTAGTGAAGGTGTAGGAGTTTAAAAAACACAATGGAGCACTTCCTGTATTACCAAGGTGGGACAGAGTGTTTTCTGTTTGAGAGGAGGACTAAATACACTACATATTTTGTTGTTTCGTGCGTTATGAATGAAACAGTGAAGCAAAACTGACACAAAACCCAACTCCAGCTATGTTTTTGATGAGGAACAACGTTATAACAGAGATCAGAACAAACAAACCCTTAGAAACCCTTTAAAGTCCATTGGAAGCTTCATCTTTTCCTTTTCCAGTGCTGCAGCCCTGTCATTAACGCTCCTAACTTGTTGCTAGTCTCACTGGTAGTTCCCAGTTTAACAGCTATAATCCCGAAGACACGCCCCTTTTATTATACACCCCGCTGAGTAATGAGTGGTGGTTGTTTTGCAATGCATCGTGGGATATCTTGAGTCCTTTATATTCACTCCATATCGCTATAATTGCCTTCCTACTTGTAGATGAGGTTCATATGATGTAGATGAGGTTCATATGATGCAGATGAGGTTCATATGATGCAGATGAGGTTCATATGATGCAGATGAGGTTCATATGATGCAGATGAGGTTCATATGATGCAGATGAGGTTCATATGATGCAGATGAGGTTCATATGACGCAGATGAGGTTCATATGATGCAGATGAGGTCCCATATTACACAAAATTGACTCTTGTGAGATTTAAAGGTGCATTGTGTAACTTTTCTGGTGAAGGGTTCGTCAAATGTTTTTCTTCACGGAGATGTTCCTGTATGTAAGCCGGGGCGGCTCAGAACAAATGCAAACGGTGCAACAAATACAAATGCCAGAACACAACAAAAAGCCACAACACGACAAAGATCCACGACGGAAGTGACCGCGGGCCTCTATTTTCCAACGGAGCAAACGAGGGGGATCAAGCGGGAAGGAACGGAGAAGTGAATGAAGTTGGAAATGTAAACAAAAGTAATTTATTGTTTTGTGGCAGGATCGATGTCTCTGTCTGACCGAGTCCCGCACCCACTTCCGTTGTGGCTTTTTGTTGTGTTGTGGCGTTTGCATTTGTTGTGAGCCTCCCCGGCTTCCGTAGTCTGGAATGTCTCACAATACGGTGATAAAACTTTCTATCTTCACGGAGACCAAACCAGACCAAGTCACAGGTCAGATCTGTGGAGAGGCGACCCTGCTCACAGTCAGAATGCCTGTTTTTCTGGGTATTTTGAGCTATAAAACCACCTGTAACTGAATACATGCAAGACAGAGCTGTTTAATGTCACACTGTGGAACATTCGAAGCAGAGAAGTGACAGATCCAGAAAAGCATTTAAGCTATGGAAGAATGTTGTGACATCCTGTTATGACCCAAAATAAATGAATCACAACATATTCAGGAAGGACAGCTTTTATTATTATTATTATTTCTGTTTGTAGGTTTGAATGTAAAAACAAAACCCTTAACCCATGATAAAAATAACAAACGACCTTGGTGATCCGGCCAATATAAAATAAGGACGTGCACTGGCCGCTGTCCTTACCCAACAAAAACACAACTCAAACTGTCCCTACATAAAATAACAAAAGGAAAACCGGACGCCCGGAGCAAAACAACAACAAAAAGAAGAGAGGCTAACAAAAAGCTACTGAAACACCGGAGCAGGAGAGCCCGCGAGGCAGCTCCCCCAGCGGAAACCAGCGCAAAAAAAGGAAACTTACATCCAAAAAATCATTTACAAAACAAAACTAGGAAAAATACTCCCTAAAATATAGACAATGAAATAAACAGGGGAAAACAAAGTGCTCAAACCAACGCCGCCTCAAAAACATGTCTGGAGTTGTGTTTTGTTTCATTCACACATGTTTGAGTAATCTCCTACTTTTACTCTGTCTACATCTCCTTCCTGCATCACCTCATGACATCACAAGGTGGAATAGAGCGTTTTTGGCAGCACAGTGGCTGAGTGGCAACACTCACGCCTCACAGCAAGAAGGTTGTGGGTTCGATCCCCGGGTCGCCTGGGCCTTTCTGTGTGGAGTTTGCACGTTCTCCCCGTGTCTGGATGAGTTTCCTCCGGGTTCCAGTTTCCCCCATCAACTCAAAACATGCAGCACCTGAACTAACATCAAGAACCATGACGTCCTCCTCCTGTGAGCTCCACCTGCAGAGGGGTTCAGGGGGGTCAGGGGCTGTGAGGAGCAGCTGACCCACCTGGATTAACCAGGAGAAGATGGACGGATGGTTTGAGAGAACCCAGGTTAATACATGCAGGGTTTGTGTGTTAAACGTGTGAATGAAATGAAACAAAACACAACTCCAGGTCTGTTTGTGATGAGGAAACATAACATAGATCAGAAAATAGCGTCTCATGGGCCTTTTACACTGGCTCTGTCCCTGTAATACTATAATTAACTGCACCTAAAGGAAGGATATCACAAAGAGGAGACAAAACACAATGAATGTCTCACTTTTTCTGAGAGATAAACAGTGTCCCAAGGGAGAAAACCCATTTGTCTGTCCCATGGTGACCCACTGTATAATTACCTAAGCAACTTTAGCTGTGTTGTTGAATGTTGGGGTTCAAATGTTGCGTAGAAATCATGTGATGACTTTGTGAGCTCTTCTTTGGCACTTTTGAGTGAGACTAACAATGAGCCCTTAGGTCAGTGTGTGTGAGGTTTCCCAGTCAGCAGGTCTGTCACGACAACAACATGAAGTGTAATGGACAGAAAATATCACTGGAAAACTGTGATACTGTGACATTATACGACTTACGCAGGATAATCCCCCCCAAATATCTGTTTCTAAATTTAGAGTAGCATTAATAGTGCATTGTGTAATTTTTGGGTCCAGGGTACGTCAAATGTTTTTCTCCATGGAGATCTTACGGTTTCATCTGAAGTGTTTAACATCCTGTAACTTTTATCTGATGAAAACATATCCAAGGCTATAAAATCCCAGCATGGATTAGAGGTGAGGCAGTGGAAACAGCCTGGAGTGTGCTCCTTCTAAAATCAGTGAGTCATTTACAAAAGACAGTCTTGAAACATGCAAATCTAAATAGGGAACAAGCACCGGGATGATTGCGTTTGAATATCTTACACTATTTAGGTCAGTGTTCTGTTCATGTGTAATAAAAGTGTCTTCATGCAGTCAGTGCCGTCTCTGCCTGAGCTTCTGCTGTTCTACAACTCGATTTCTGATACATAGATTATTATCTATAATGGATGGGACAAGATCTTCCGAGTCAAAACTGCCAGGAGATTGTCCACACATGAGATCTCGTCAGATTTTTTCTGCTGTATGTTTGGGTATTGGTGGAATGTTCACAGTTAAGATGGAGACACAGCGCATAGGCTACGCTTCATGCTTAATTAGATTTTTTTAATGAAATCTGATTTTTTGGCGTGGTTGCTCACAATTCCAATTAAATGCGACTTGTGTGTGAGCTCCAGTGTGAACTTTAAACTCCCCAAAAGTGTCCTGTATGAGCAGAGGAGACACCACGGCGTAGTGAACGAGCTCAGTGTTTATGGAAGTCGCCTGAACATGGATGCTAGAATTAAGCTCCTGGCGATTTTAAAGTCGTTGTCGAGCCAGAGCATGTACAACTTATTTGTTTTGAGGAGGAGATAAAGAAGGAGAAGGACGAGGTTTTAGACTATGGCGTTTTGTGGGGAAGTGGCAGCAACGTCCATAGAAAGGAAGGGATTGTTGTGTGCTTCACTAACACAGTGTTCATGCACAGTGTTCCTATGTCGAGAAGAACGTGTGTGTACATTTGTGAGCACGTGGGTCAGATGAATGCGACCTGGCCATTCAGACTGAAGTCGCATGTCAAAAGATCGGATATGTATCTGTTTTAGGAGCACATATCTCAGTGGTCTGGGTCACATTTGAAAAAAAATGGATCCGTGTCATTCAGACTGTGCTTAAAAGATCAGATACAGGTCACATAGGTCACTTCAGGCTGCAGTCTGAACGTAGACTTATTATCAAACACAACCAAATACAGTTTAAGATTGTATGAAAACTCAATAAAAATGGTCCTGTTTATAACGATGTGAGCGACGAACTGAAAAACTACTGCTGTTTGTTTAACCGGACAAAGCAGCTCGTCGTTGTAGTTCCAACTAAGTCAGTTCTTTCTTTTCAGATTAAAATAAATAAGTGTTGCAAAACCTCAGATCAGCTGCAAAGTGTCAATCAGTAGTGATGTTTTCATTTCAAACTGAGACGTCGCCGGTGTGGACCTCGCCAAACATCGCCCAAAGTCTAAACGTTAATAGAAGCCAATGTTATGGCGTTTCTGTTTGATGCATTTATCACTACACATTTGACAAGCCGCTCTATATCTGACGTCTCCTTTGATTTCTTTTCTCAAATCCATTATCGCCCTCTACAATTCATCATATAAGGTGGTGTTTGTTTCTTTTTTCCCATGTTATTTTTCACATAGACTGTTTTTGTCCCTCTGGGGTGGTAATATGCAATTATAGTCCTTTGGTATTGGCGTGAGTCACCAATCTGCTGACAAATAACAGACAAGAGACGGAGACGCGCTCCTCTGTACGCGTCACGTTTAGATCTGAAATTGAATTAATGTGTCGCTGATTTATGGGAACGCCCGGGGGAGCGCTGTGATGAGGGGTGGAGAACACAGGAAATCCCAAATGACATCTTTACACAGACGTAGCATGATGTATTATAGATATGAAAATACTGTGGATAACTTCACACTGGTGTTTTAATTTCAAGGAATGGAAGGAAAAATGGAAATAAACTGAAAGAGTATATAGTTCCCATAGACTGTATATATAAATGGACACAGATAACCCACAAGCCGTCACGCGTTCCAAATAGGAAGTGAGCATGGGGGCGTTCCTGGCTCCATCGACTTGTGTCCAATTGACTTTACATTGAAAAATAGTCATCCCTCTGTAACTGCTGCAGAGAGCTTCATCTTTATGGTTGTAAAGTGTCCGTATTAATGTCTGTACATGATCCTGATGGTTTTATGTTTGCTTTGCTTTGTTTTGTCCATAAATAACTTCCTGTTCCTAATATGGAACTGATTCTAATTTCACCCCAGGCTGGAGCCGCCTAGTGCCTCTGCTCCTTTTCATTTCTTTCCAGCGACTAAGTCAGGAATCAGAATACACTCTGCGATTTGCAAGAACCCCCGAAGTGATTGTGTTGCATTTTTTGTATGAAAAGCACTCTATAAATACAGTTTGATTGATTGAAGTTGTAGTCAGCGCATTGGCCAATCAGAGAAGCCGTGTGTTGTCCAGAACCAACCTGAGTTGCAATAGCGACTGTAGACGCCATCCTCCTTTGGACTTCCTTTGTCAAATAATAACTAAGCATTTTTTATCGTACATGTAGTTAATATGATTAACTTAGGTTCAGGAGCAGGACCACGCCTCAGCCGCCCTCGACTCCTCTCCAGCCAATCACAGCTCACTTCTGTCTCGCCTCCCAGAAGTCTATTTACAGCAGCCTGTCCCTGAAACCCAGTTTGTCCCGAATAACTCAACCCCACACTCCCGACCCATATCTGTTCACTTCCAGACATAAGACACCTACGAGGGGGTCCCGTCCTGCTGGGCCATGTGAATATTGACACTGAACCCCCACCCCGAGTCTCAACCCAGCCAAACTGCCTCGTCTCCATATAATAAATGCTTTTTGCACTTGTGGTGTTGGCGTGGTCCTTGCTAGTGAACTTTAATTTGTAAGTTCACTTTGCAGACACGGCAGTGCTCCTGACAGACATGTTCACTCTCAGTTTGCTGTTGTGCTGGTTTTACTCTGACTCCGCTGATCGTTCCGCCGCATTACAGACGTCACCACCAAATAGCAGCGATTGGTTAAATAAATAAAGTACCCACCTACCGTCGAGCGAATGAATCCTAATGCTGCGAGGTCAGACGGTTTCCACGAAGTGAACCCAGCTGAGGAATCAGGCTGGTGACTGCTGGCCTCATGAGCTTCATCTGACTTGGAGCGAACGCTATGGTGACGTCACAGTCCCATCTGTGTGAAAAGGCCCATTATAATGTTCTTTCCTCATCGAAAACATACCTGCAGTTCAGGCATGTTTTACACACAAACCCTGCAGAAAACGGAAAACTGGAAATGCCAATTTCAACTGAACGAAAGGTAAAAGGAGCTTTAAACTACCACTGCATGACATCACAAGGTGGAACAGAGCGTTTTGAGCTTTGGAGATGCAAACTTTGGCCTGTAGAAGTTTGTGTTGTCGTCTGAAACACAGCAATAACTTCAAACTGAGAAAAGAGCCTGATATAATTTTGTGGGAGTTTCAGTTAGAGAAATATCCCAACTAAAATCCACAGATTACTGATTAGCGATCGGGTAAACAAACCTGCTCCGTTTCAAAAACTGCAGCTCAAAATTCATTCAGCCGACAAGAATCATGTGTTTGAGACCATCCAATTTCAGCTATTCAGAAAAGGGAGAAAGAAATCAATAGAAAAAAACATTTGCTTCTACTGAGAAAAACAGAATTTTCCCCAGTTTTTTGCACTGTGTAACTTCTGTTACACTGTTATTTCTTGCCTGGTATGTTCCACAATATGGCATTAAACATATCTGCCTTGCATTTGTTCGATTACAGGTGTTATAGCCACAAATTCTTACCATGTGCAGGCTTGCTTCTCCATAGATCTGACAATTAACCTGTCTCCACTGTGATGGTGCAACAGAAAAGTTACACAATGCAACTTTAATGCATAGAGGCTTTGGTCTGGTCCAGTACTTGTATTTGGGTCAGTGACATGACACTGTCCAGTTGTAATTTCCTCAGTTAAAAGGTTCAAATTTCATAATAATTCAGCACATTTCTGTAGCACCTCTGACCTCCAGGGAACCAAATCATGTTTTTCATAAATCCTGAGTTATTCTGCATGTTTTTTGTCCTTAAAGTGTTCAAATGTCATGTGGTGCGACCGTGCATCATGTGGTGCCACTAATAACAGCAGAATTCTGTGGCTGGAGTTTAATAACAGACAAAGTCGACTTGGGTGAACGGTTCTTTAGGCATTTTTCTTCATTTTCAGCATTTTCCAGGGCAGTAGTTTGTTCATTAAACACAAACAGGTGACGTCATATTGGAGCAAAAGAAAATATCAATATGCATTAAAAATCTAAAGAAACACAACAGTTTGTTTCTGTACACTTCATATTACTCACAACTTAGATTAATATAACAACCAGGTTTTAGAAATAAAACTATTTTAAGGTTATTCTCAGTCGCACCACAGGACATTTTACACTAAAAATGCTTCATATAAATGTTAAACACAGATTTATGCTCCTGACACTGGAAATATTTTTTAAAAAGTTCAATAGAAACAATTTTTTAAATATATTTTAAAAATTGCTTATCTGTCATTGACCAATAAACAGCTCTTGAGGTCAAAATAAGTCCTTATTAGTTTGTTTTACCTTTAGTTCCGTAGAGATAGTCAATTTCAGGTCTGAAAAAACACAACTCCAGGTGTGTTTGTGATGAGGAAATAAGATTATAACTGAAACAGATCTGAAAACAGCAGCATATGGGCCCTTTAACAGGCTGGTGTAGTGTCCCTTTAACACACCGTCACTGCAAAAGTTGTGAAAAGTGCTTAGA
Organism: Odontamblyopus rebecca; assembly: GCA_030686955.1. Taxonomy (NCBI): domain Eukaryota; kingdom Metazoa; phylum Chordata; class Actinopteri; order Gobiiformes; family Gobiidae; genus Odontamblyopus; species Odontamblyopus rebecca. The sequence continues at coordinate 649,553 of CM060661.1, read as the reverse complement.
AACTCGTTATGGTGAATAATTACGATGTTTAGAATGCAAACGGTGAGTGAGGAGTAACTGCGGATAGTTTCAAATGGACTAATTCAGTTTTCCCTGTTTTTAAGATGGTAAAAATCCAGCGCAGCACCTTTAATGTCTCAATTTGCCTCAACTAAATGCTAATACGTAAATATAACACTTGCAGCTATTGTTTTTATCCTTATTTAAATCGCCTCACGCCAGTGGAGGCCGTGGACACTTTCAAGGCTTGTATTTTCTGAAAATCACTGTTGAATTTAAATCAGACGCAGTGACGTTTGCTAGAAGCGAGAGGAGGAAGAAGGTCAGTGTCTGAGCCAGGGGGCCTTAAAGCGTTGGATAACCCATAAATAAATGCTTTCTTTGTGTTACGAATGTGAATCAAGCGGCCCTCAAGTGTAAAAAGCTATTATCAGGAATCTGGCCCCTGAATAGGTTCATTATGGGCAGGCTGGGGGCCACTGTTTAGGCTGTTTGTGGTGCGATAGTGGAGTAATGTGGGAGTAAAGTGGAGTGTGGTGGAACAGAGTGGTCATGTACGGTACAGGGAGAAGAGAGAGGGAGGCCGGATATATATGAATGGACAGGAGTTTTAGGAAATGTTCCCAGGCCCCAAAATACTGTGCCTTTATTTCTCAGTTATAGTTGAATTGCAGATCTGTGATATTATAACTGTGTCACACACTGTATAACATGGAAACGTCCATCCGTCCATCACAAGAATCGTTTCTGCACCATTTCTTCATAACGAAGGAGGGAAAGGGATGGAGAGAAAGTGATATTAAGAGAGGATAAAGAGAGAGAGACTGAGAAAGGAGATGGAGGAGTGAGAGAGTGAGAAAGAAAGCAAATGTAGAGAGAGAAACGGCAAAAGAGGGAACTTGATAAAGGAGTGAGAGAGAGACGAAAGGGAAAAAACGGGAATGTGAGTAAGAGGAAGTAAGTAAAGAATGAGTGAGTGAAGGAGGAGAAAGACAGAAGTCAGAGTGGGGGAGATGAAGGAAAGAGGGATGTGAGTGAGAGAAAGAGCGGCAGGGCAGAGAAACAAAAAACGGTGTGAGGAAGGAGGAGAGAACAGGAGAGTGAAAGGAGTTAGATAACAAGCGAGAGAGAGAAACAGAAAGAGAGGGGAGAGAGAAATAGAGGGATATAGAAATGAAGAGAAAGAGAGGATGAAAAGCTTTATTTCCTGTTGTCGTGTGGGAGGAGAGTGGGCGAACGAATAAAGTCATGACGGAGGTGGGAGAAGGACCAGGGGGGAGGTCGCCTTTTTCAAATTCACTTTTTGTGCTTTTCACATTCACTTCTTTCTAACGGTAGATTTTTTTTTTTTTTTTCCTGCTGTCCTCTCATTTTTACACATACTCCGAATTTTAAGCGTTTTTACTATAGAAAAAGACGATATTACGGTATTTTCTGATCTGTTATAATGTTTTTGCTGAGGTAAAATACTCTAACATGACTTAAAGCTCACACTCATCTGTTTTGTGTCATATAGAATCTTTAAAGTCCCACGTTTCTCCCATTTCAACAATTCATTCATTTCAGAATGAAGAAACATTAAATTGCCAGTTTAACTAAATCTTTATCGACTGAATTGCAAAACGTTGCCTGTCGCATGAAACTCAAACCCACATTCACTTCTCGGTCACATGCAGTTTCTTGCCCAGTGACACACAAACACAACGCAGCAGCAGCGGGAACTGAACCGGCCGCCGTTCGCCTCAACCTGCTGCGCCGCCGCTGCTTCTTCAACACTAATATAACTTTATGAGCGGGAAAGCACTTGAGCCGCGGTAAATGTCACACGTCGTTTCGCGCCTTTACTGATTATCGTGGATTGTGGGAAGGTTTTTCTCGGAAGTCGACCCCGTGTGCGCCGCCGTTGTCATGGTTACGCTGGTTTAAATCAGAATCTACAGGCGGCGACAGAATGAGGGACGTTAATCGGTATTTGTCCTCTGAGAACGGTTAAGTAAAGCGAGGCAGAGTTCACACTGGATGTAAAGCAGTGTGGATAATGTCGTCTGTCCTCACACTAAATATTTAAAGAACCTTCTGTACTTCTTGGACGATATGACGCACGGGTCTGTTTTCATACACAGGATTATCAGGCGCATTAAGTGAGACTGAGACCTTAGTCCGGGCTTCCTCGATCCTTCGGCAGATCGTGTGTAACTCGCCCGGCGTCGCCTCTGTCTTGGTGAATGTGAGTTCACTTCTGTCGTCCAACGTTCCCACAGCTGCAGTTTAACTCTGACGACCTGTTCACACCGAGATCTAGAGGTTGGAGTTCTTCGGTTAATCCACCCGGAATAATCGCAGCACCGAGTGAGTTAGAGCAGCTTTGGTCAAACTCCTTATACAAACTGTAATGTTATGCTGAAGCACAGTCCTGTTGTGGAATTTCTACAGTATAAAGAACAAAACTGAGAAATTTTCTTAAATGAAAGAGTCTGATTTATTCCAGCAGTTGTGCCACAGTCACAGCCTGACTGTCCCTAACAGAGCAGTTTCTCCACTGTGTTTACAATAATCCAGAGCAGATACATCAGCCCAAGAGACTCACTGACAGGAGCTCAGTTCCCAAACAGCTTCAAGGACGAGTCAGACACAGCACTGGGTCATTAGAAGCCAAAAGAACAGATGGAAGCAAGTGGAATTCAACAAAGATGGAAAGACATAATTAAAGGAGATCTATTAGGACTAAATGGTTTGTTGTAGTTTGAAAGTCCTCGAGTGAATCCTCAGTTATGATTATGTAAAGATTTCTGTAACAGTCCGACTCCACGAGGCTCCAGACTGCGGCCGGCGTAATTCTCCCACAATCCAGCGGTGCTTTTTGAGCCCCGTGTCTGAGGTCAGTAAACACAATCAGCCTGAATACGAAAGGTGCTCTGGATCATCAGGAGTTTTCAGGTTCTAGACTGTGATGTTTTCATTCTCCCAAATGAGGCGCAACATCCACATTTCCCCATCGCTTGTGTTGGATTTGGCCGTGAAATATACAAAATGTGAACTCATAACTGTTCAGCCTGCTATTTTCACTTTATCACAACATAATTTAGCATTTTTAATTTTAGCTGCTTTTAGCTTTATCTGTATTATTGAATATTGTCCTGTATTATATCTCTATATATTGTAGAGCTGTGATGTCCCCTGAAACACAGCAATAAGGTGCAGTCGATTATTTTAGAAAATTAAAGGATTTTATAGCGTCTTATTGTCCGAAAAATACAGAATATAAAGTGGATAAATGAAACTTGACATATATAAATTACATTTGCACCTTTTTTGAGGTTTTTTTTTTATTGTTTTGACATATTACACTGGGCGACAGTGGCTCAGTTGGTCGAGCGTTCGCCCACAGACCATTTAGCATCAAAACGCTCAGACTTTGTTCATGTGTTTTCTGTGATCTTTTGTTTTTCTCGTTTTAGTGGATTCTTCAGACTTGTTTGATCATTTGATTCAAACGTGTATTTGAGCAGCGGCTCAGGTAATCGCATCATTGGGAACATTTGTCATGAGTTCACACAGTTCTCAGGCTCTTTCTTGTTTTTTTCAACTTTGTTTTGGAAAAATAAAGTCCAGTTTGGGATATTGTGTTGAGCTGTTTTGCAAATTTTCAATAGATAAAAGTGCCAAAGTGATTCAGAAAGACTGTAATTTGAAGAGCAGCAGAAGCTTTGGTGCAAACAGGTCTTTACACACAAGTGAGGCTCAGAAAAACATGTTTGCTTTTCATCTAAAACTGTATTTAACTGTATTTTACCCATTATATTTCTAAATAATTGTACACTTCAGACTAGGTTTTGCAGTATTTGATTAAAACATGCTGAAGAAAGTTGAAAGAACAGAAAATCCAAATTACTTTTATGATCCACACATAAAATCTGACAGAATATTGACGTCTCCCTCGTGTCTGCAGGACGTCTTTATACAAACCTGTTCAGACTGTGTTCAGACTGTGTTCAGACTGTGTTCAGACTGTGTTTGCTCTGCTCAGACCCGTCTCTCAAACGGTGGTTTTATCTTCTAAACTGAAAGAGTTTTGGGCCGACGTGTATGTGTGTGTTTTATGAACGAGTCGAGTGTCCTGAGAAAAAGCCTGAGAACAGTTTGAACTCAGGAGAAATGCTGCAAATGAGGCGACCACCTCGAGACTCAGGATTTAAGTCATAATCTCCACCTCAAAACAGACGAGGGACAGTTTAATCCACAGGGGAAGAGGAAACTGCAGCCTGGACGTCCATCACCGAGAGGAGGAGAGAGGGAGGAGAGGAGGAGAGGGGGAGGAGGAGAGAGGGAGAGAGGAGAAGAGAGGGAGAGAGGAGAAGAGTGAGGGAGAGAAGAGAAAAGAGGTAGGGAGGAGTGGAGAGAGGAAGAAAGGAGGTGTGTGCAGAGATAGGAAGAGAGAGAAGGAGGCAGGAGAGTCCAGGGGAGCACATAGAGGAGGAGGGTGAAGGGAAGTAGAGGAGAGCGAGAAGGGAAAAAGGGAGGAAGAAAAGAGAAAAGAGGAGAGGAGTAGTGGAGGAAGATGGGGGAGCACAGGAGCAGAGAAAGAGGAAGAAAGTGGTAGAGAAAGAGGCTGAAAAAACACAGGGATCGAAAAGATGGAGATCACACTGCAAAAAAGGCCTATAAAAAATAAGAAAAAATACCAATTTAGAGGTAAAAATGCCCTGTTTTATGTGACATTTTCTGCCAGTGCAGTAAGAAATTTTCACTTACCAAATTTTCTAAAAACAAGATGAAATACGAATCTTGTTCTCAGCAGAAAACACGAGTTTCAAGTGTTTATGGACAGATTTTTCCCCTTATTGGTTTGAGAAGGAAGTTAAAGAGGCTTAACCTGGACTGAGTTAATATAAAAAGTGCTTAGAATAAGTTGTAATATCGAGATAAGATAAATCAGGATGAATATCTGGAAACAAGTAAAAAAAATCTCATCTTATTAAGTAAAAAAATCTTAAAATTGATCTTTTAAGATGAATCTGCTTAATTCAAGTGAGTTTAACTATGATAGAAAATCCTTTTTTGCTGTGCAGTGGTGAGAGGAGAGGAAGAGGGGGAGGAAGAGGGGGAGGAATGAAAGGCGAGGAGGACGAGGAGAGGAGTGACGAAGCGATCGGCTCAGTGGTCGGACATCGCCCCAAAAGCCCAATTTCACACTGCACTGAAGCACAACAGGCACAGGCACATTCAGGCACATTCAGGCCCTGGCGTCTTCAGGGGGACGTCCCTGCAGCCGCATTCATTTCCCTTAACCAGATTTACCACCGCACGAACCTTTAACTCAACCCAACCCATTCCCGAGCCCTAAATCAGGCGGTGGGGCCGTAAAACTCTCCGGCCTAAGTTATGGGCGGCAGAACTGACAGTGGGAACAGGTTAGAGTCCCCACACGGCTGGGTAAACACGCACACACACTGACCACCCCGACCCCCCGAGGAGACGACCACTTTCATTTACAGAAAAGACAACGCAGAAATAAACCTGAATACGTAAACTACAGCTATTCCCACTCTGACCCGTTTGTGTTACAATTTATGCAAACTGGAAATGAGACGAACGAGTGACACACAATAACACGAGCAAAAATATGATCTGAATAATGAGGCAGAATTATATAAATGTATAAATGTGGATCTGCAGAATTATATAAATGTGGATCTGCAGACAGTTTAACTGTAGAAATACAGTAACACAGATGTGTTGAGTCTCTCCCCCTTCAGAGCGTGACCACATCCTGCTCATGAATCTGCTGCAGGTTTGTGAGGTTGTGGTGTTTTGGATCCTGCTTCATATTTATGAAAACAGGGCTGAAATATTCTTCTCGTCCTGTGAGGAAGGTTCAGACAGGCCCGAGACAGATCGCTAGATTACTCAAACATGCCAGGATGACATAAAACCAGTTCAGGAATGTTTTTGATGGGAGAATGACTTTATAACATGGAAGAAATCTCCAAAAACCCTTTAACACGTTTGTCTGCTCTGAGCTGCTCATGTTCCTGTGGGTTTTGTTGTTTTAATTGTTAAATGTCATAATCTTAAATGTCTTTCCCTGTCTCTACGTGTCCTTTAAAGGTGCACTGCGTAACATTTCTATTGGAAATCAACCGTCTGCTTATCTTCATAGAAATGTTATTGCTTTGTCTAGAATGTTCCTCAGTATAGTTTAGGTTTAGTTCAGTTTTTCTGATCTGACACAGATTTTTTGCAATACCCGATGCCGATCTTATTCCAGTACCGATCTTCAATTAGTTTATTTACACATTTTAGGGTGTGTCTTTATAAAAAAATATATTTATTCCAGGGAGAATAGGAAAATATATTTTTAAAATATATTTAAAAAGGCCTACTTAAAAACAGCCTAATAATTTCTTAAAATATAAACAAAAATATAAAAAATGCAATAATAATAATAATAATAATTATTATTATTATTATCATCATCATCACCCCATTCACAGAGGGAATCACTGTATTTTTCAGCTGTAGAAACACCCTCGCTTGATGTAAAGTCTTACTAAGGAACATTCCAGGCAAAGTGATAACAGAAGCAGTTCTACTGGACCCTCCACCAGTCGACCTTTAACATAACGTCTTCAAGGCCGAGGCCCAGTTTTTCTGAGGAGGAATGGTTTGAAAAGAGAAGGATTCACGCTGTTCACATTGGAGGGACCACGTTCACTCTCAGCGTTTTTAATAGAAAGGAAAATGCTGATCACAGGAAAAGTCTCTCCTGAGCCTGTCTCAATGCACTGAAACAGTTGCAAATGAGAAGCTCATTGGAAGCAGCCGTAGTGTGAGGGATAAAGTATTACCCGAGTTTATCCAGAGGTGTGAGGGCTGCAGTCGTGACTCTTCTTTGTCCTATTATGATTATGAAATGACTTTAACGTCTGTTAGCCATAAGAAAGGAAACATAGGCCCCGTTAACAAGTACAATGGACTCTGTACAGTCATCTTAGCCTGAAGTTCTACACAGTGGCTGCTCAGAATTAACTTAATCATTATCGGCAGCTTAGAAGTTCAAAAGTTCAAAGTTCCTCAAAGCTGCACTGTGGAACTTTTCTGGTGGAGGGTTCGTCACCTGCTTGTTTCTATGGATACGTCATTGCTGTGCCTGGAATGTTCCACAGTGTGACATTAAACAGCTGCACTTTACACTTATTCAGTTACAGGTGGTTTTACTGTTATATTTGCCTCACCACAGATCTGACCTGTAACTTGGGCCACGTTTACACACAGGAATTTATAAAAACGGAGACATTTCCCTTCGTTTGTGCCCATCTTTTACACACGAACGGCAAATTCTCCTCTGAAAAAGAATCTTTGTAAAAACTCCGGCTCGAGTGGAGATTCTGGAAAACTACAGTTTCACGTTTAAAGTGACACAAACTGAGTTTTAGGAGCTGAAGCGGCGAAAGTGCGACTGATGTTTAAGATCTACTGCGATGATCATGAAGCGTCAGAGCAGCCGTCATGAACACTTCTCATGTGTTTGCATCTGCACAGCTGATGTACCAAGGAGCAATTCTGCCTCTTTTCCCTCTGACTCACAGACCCGGTCAGTGGGTTTGTTTGGGTCTGAGCCCTGCTGCCTGTGGGGTCTGAGCTGGGCCCTGCTGCCTGTGGGGTCTGAGCTGGGCCCTGCTGCCTGTGGGGTCTGAGCTGGGCCCTGCTGCCTCTGGGGTCTGAGCTGGGCCCTGCTGCCTGTGGGGTCTGAGCTGGGCCCTGCTGCCTGTGGGGTCTGAGCTGGGCCCTGCTGCCTCTGGGGTCTGAGCTGGGCCCTGCTGCCTGTGGGGTCTGAGCTGGGCCCTGCTGCCTGTGGGGTCTGAGCTGGGCCCTGCTGCCTGTGGGGTCTGAGCTGGGCCCTGCTGCCTGTGGGGTCTGAGCTGGGCCCTGCTGCCTGTGGGGTCTGAGCTGGGCCCTGCTGCCTGTGGGGTCTGAGCTGGGCCCTGCTGCCTGTGGGGTCTGAGCTGGGCCCTGCTGCCTGTGGGGTCTGAGCTGGGCCCTGCTGCCTGTGGGGTCTGAGCTGGGCCCTGCTGCCTGTGGGGTCTTTCTGAACATGCAGTGGTGGTTCTGGAGATGTGGTGTGAATATTTTTGGATGTCGCTGTCATCACTGCTTCAAAGATTCGTTTTCAGAGGCAAATTCACCGTTTGCCTGTAAAGATGGGCACAAACGAAGGGAAATGTGTAAACGAAAACTTTTTTTTGAAATCGATGCTGTGGACGATGTTATTTTGGAAAACGGAGGGAGGGAAATATTTGTTTCTCCACATACCCGACTAGAAAGGTTTAATACAATACTGTGAAACATTCCAGATAAAGAAATGACATCTCAAAAGGACCTCCCACCAGAAAAGTTACACAGTGAACCTTTAAATTCAGTGTAAAAGTATTTAAAGTATTCAGAATACAGTACTGTGACTGGTCCATATATCATGTTACAAACTGCCCTTTAATGCCGGTAAATGCAGTATTGTTTTGTTCTCTAATCAAATACATTTTCAAAGTATCAGTGGCCACAGAAACTCGAGACTTTTTATTGAACTTTATGGGCTAATTTGGTTGGTCTTGTATATTTTTTTGGATTCTTTTTAACATCTGGACTGAGTAGAATAAATAAATGCATATTATTCCCATCACTGTGCATTTGTTGGGTTCACCATCTGCTTGTCTCACTGTAGAGATGTTTGCATTGCCCAGAATATTCCACAGTGTAACTTTTTGGGCCAAACTCACTGGGAGCTGCAGCGTTTCAAAGCCAAATGTGGCTCTGTGTTTTTCAAAGGCGAAGCCATTCAAACCTTCAAATGAGCCATAACAGCCCCAGGAAAACACTGTGCTGGTGGTAACTGCACAAATACACCAGCAGATGCAGATACACAGAACTCTGTGTATTTAGAAAGAGACTCGCGCCCCACAGTCCCTCCCTGAAAATGTTTCCACTAAATATTCAGTGTGTCCCACCTCGACCTTAAATGTCCTATATTACACAAAACTGACTCTTGTGAGCTTTAAGGCTGTTCTAATGCTGTTTCCGCCTCAAAAACAGACCTGGAGTTATATCTCCTGAGCTCAAAATGCTCCATTCCACCTTGTGATGTCATGAAGCAGGAGTTTTTCACACTTTTTACTTTATGTTCACTGTAGATCAGCAGTTACTGAGCTACAGATCGTCCAAATGATTCTAGAAAAGACGATTAAACATTTAAAAGTTCAGTGCTTCCCGCAGAAAATTGGTTGGTCAAGGTGGAAAAACACTGTTGATAAAAGTGGGGACCGGGACCGGGGGGAGGAGGGTTTTGTGCCGGTGAAAGTGACTGTGGCGAGATGACCATAGTTTTTCAAGGAGTCACGTGGTTTGGAGGAATGTTTTCAAGGCGCCCGCCCTCACTATAAAGAGCTCTGGGAAACACTGAAGTTTAAAAACACAGTGGAGCACTTCTTGTATCACCACATCACATCACAAGGTGGAACAGTGTTTTATTTTTGAGAGAAGAGCCCCTAAATATGCAGGATTTGTGTTAAACCTGTGACTGAAACAAAACACAACTCCAGGTCTGTTTTAGGTGATGAGGAAACTTTATAGAATAGATCAGAAAACAGTGTCATCTGCTGCAGGGACAGATCATTTCAGATAATTTCACTACTTTTCAGTCCTTTTCTGATAGTTTTAAGTGTTTAGATCTTAAATTCTGGCCATGCTTTTATGCAGTGTGGGGTGGGTGGGAAGGAGGGTGGGAGAAGGTGGTATATTCTTTCATTTTTCTGTGTATGGAATATAATTGTTTTATTTGATTTGTTGTATTTGTACAGTGATGGTTTGATGCACCCGTCTGTTCTGTTAAAACCTGAATGCTAAAAGAAAGAAAAGGCTCTACGTGGAGTGTGACACACACAGATGCGACTTCAGTCCATAGTTTTCTTCGCTAACCGACTCTCCCTGTGCATTTTCTTTTCCAGATCACAAACAAATACATCTACGACTCCGTGCTGCTGCTGGCCAACACTTTCCACCGTAAACTGGAGGACCGCAAGTGGCACAGCATGGCCAGTCTGAGCTGCATCCGCAAGAACTCCAAGCCCTGGCAGGGAGGCAAGAGCATGCTGGAGACCGTCAAGAAGGTACGGAGAACACCAGCTGTAGCTACACGAACACAGAAAACCAGGCCCGGAAATGTGAAAAGAACCTCACATGGCCCCACTGCAATATTAATAAGCGGAGGGTCCAGTTTTGAGCCCCTAAGATCCTGAGACCACAGACCCTTTTGTCTTCCCCCATCAACCCCCTGCAGATAATAAACATGCAGAATTCTGGCTAATGGAGCTCAACGACATTTTCGCAAAATTAAAATATAAATAGTTCAAAGACGATCCATAAGAGAAAGTTCAAGAGCAAAAACAGAAATCAATATTACAAGTCAAGAGGCTCTGCTGAGTTTTATTTCTGCACTTCCAGGATGGATCCTTGAGTGTGTTTGAAAAGCTCGTGTTTAAGAATAGATGAGAGTCATTGATATTAACAGAGAATGTTCTATTACATGTTTTTTTTGAAGGCCACTGAAAACACAGTTACCTTGGGATACACTCTGAAATTGCATTGTCCCCTTTCCAATCAACTAAACTAAAACTTATTTACACTCACCAGAAGACGTTGGAAACATACAGATGATGACTTCCAGTGTAGTTTCCCACTAGTTAAGGGGATGTGATAAAACCGTGGATTCAGCAGCAGCGTCTTCACAGCCTGACGAAGCTTTCGATGGGACGGGGCTCTGACGTCACTCACAGACAGCTGGTGTAATTAAATAGCATTGTTTTAATTATAATACACACATTAAGAGTTTATAAAAAGAAGAAAGAATGAATGCAATGACATCAAGATGAAGAAAACCGCCATTTTCTCAGTTTTTACAGATTTTGTCAGAGTTCCTATCGCCAGCAGAGCCCAAAGGAAGTCGTCATCCGCATGTTTCCAGACGTCGTCCGGTTCTGTGACCTGAGCGTGAACAGAGCCGATTGAATCCAGTCCTAAAAGTGAGAGAATGAAAAGTGACAGTTGTGTCACGGTGTGGGAAGGGACTAAAGAAACATGTGTGAAGTTGTGTGTGCTTAAGTTCTTCCCTGAAACAAAAACACATTCTGTTCCACCTTGTGATGTCATGTGGTGTCAGTTTGGATCATTTCAGCCTTAGAACTGCCAGTCGCTACTGAACAAAAGGTAAAAGGAGCTGTGACCTTGAAAACCACCACTACATGACATCACAAAGTGGAACAGAACGTTTTGAGCTTTGGAGATGTGAACTCAGACATGTATGAACATTACAACATGGTGTAAAGCTCAGAAGAGTCAGTTTTACATAATATAGAACCTTTAAATAAATGTAATTATTGTGCATTGTGATGGAAATATAAAGATTTCTCTCAATCTGTAGAAATGAATATGATTTCTACCTGAGACCAGACATTAGCTCAGCAGACAACAAATGTTTCGGTATCAATAAAAGAGCGATTTGAGGGGCGACTCTACCAGTGAACGATGACGTGAAGTGAAATGTAATTTAGGAAAATAAATAAATGAGGTCTTTAAAATCTCTCTGCACCCATCACCTCCGCAGCTCTGTGTTCAGGGCGATGGGCGTCCGCCGCGGTAATGGAGTTGTCTTTTCGGGTAGCGCCCGTTTTACGAGTGGATAAACAGAGGTTCGCACATGTGCAGCGGGCGTCTTTTCTTGTAGCTGGAGTGATTGGGGGGTGTATTGACCGAGCTTAGCACTTATTTAAAACAATCAGCGGTGCTCTGGAAATGGGGCAGGTTAAATGGTGGAGTTAACCTCTGTGGAGTGTGAAGGCTCAGGAATAATTCATGCTGTGGAGCGATCCGTCCACGCCGCTCAAGGAGTCTTACATCAGACACGGCGTGCTGCTGCTTTTGTCTCCATAGTAATGCTAGTTTTGAAGTTTTGATTCATGTTGAAATGCTGCACACCACAAATTCACCCATTTCTAGCAATGTTTTTCCATGCAATAAAAAACATCTACTGAAAAAAAGTCAGCAAAATAAGTAAGCAACTAAATACATGAGTCAACGATGCATAAGGATTTTCAACAGGCTAATTTTAAAATATAAAAAGTATTAGTTTCTATTGAACTTTTTCAAATATTTACAATATCAGGAGCATAAATCTATGTTTAACGTTTATATTAAGCATTTTTATGAGCATGAATGACTCTGACCTGACAAAATGTCCTGTGGTGCGACTGAGAATAACCTTAAAATAGTTTTATTTTCTAAAACCTGGTTGTTATATTAATCTAAGTTGTGAGTAATATGAAGTGTACAGAAACAAACTGTTGTGTTTCTTTAGATTTTTAATGCATATTGATATTTTCTTTTGCTCCAATATGACGTCACCTGTTTGTGTTTAATGAACAAACTACTGCCCTGGAAAATGCTGAAAATGAAGAAAAATGCCTAAAGAACCGTTCACCCAAGTCGACTTTGTCTGTTATTAAACTCCAGCCACAGAATTCTGCTGTTATTAGTGGCACCACATGATGCACGGTCGCACCACATGACATTTGAACACTTTAAGGACAAAAACATGCAGAATAACTCAGGATTTATGAACAAAATGATTTGGTTCCCTGGAGCTCAGAGGTGCTACAGAAATGTGCTGAATTATTATGAAATTTGAACCTTTTTAAACTGAGGAAATTGTAATTGGACAGAAAATGTAGGCGCCACGTCACTGACCTACATACATACAACATACATACAACATACATACAACATACATACAACATACATACAACATACATACAACATACATACAACATACATACAACATACATACTACATACATACTACATACATACAACATACATACAACATACATACTACATACATACAACATACATACAACATACATACTACATACATACAACATACATACAACATACATACTACATACATACTACATACATACTACATACATACTACATACATACAACATACATACAACATACATACTACATACATACTACATACATACAACATACATACAACATACATACTACATACATACAACATACATACAACATACATACTACATACATACTACATACATACAACATTCAATTCAATTCAATTCAATTTATTTTGTAGCGCCCAAAATCGCAACAACAGTTTCCTCTAAGGGCGTTCCAAGATATGGATGAGTAAAACATACACACAGACATATCGAAACAGGAATAAACAACATTCATGTAAAGCAGCAAATGAAACAGAAACATACATACAACATACATACTACATACATACAACATACATACTACATACATACAACATACATACAACATACATACAACATACATACAACATACATACAACATACATACAACATACATACAACATACATACATAAAAATAGTTATAATAATACATCATAAAAAAAACACATTGGGGCTTTAATATGGTCAGAATTAACCATCTTATTTATCTAATAGTAACGACAACACAATTGTGTCCATTTACTGTGCTGTAACTGAAGAACTAAATATATTTTCACGTTCTTATTTTGAAAGGAGAAGTGAACATTATCTGCTCAAAGAAAACATGTGTTTTGGGAGTAAAAGCGTGTGTGGTCCTGAGAGAAAAAACAATTAAATGATCCCTGGTACTTCATCATTTCACATAACAGGCGCTTTTAATGGAGACGTAATGAACTAATTAGACGAGTGCAGCAGCTTCATGTGTCGTGTTCATCTGAAGTGTCACTAGAGAAAACACAGACTGAAGGTAACTTTAAGTTTTGAATTATACAGAAAAGAAAAAGAACAGTTATTCCATTTTATTACTGTTTTTTTGTATCTGCTGCCAGAGTGAAGCAGTTTAAATGAGGTTAAAAACAATAACTGCAAACAAAGAAAAACATTAGCCCAGAACAGTTGGTGTTAATGGTGTTAATAGACTTTGGGTTAAATATTACTCACACTTCAGACCTTTTCCCACAACTTTTTTACTGTTTAGAGGAAAAATCAAATGAGTCGAGCATAATACGGAATCAGAATTTACTGGAGCTTTTCCCACTTTTACAGCCAGATGAAAACAAACAACCAAGACTCCAGGAGACTCCATCTTTAAGGGCTGAAGGTGTGAGGCACAGAGCCCTAAGACGGTCACCTGCCCCTGCTCCTGCCCCTGCTCCTGCTCCTGTCTCTGCCTCTGCCCCTGCTCCTGCCTCTGCCCCTGCTCCTGCCTCTGCCCCTGCCCCTGTCTCTGCCCCTGCCCCTGCCCCTGCCCCTGCCTCTGCTCCTGCCTCTGCCCCTGCTCCTGCCTCTGCTCCTGCCCCTGTCTCTGCCCCTGCCCCTGCTCCTGCCTCTGCCCCTGCTCCTGCCTCTGCCCCTGCTTCTGCCCCTGCCCCTGCCCCTGCTCCTGTCTCTGCCCCTGCTCCTGCCTCTGCCCCTGCCCCTCAAATCATAGGCTTTCTGTAAAGACATTTCTGACCATGTAGGAACTAGTAACTTTATTCTCCAATTTATTTCAACCTTATTTCCTGTTCTGTTTGCAGTTTGGGGTCAGTGGCCTCACCAGTTTCCTGGAGTTCACCGACAACGGCACCAACCCCAACATCTTCTTCGAGATCCTGGGAACCAACTACGGAGAGGACAGAGGCCGTGGGGTCAGCAGGGTAAGTGCGCTCCAGCCTTCCCTGTTCTTATTGATACTTCGCACTTGATTTCATCAACATTTCCTGGGGGTGTGATGCTAACTGGAAGCACTACTCTGTTAGATGCTCCGTTACTCAAGTTAGACTTAAAGGGGAACTCCGTCTGAAGCTACAGTTCGTTTCTAGAGGAGGTGGAATTTTGTCATAAGCCAAAAAACGGCACAGATCAGTGTTTCCTCAGTGGAGATCTCACTGTGGCAGTGAGTCTGTCAAGGCAACAAACTAGTGCAGTGATGGGGGCAAGTTCTGAACTTCCACCTAAAACACCAATTTGCTTCAGACTGAAGAAGCTTAACTCCACTTTAACCCATCTGACAACAGCCACGAGTCTAACAAACCAAACGCTCTGGTTCACTCATTAGTGTCTGGAAACGTTAGAAAACAACTTTATAAGCACCTCACACTTCCCTCTGCTGATTTCCCACTGCTCAGGCCAAAGCCCAAAAGACTTGATTGTCGTCTCCAGCGAGAGGCTCGAGTATGGGGGTAGTTTTGTTCCTTTTTTATTCAAACAAAGAAAAAAAATCCAAACAAAATATACAGCTTTGAAAACAAAAAAAAACATGTTTACATTTTTAAGCTGGAAAAATATTTGATTGAGTTCTGATTTTCTTTCATTTTAAATGTGAAATCTTTGATTGCGGCCCAAAGTTTTGTTTGCAAGTCGAAAAGTTTTGAACCTCAAAATCTTTTGCAAACCAAGAACGTTTGCTTGCAAGTTCAAATGAACGCGATGGGCGGGATCTTAAAGAGGAGAAAGGGTGGATTTCTATTGGTAGCTTGCCTCTGATTGACAGTTGGGCTGGTGCCTGCCAGGCCCTCCCACCAACTCTTCTACTGCCTATCTGCCAAGTTACCCCACCCCCTGAAGACGGTGTGTGAATGGGAAGAAGTCCGTTGGTGGGAAATTGGAAGGTAAGTCGCTATAATGAAATAGTTTAAAATTCTAAACAGCAAGACCATACGTTGTATTGTAAAGATATTTGAATATAAATGTTTCCCTTGTCAGTGATACCTAGAATGCAGTGGTGCACTGTTTTGCGCAAGCAAGACGGTGCACCAATTTACCTCATTTACTGGGCTAATACTAGAGACGTTACCTAGCTAGCTACCTAGAGAACCCCAGCACGGTTAAACTTAGACCTTGTTGTGTAAGAGCTTCAGCTATTTTGATTTGGTACAGAAATTACTAAAACCCGCTCAGTTAAGAGCGAGCTAGGCCTCTTACATGCTACCCAGCTAACACGGTTACATGCTACCCAGCTAACACGGTTACGTTGTCACAACATTGCAGATTAGTGAATTCATGACCACACATACGTTGTAGCTACGGTACCTCCTGACGTGGTAGTAACATTGCAAGTGAAGGAGGTAAATACGTACCCTTGACGTAACTTGCTCAGTTAAGAGCGAGCTAGGCCTCTTACATGCTAGGATTTATAAAACATGGCTTTTGGGTATTGCTTTCAACGGGTAGAATCTGCTCTGGTTGCTGCATCTTAACCTCACAGACAGAAAGGAAAGCGAAAACTGAGTGACAAGGCTTGTTGTGCTTTCAACGTTACTACGTTACTTGCGCAAAACAGTGCACCACTGCATTCTAGGTATCACTGACAAGGGAAACATTTATATTCAAATATCTTTACAATACAACGTATGGTCTTGCTGTTTAGAATTTTAAACTATTTCATTATAGCGACTTACCTTCCAATTTCCCACCAACGGACTTCTTCCCATTCACACACCGTCTTCAGGGGGCGGGGTAACTTGGCAGATAGGCAGTAGAAGAGTTGGTGGGAGGGCCTGGCAGGCACCAGCCCAACTGTCAATCAGAGGCAAGCTACCAATAGAAATCCACCCTTTCTCCTCTTTAAGATCCCGCCCATCGCGTTCATTTGAACTTGCAAGCAAACGTTCTTGGTTTGCAAAAGATTTTGAGGTTCAAAACTTTTCGACTTGCAAACAAAACTTTGGGCCGCAATCAAAGATTTCACATTTAAAATGAAAGAAAATCAAAACTCAATCAAATATTTTTCCAGCTTAAAAATGTAAACATGTTTTTTTTGTTTTCAAAGCTGTATATTTTGTTTGGATTTTTTTCTTTGTTTGAATAAAAAAGGAACAAAACTACCCCCATACTCGAGCCACAAGAAGCAACAAGTGAGAATCAAATACTGACTGTGAAGAAGAGAAACTGAAAGTTTTTGAAAGAAAATGGTTTGGGAATGTATTTTTTTAGCGTTTTCAAAAAATATAACTCACTCGTATATATGGGATTAGAAACGACATCGGCGATCGAGTCTTTTGGGCTTTGGGTAAACTGTTTATAACGTTTCCAGACACTAATGAGTGAACCAGAGCGTTTGGTTTGTTAGACTCGTGGCTGTTGTCAGATGGGTTAAAGTGGAGTTAAGCTTCTTCAGTCTGAAGCAAATTGGTGTTTTACGTGGAAGTTCAGAACTTGCCCCCATCACTGCACTAGTTTGTTGCCTTGACAGACTCACTGCCACAGTGAGATCTCCACCGAGGAAACACTGATCTGTGCCGTTTTTGGCTCCTGACAGAATTCCACCTCCTCTAGTGACGGACTTTAGCTTCAGACAGGACAGAGTTCAACTTTAACTTGAGCTTTATTTGACCACAGTCTGACCAGAAAGAAGTGACTTCGTTGGAAGTGAGATGATGTGTGCTCTTAAACAAGTCACATAAAATTACAGTCATAAGATTTTCTAGAAGTTTTTCCGTGAGTCATTTTTACTCGAACAGTGTTTTGCTGGAGTTTTTCAAATGCCAGTACATGTAGAACACCCCCAGCGTGACGTCTCTGCGAAGCATCAGTGCAGCTCAGGCCCATTCCAGCACCAGCACAAGTCCAGCCTCCTGTTCACTTATTGGCTGCAGCAGTTTATTTTCAGACATGTGGCCTCGCGGTTCAAATCGTGCTGTCAGTTTTCCTGTTTGTGACAAAGGAAACAAACACTTTTCTCGCTATGTGGCGCCTTCTTGCTGGTTCTTCCTTTGCTCGTTTCTTAGTGGAAGTGGCTATTAGCAGGTGCAATGTTCTTTCTAGAAAATTGCAGGAATCGACGTGGGCAGATTCAGGCTTTTTATAACCGCAGATCTGTGCAACTCCAAATACTACGGTGTGATTTTTACTCTATGTACAAATGTATTTTTTACATGGTAGTGGATTAGGTGGACTATATACACTCACTCTGTACTATTATACACTTTATATACACTCACTCTATACTATTATACACTATATACACTCACTCTATACTATTATACACTTTATATACACTCACTCTATACTATTATACACTATATACACTCACTCTATACTATTATACACTTTATATACACTCACTCTATACTATTATACACTTTATATACTCAGTTTATACTAATATACACTATATACACTCACTCTATACTCTTATACACTATATATACACTCACTCTATACTATTATAAACTTTATATACACTCACTCTATACTATTATACACTATATACACTCACTCTATACTATTATACACTATATATACACTCACTCTATACTATTATAAACTTTATATACACTCACTCTATACTATTATACACTATATACACTCACTCTATACTATTATACACTTTATACACTCACTCTATACTATTATACACTATATACACTCACTCTATACTATTATACACTTTATATACACTCACTCTATACTATTATACACTTTATACACTCACTCTATACTATTATACACTATATACACTCACTCTATACTATTATACACTATATATACACTCACTCTATACTATTATACACTATATATACACTCACTCTATACTATTATACACTATATACACTCACTCTATACTATTATAAACTTTATATACACTCACTCTATACTATTATACACTTTATATACACTCACTCTATACTATTATACACTATATACACTCACTCTATACTATTATACACTATATACACTCACTCTATACTATTATACACTATATACACTCACTCTATACTATTATACACTATATATACACTCACTCTATACTATTATAAACTTTATATACACTCACTCTATACTATTATACACTATATACACTCACTCTATACTATTATAAACTTTATATACACTCACTCTATACTATTATAAACTTTATATACACTCACTCTATACTATTATACACTTTATATACACTCACTCTATACTATTATACACTATATACACACACACACTATACTATTATAAACTTTATATACACTCACTCTATACTACTCTATTATTTCAACCTAGAAATTGCCCGTCTCTACTGAACAAAAGGTTAACTTGATAACGACCGCTTCGTGACATCACAAGGTGGAACAGGGCGTTTTGAGGATACACAGAGCCTGATAATGCAAAAACAAAACACAACTCCGGGTATGTTTTCCAAGAGATAACGACATTCAAACATGACTTAAAGCTCACGAGAGTCAGTTTAGTGTAATATCGGACTTTTACGTGTCTAAAATGAGCTTTAAAGTGCATAATGTCCCCGTCACAGCCGCCGCACATCACCTGGAGACATGTGGACAGGTGCTCTGTGCTTTAGGGCCGTTCTTTTACACGAGCGTCCTGCCCGGGTCCAGACCACAGGGCCCCGCCGCCGCCTCTCAAGTGTATGTGATTATAGATAATGTTCTTATATGATGTAGCGCAGCCATCGCAGACCAAATTAATCTTCAAAGCGCAGAGTAATTACATAAAAGAGATATTCCCTAATCAGAGCGTAATGATACGAGGGAGTTAAGGCGCTGGGAAGACTGTGTGTGAGCGGCTGTGCAGCACGGCCCAGGCTCGGCTTTCAATTACCTTTATAATCAAATGGAAGAATCACAGAGGCTTTTGTTCCACTTTTAATGTGTAAATGTGGGAAAACAAACCACTGTTACTGTGTATATACTGTACTATACTGTCTTCAAGCTTTAAAGGTGCACTGTGTAACTTTTCGGTTGGGGCCCGTCACCTGCTTGTTCACATATACGTCATTGCTCTGCCTGAAATGTTCCACAGTGTGACATTAAACAGCTCTACTTTATATTCATTGGCTATGGTTCATTTCGAGCACAGGCCACAAAATCATATGTACAGACATAAAAACATAAACAAGGACGATCAAATCTGTTTATATGCCCGAAAAGGAGTGGGAGGAAGTACAAAAAAGGAGTGAGAGGAAGTACAAAAAAGGAGTGGGAGGAAGTACAAAAAAGGAGTGAGAGGAAGTACAAAAAAGGAGTGGGAGGAAGTACAAAACCATATTAAATCCCACCCCTTCTCCAAAATTAGAAATTAGTTAAATTACAAGTGGTTTTAAAGCTCAAAAATCCCTAGAAAAACAGGCGTTCTGACTGTGAGCGGGGTCGCCTCTCCGCAGATCTGAGCTGTACCTTGGTCTGAATTGGTCTCCATGAAGAAAAGCGTCAGACGGACCCACTGGCAAAAACAAGTTACACAATGCACCTTTATGACTGTGCATATGGCATAGGACCGCTTTAATAGTATTTCATGATAAAAAATACAGTTTCTTTTAAAATAATTCCAGTTTGAAGTTGTTTTTGTGTTAATCTCTGTTGGACTGTCAAAGTGCCAGATTTATCCTCACTGATGCTTTACGGATCGTTGGTCCAGTGGAATAGATTTTTACCCATAAAAAAGAGGTGATCAAAGCAGGTTTTTGAATTTTAAAGAGACGTCTATTCACTTTATCCCAGAATTTGCCGTGGGCGCCGCGTCCTGTTATTTGGGGTTGTAATATTTTTTATGGGGCCGTCCAGCTCCACAGTGAATGAGTTCTGTCTGGACCACAGAGTTTTACTTTAGTTTAAAGCCCCCGAGAGAATCGGAGCTTTGTTAATGTGTCAGTGCAGATGAACAATGAACATTTACACAAATAAATCTACTTTACATTTAAGTATTATATTACATAAGGTGAGTTGTACAGTTGTAGGGAGTATTATATTACATAAAGGTGAGTTGTACAGTTGTAGGGAGTATTATATTACATAAAGGTGAGTTGTACTGTTGTAGGGAGTATTATATTACATAAGGGTGAGTTGTACAGTTGTAGGGAGTATTATATTACATAAGGGTGAGTTGTACAGTTGTAGGGAGTATTATATTACATAAGGGTGAGTTGTACAGTTGTAGGGAGTATTATATTACATAAAGGTGAGTTGTACTGTTGTAGGGAGTATTATATTACATAAGGGTGAGTTGTACAGTTGTAGGGAGTATTATATTACATAAAGGTGAGTTGTACAGTTGTAGGGAGTATTATATTACATAAGGGTGAGTTGTACAGTTGTAGGGAGTATTATATTACATAAGGGTGAGTTGTACTGTTGTAGGGAGTATTATATTACATAAAGGTGAGTTGTACAGTTGTAGGGAGTATTATATTACATAAGGGTGAGTTGTACTGTTGTAGGGAGTATTATATTACATAAGGGTGAGTTGTACAGTTGTAGGGAGTATTATATTACATAAAGGTGAGTTGTACAGTTGTAGGGAGTATTATATTACATAAGGGTGAGTTGTACAGTTGTAGGGAGTATTATATTACATAAAGGTGAGTTGTACAGTTGTAGGGAGTATTATATTACATAAAGGTGAGTTGTACAGTTGTAGGGAGTATTATATTACATAAGGGTGAGTTGTACAGTTGTAGGGAGTATTATATTACATAAGGGTGAGTTGTACAGTTGTAGGGAGTATTATATTACATAAAGGTGAGTTGTACAGTTGTAGGGAGTATTATATTACATAAGGGTGAGTTGTACAGTTGTAGGGAGTATTATATTACATAAAGGTGAGTTGTACAGTTGTAGGGAGTATTATATTACATAAAGGTGAGTTGTACTGTTGTAGGGAGTATTATATTACATAAAGGTGAGTTGTACAGTTGTAGGGAGTATTATATTACATAAAGGTGAGTTGTACAGTTGTAGGGAGTATTATATTACATAAAGGTGAGTTGTACAGTTGTAGGGAGTATTATATTACATAAGGGTGAGTTGTACAGTTGTAGGGAGTATTATATTACATAAAGGTGAGTTGTACAGTTGTAGGGAGTATTATATTAGGATGCGACGGACGCGTTTTGAAAGTGAGGAATAACTTTGCAAACTTTCAATTGAGCCACTTCTGTTTTTTTCATGTTTTTTAAGAAAATCTGCTTTTAAAGTTGGTATTTCTTGATTTTTTATTCATTTTCTTTTATTCACGTACACAGAATTCCTTGATAATCCAGCTCAACATGGCCACAGTGTCTCTGCAGTGAACCCGGCGTGTGGAGGGTCAGAGTTCAAACTGCTTTATGTAAAATGGTCCTTGTGTAAGAGCCTCGTTCAGCGGTGATGTAACAGGACTCAGGGGCATTTCTGAGGTTAATTGAGATGGTGTCACCGCTGCTATGGAAAATGTCCTTTAGAATATCAGAACGTAACAGGGAGCGTATAGAATGGGTCTCACCAATGTACCGTGCCATTTCATATAGGCTAAGGCTGCATTGTCCTGGTTTGATCCAGGTTTAGTCCTGGTCTAGACTTGGTTTGGTCCTGTTATAGTCCTGGTTTAGTTCTGGTCTAATCTAGTCCAGGTTGAGTCCTTTTTTTAGCTGCAGTTTTGCACCAATTTTTATGTTTTTATGAGAAAAAATAGTGAGTTGTTGACTGTGAGGTGGTGAAGAGGAGGAGACCAGAGGTTGAGGAAGCTCGTACAGAATATTTGTCAAAAGTATCAAAAATCCTAATACTGGTATCGAAACTAGATACTCATTTGAGCAGGTATCGATATTAAAAAGTCACAGCACCAAAACGAGCCTTTCCTGAGTCAGAATCAGAGGTTTTATTGCCGTGTGAGTGAACAGGTTCACAACATTAGGAAATTGCTGTGGTTCTTGGAGCGAAACAAACACTAAATATGCAATAAATAAAATAAACTCTATAATGTAACACAAAAATGTACAAAATTACGAGAACAGTGCAGGTTAAGAACAGTTTTAGAATGATCTTGAGCTGATTTAATGTTGAAAATCACATTCTACTGTCTAAAGAAAGAGTGGGTATCAGTATCAGTATCAGAATCTGTTGTGTATTGAGTCTATTCCTTAGACTGGAAATCAAGTTTTAATATTTTTCTGACTATAAGACGTCATTTAAACCCTTTAATTTTCTCAAAAATCGACAGTGCGCCTTATTATCCCATGAGCCTTATGTATGAAAATACATCTGTTCACTGTTATTGCGCCTTTATGATCTGGTGAGAAAAATCCGGTATTATGACACTAATAACATCATATAACACTAATAACACTATATAACACTAATAACACTATATAACACTAATAACACTATATAACACTAATAACACTATATAACACTAATAACACTATATAACACTAATAACACTATATAACACTAATAACACTATATAACACTAATAACACTATATAACACTATATAACACTAATAACACTATATAACACTAATAACACTATATAACACTAATAACACTATATAACACTAATAACACTATATAACACTAATAACACTATATAACACTAATAACACTATATAACACTAATAACACTATATAACACTAATAACACTATATAACACTAATAACACTATATAACACTAATAACATTATATAACACTAATAACACTATATAACACTAATAACACTATATAACACTAATAACACTATATAACACTAATATAGACGATAGAGTAACAGAGTTACAGCAGGAAAAAGTATAAAACATCATCATGTTCAAAGGTAAAGACAATCATGGCAGGTTGTGATTATACAATGAAGCTGGACTATTGGACTGGATTATTGCATTATTATTATTATATTTTAATTTTCCCCAGCTTGAGTTACTTAAAAAATAACATGAAAAGCCATTTTGAATTGAAATTAACTAAAAAGAAAAGAAAAAAAATGCACAAATTGGACCAAAATCTAAATATTGGTAATTTTTTCCCTGTTTTTTGATACTTCACCATCATAGAAAGGTTCGTTTTTGCATAATCCTTATCACCATCAGCAGACTTGGCCTTCAGTAAAACCCATTCCCAGATAAAGATTTACTAATTAAACACATTTAATTCGGCTTGTATAATTTAGCCTGTTTCATCATTGACGTTCCGGCTGACCTAACACTGACCTCTGCTGCAAATAGCCTGTTATTTTGCACAATGAATTATAAATAGTCCCTCCCCTCGGTGCTTCCATAGTGAATGAAGTCAAATGTACTTCTGGTGTACGTATGTCAGCCTCTGCTCCCCCTGTGTCTCTGAAGCACTAATGACTCCTGCATGTATTTTGTATCGACTCTGACAAGTGAATAATGAACAGCAGCACACGGCCCAGACACGGCCCCAGAACTGAAGCTTTGAACAGCTGTAGGACGATGGTGTCAGGCGGCGTAAATGTTGGGCCTGCGTTCGCTTTGCCTTTTCACTCACCGTCATATGGACCATGGAGGCGTTGGGCTGTTTCGAAAATGTCAGAGTTAAACGACTGAAATAAACTGAACTCGACGCATCTTCTACAAACCCCTTTTGTTTAGATGTTCTGAAGTGTGATTCTTGCAGAAGCTGTTGGCTCATGTTTCAGGCTCCTGGACATGTTTAAAATGTCACACAGCACAATTATAATAACAAAGAGGAACATGTGAACGGTAGTTATAAATTCAAAAAAAGTAGCGAGAGATGCGTGTCAATAAGGCATAATTATATAAATGTAAATGTATTAGTAAAATTAAATAGAAAATACGTCATATCTCAGCAATATAAAAGAGTTTGTGAGGAAAAACTGTGCAAAAATGATATGACTGACAGAACATTGGGTCATCTGTTACATAAGAGTTTCTGTACAGTTGTAGGGAGTATTATATTACTAAGGGAGAGTTGTTTTACAGATGTAGGGAGTATTATATCACATAATGGTGAATTGAACAGTTGTAGGGAGTATTATATCACATAATGGTGAATTGAACAGTTGTAGGGAGTATTATATCACATAATGGTGAATTGAACAGTTGTAGGGAGTATTATATCACATAATGGTGAATTGAACAGTTGTAGGGAGTATTATATTACTAAGGGAGAGTTGTTTTACAGATGTAGGGAGTATTATATCACATAATGGTGAATTGAACAGTTGTAGGGAGTATTATATCACATAATGGTGAATTGAACAGTTGTAGGGAGTATTATATCACATAATGGTGAATTGAACAGATGTAGGGAGTATTATATCACATAATGGTGAATTGAACAGTTGTAGGGAGTATTATATCACATAATGGTGAATTGAACAGTTGTAGGGAGTATTATATCACATAATGGTGAATTGTTGTACAGTTTTTTTTCCCTAAATGCTCTACTTCATAATAATTTTCTACATGTAATTTCTTATAAAAATGACAGTCTTACACTTGAGGTCTGCCTCCCCAGTCACATGTCACTGGTGATGTTATTATTATAGCAAATGCACATAACTGCATTTAATAATAAAAACAAAACACATCCAAGGGCAAATTTTCTGAAAATGTTTTCTGAAATATTTGTATTTATCCTTATTTCTGAAAGAACCTGTTTAGCTGCTTTCATAACACTTATAATCATCTGTCTGAAGTGTCCTGATTAAAATCACATTAGTACATTTAATAACCCGCCGCTCTGATGTTCTGCTTGTTTCTCACAGTCGGGTTTATAGTCGGCAAATACACACGACTCTAACGTCGTTTGAGTTGTTTGCATTTGCCCGAAAGGCTCCGAGCCAATTCCAGCCATTTAAACAGGAAACTGAACATCCGCTGAAGGGAACTTTTACTCTTTACTCTTTTTCTCGTAGCTTGTGTATTGAGAATAATTTAGATCTTGCATTTCCTAAAATCACATTAGCGCATGTAATGAGCATTAGACCCCATCACATATTTCGCTTGTTGCTCAAAGACAAAGTCGGTTTTCTCACTGTGGCAAATGCAAACAGCACTAATGTAATTGTGTGGATAAACCCCGAGCCGATCAGGGCCATTATACATATGAGATCATGAAAAACAACATACGTCAAACAACATTTGGAGTATTTTCCCTTATTTCCAAAACACAACGTTGCCGTCTTGAGAATAACTTTCAAATTGCAGTTTTTGTTTCATAAAATGACGTTAATGCATTTTATAACAATGACATATTTGGCTTGTTTCTCAAAGTTACACGGTTCATTATGGCAAATGTGGACAACTCTAATGTCATTTTGTCCATAGTCCTTAAGCCGATCATGGTCCATTCTATTAAATCAGGAAAACATACAAACCTTGAGAATAAGTTTCATGCTGTAATTCTAAAATCACATTAGAACATGTAATAAATACTGACTGTAGCCCTCAGTCCAATAATGGGCAGTTACACATATGAACTGCTTTATATGGATTTCCTTTAGATCTAATTACATAATGGCTGTATACTGGTGGGAACTGCAGCTTGGATTTTCTTACATATTCTACGATTGTGAGAAATTAATTACGTATATTTTCATTAAAATAATGAATATAAATCAAATTAATGAATAAAATAGTGTCTGTACTGTTGCTTTATCTAAATGAAACCGTATGATCAGATTATTATCATGAAACGACTTGGAGAACTCTCATTTCTTCTGTCTCTTCAAAGTGCTGTTCCCGGTTTTTACCATTTTAAGAACATGAAACAAAACGAGTTCATTTTAAAGATTTTGCAGCGGTCAAAAGTCGTCCCTCACTTACTTCATGCATTCAGAATGTCCAATAATTCATTGTGATGAGTTTATAAGCGCTTTTCACAGCTAGAATGCCAACTGCGCACTTCCTGCATGTTCAGGAGTGCGCAAATGAACTAGTTTTGCTTACCTTATGCATTCCAAGCATCCAGGAAGTGTGCAGTTGGCATGCTAGCTGTGAAAAGCGCTTTTAAACTCATCACAGTGAATTATTTGAATGTTCTGAATGCGTAAGGTAAATGAGGAATGACTTTGGGCCACTGCAAAATCTTTAAAATGAACTAGATTTGCTTACCCTATTCATTTTGAGTACCCAGGAAGTGTGCAGTTGGCATGCTAGCTGTGAAAAGCGCTTTTAAACACGTCAGGGTGAATTATTTGGGTGTTCTGAATGCATAAGGTAAGTGCAGAATGACTTTGGACCACAGGGAACAGCATTAACATGAACTAAAGCATCACAAGAGTCCATGTTGCGTAATGTAAAACCTTTAAAATGCACTCGTTTTGTTTTTCACGTTTTTTAGAAATCAGATCCGGCTCGTCTAATCTTTTGCCGATGCATTTTCCCCATTTGTACCTCCGACACAGGCGCTGTTGTCTGGTGCTGTAATGGTTCGAGCAGACACCTCCAATCGCTCATAATTATTCCTGCGTCTGTGTGTGATCCAGTGGCTTTCTGCTCCATTAGCCCGCAGCATGGCCATAGACGATAACGTACATCCTCCCCTCCTACGCTGCTTTATGGATACACCGGGTCTGTCACTGCTAAGCTCTGTGTTAACTAAAGGAGCAAAGAACTTATTTTTGTGCTTGTTTACATGCCAAATCTGATTATAATCTGATTTCCGGAGTTATCAGATCACTGAAATGTCTGTAAACAGTTCCATCTGATGTGGATGATCTGATTTCTCTCTGATTGTTCACACCTGAGCAGGTTTTGATGAGGAAAATTAGGCAAAAAAGAGTAAAGTAATGAGACAAAAACAAAAAATGAAAATGTTAAATACTGAAATAATTGTTAAAATTCAATGTTATTGGTCTTTCAAATACAACTTTACTTCAAAAAATCCATTGATTAAAGACGCTGTACCTGATTTTTACAGTCAGAAAATGTGGAAAACAGAATTAGTTCATTTAAAACAGTTTGCAAAGGTCCACAATTACCCCTCACTTCACTCCTTATACATTCCGAGCATCCTCATTATTCACTGCAATGAGTTTCGCAGTGTTTTTCAACTCTCTAGCATGCTAACTGTGCACTTCCTGATTATTAGGTCAATAGATCTTGTCATTATTAGATACAGACAGCACACAGCATTTGGACCTCAAAAGACCGGGGCTTTTTGATGATTTTATTTCTTTTATGCTGTGAACACACACCAGAAAGTGTGGTAATATAAAAAGTATTAAGTGAACAGATTATTCCCGTTATCTCATTCTTACCGGACAAATTGTACCCTGTTATCCCATTGGCTTTCTGCTCCATTAGCCTGCAGCATGGCCGTAGAAGATAACGTATATTCTCCCCTTCCACACTGCCTTATGGGTACATAGAGCCTGTCACCGCTAAACGCTCTGTAAGCGTCTATCTCCGAGCTAAAAGGGTGAAGAACTTTTTAAAGTGTTCCAGTAACAATAGACACTGGCTCTGTGGAGGAGGAGGAAGGGGGTGGCTGGAACGTGGCTAATTTAAGCAGAGGAGCAGAAGATGGGAAGAGACCGGTGCAGACAGGTGCAGGCAGGGGAGAGATGGTCTAATCTGGCTGTACCATCAGGACAGGCCATTTTGGACTTACAGCGTTTAACTATTATTCTTCCAGGCATGTGTGGGCTCTTGTTTAGGAAAGAAAACCTGTAGGATGCAGAGAGAGGACTGCTTTTGTCTGCTGTACAGTTATGATCTATGTAAATGGCCTCGCTAGGTGCTGCGCTAGCTCCAAACAGCTAAACATGGGCCCAGAAGAACTTCACAGAGCAGATGACTTTGGTGAAATTTACTGGTTCCAACCTTTTTTGTGAAACTGCAACAATAAACACATCCAAAAATCGCCATTAATGTCAGTCCTAGATAATGTTTCCAAATTATAAATAGCAGCAACAATTAAAGTTACTGTCAGTGAATTTAAGAAGTTAGCATAACGATTAGCAACGTAGATTAGCATATGAATAACTGACTAATTCACATAACAATAGTGCACCAAAAACGTGTTAACTCAAACATTTCAATCATAAAAGGCAATAGTACAGGTGTATAATGATGTTTCACCGTGTAATACTTAGAGACGATGCTTAAACAAACAACAAAAGAGAAACACCAGAACAGAAGAGCGGCCATTTTGCTGAAGTGAGGCCTGAACAACAACTTCCTGTTTAAGGTTCTTCTTCTACTATTATTACTAAAAGAGTAAATTAAAGCGGCCACTAGATGGCGAAATTCAGTTAATCGAAAATCAGTTAAATACAGTAAACAATAACAATCTATGACACCCAAACTTTGTTTTTTTGTTAGTTTTTTCCTAATAAGATGTGACATGTCTCCGATCAGCTGTGGTTCCAGATAAGATAAGATAAGTCAGGACTTTATTGATCTCACAGTGGAGAAATTCAACAGTCACAGTAGCTCCAGGCGTGGTCAGTTTGACAGATTGACGTTAGCTATGAGCGACATCACTTAGCATTATGTTAGCAAAACAATTAGAACTATAACACGGATTTATCAGCAAGGGATGCACAGGCGCCATCTTTCTGCTTCTTTTTTTCCCCTTTCAGCTCCAGACTCATGATATCTCTTACTTACCGTTATTATCTCTCATTTCTATTAAGATTTGAAGATTGGTAATTAATGTCCACAACTCGGAAAAGACGCTAACTGGGCTGTACAATCTCAGGGAAGACGGGTGCTGGACTCTTTCTATATATTTGCCCAAATTGAGAGATGCGGTACACTTTTTTATTTTCACAAAATCGATGGGCCTGCTCATAACTAATTCCTATATTTATTTGCAATGTAATAATTAGCATGACATTTTAAAATAATCAATCTTTGGGGGTTCCTGCCAGGTGGTTGGGGCCCTACACACTCTGCGTACTCTGCGATAGGCCTGATTCTCTATGTGAATAGGCTTGCCTCGCCACAGATCTGACCTGTAATCAAACTGTGGTTGTCCCTTGAGATAAATCGGTTCAGTCTCTACCGTGGACAGTTTTACACAAAGCAATAACACCTCCACGAAGACAAGCAGGTGACGGACCCTCTAACCAGAAAAGTTACACAGTTCTTCTATAAAAGTGTGACGTTCTGACGTCAAAGAAAAGAAAAGACCATATCAGATCTCAGATGGGCACTTTAAGACCTGAGACCTCCAGCCTTTTCCTGCCACATGAGAAGAATCCGATTCGGTGTTGTGGAAATGGTGGCGTGGCTCAGATTGGGGTCACGTTCGATTGGATTCTCCTGTCTGCACTGACTCATGGGCTGAATTACACACAGTGACTCCCGGGTCTCATGATGTCATCCCTGAAAATGTCCCTTTATGATCACATCTGCAGCACTGAATCAGTCTTGACATGATGGACCTGATATGTGATGTGTTGTCATAGTCATTTAAAGAGCTCATATTACGATATTTTCTGATGTTATAATGTTGTTTCCTCATCACAAATGTGCCTGGAGTTCTGTTTTGTTTCATTCACACACGTTTTAGGGGTTTTTGGCGGTAGAAAACGGGTTAGGGTTTTGTTTTGGGTGGTAGAAAACAGGTTAGGGTTTTGTTTTGGGCGGTAGAAAACGCAAACATTTGACATGCCCTCCAGAGTGGAAATCTTGAAAATGCTCCATCCTGTCGCCATCGTGTAAATAGCTGAAAACAGAAAACTACATTCCCGTGGGCCGTGGTGTAGAGATTACGTCACAAACACGAGTCAGTTCAGGAAAAAAACAAACGGGGCAGAACTTCAACTGCAAATGCCACAGGACTCGTGTCAGGAAGTGACTCCACTGATCACACCGAGTCATTCAGAGCAGAGAAGACAATTTCAGCATATCACAGACATTTTTGGTGCACCAGAGACATTATGTGCAGGTATTTGGTCTTGGTGGTGCTGCCACCTATGGACTGCACGCGGAATTCTCCTTCCAAACTCTTTCTGTGTAAAAATAGCCTGAGTAAACCTTTATTATTAGTCTGTCATTATGAGTCTGTCTACATCTCCAAAGCTCAAAATGCTCTGTTCCACCTGGTGATGTCATGTAAGTTAACAGCTCCTTTTAGCTTTTGTTCAGTACAGACTGGGATTCCTGAAATAATCCAAATGATTCTAGTGAAGGTGTGTGGAGTTTAAATACACAGTGCAGCACTTCCTGTATTACCACATGACATCACAAGGTGGAACTGTGTTTTCTGTTTAAGTGTGTTAAACGTGTGAATGAAACAAAACACAACTCCAGATCTGTTTCTGATGAGGAAATAACGTTATAACATAGATCAGAAAATCATGTATAATAAAAGCCCTTTGAGAATAACACAGGAGACCGCCTGACTTTTACCTCTGGTGTAACAATCCCAGAAACATTTTATTTACGTAGCACTTTACAGAACACATTAAAACGGTCAATAAAGAAGATACACAAACACAGAAATAATACACAAAAGATAAAAAAACAATAAATCAGATCGTCAAAATAAGTTTGAGTGAAACAAGTGTGAATAAAGCTACAAAACACTCCAGGTATGTTTTAGATAAGAGCACAATGTCAGATCATGCCCTTCACTGTGGCGCCCCCTCTGGTCAGACACGGCGGTCACAGATTGGAGAGCCACAGTCGCAGATCTGCATAAAGTCTGTGACACGTTTAGAACGGCTGCTGCCCTTTGCTTGAGCAGTGTGATTAGTGTCAGTCCGTGTGAGCGTCAGCGGCTAATGCAGGGGAAGAGTCTGCACTGCTGCTGTGTGAGCGCCGCATATCAAGGCTAAAGCAATAACTGCCCTTCAAGGTTTCTCTCTTTCCCACTGGGCTTTCTGCACAGACCGTATAACGAAGTGAACTAAGCGAGTGTGACGTCATCCACAGCGTTCGGCTCCACTCGCATGAAGCTCGAGTCAGGCTCTATATTACGAATAAGATTTTTTAACGGACAAAACAGCTAAATAAAAACAGCAGGATCACGTAGAGCGGGTTAATACGAACGTTTTAAGACCAAAATGACGAGGCCCATTGAGTTTTCCCAAGTCAATGGGAGCCGGGGTTAGAAGGAGCCAGAAGAGCTGCATGCAAACTTCCTGTTTGGAAAGCGGTGGCTAGTGCGTTAGCTGTGTCCATTTATATATACAGTCTAATATAATAATAATACATAACACTTGTATAGCGCTTTTCATGACACTCAAAGACACTTCACATAGATCAGGACAGACAAACACATGAAAGAAAGAGATAAACGAAAGATGCAGTTTTGAACAGATGAGTTTTCAGAGCTTAAACATGGGCAGTGTGGAGGAGGCTCTGATGTTCTGGGCAGGGACTTCCAGAGAGAGAAGGTCCTGTCCCTCCAGGTCTTAGTCCTGTTTGGGGTGAGACAGGAGGTTGGCATGAGCTGAACGGAGGGCACGGGTGGGGGTTTGATGGTGGAGGAGCTCTGGGAGGTAAGTGGGGGCCAGGTTATGGAGGGGCACAGTGATGAGGAGCCAGAGTCCAGCACGGGAATGATTTTGACAAACCGCACCCGCCTGTACCCGTCATAGAAAAATCGGCAACCGACGCGTTTTCCGACAAATAATAATAAAATTCTGCACCTGATCCGACCCACTATAAACACAGACCAACACCAGAACTGCACCTGAATGAAAATCAGTCCAAGAGCCAAAAAAGAGCCACAACGTTACACTCTCCACTCGCTAATTTTCTTTTCAGCTCCTTGGGAGTCACTTTGAACTGCAGGACATCGTATGTCGGGTTTGAAAATGAAAGTGGCAGAGATTTGTGGGAATGTGCGCAGGCAAAAACATATAGATTTCACATTTCATCATGTAAAAACAATGGTATGTTTGCATTTCACTAAAATTCAGCCCTGTTTTATGTTTAATTTGCGGTATATGCGTCGGGTATCTGTGGGGACCTGAACCCGGGCAGGACTCTACATTGAGGGACGGAGCCAGTGGAGATGTTTGAGGACAGGGGTGATGTGTTTACGGGAGGAGACAGACAGTAGAGTTTTGAAAGTACCGGAGTCTGTTGAGGAGTTTGGAGGGTGAAGCGTAGAACAGGCTGTTGCAGTAGTCGAGGCGGGAGGTGACAGAGTGGATGAGGGTTTCGGCAGACTGATGGGCGGAGGCGAGCGACGCTCCGGAGGTGGTAGAAGGCGGTTTTGGTGATGTGTTTTATGTGGTGTTCATAGGAAAGGGTCTGAATGAAGATGGTGCAGAGGTTATGGAGGTGGGAGGAGGAGACTGAGGTTATTGAGGGTTTTTGTGAGTGTTTTGGGGCCGATGATGATTATTTCTGTTGCAGTTGAGTTGGAGGAAGTTAGTCTGTGGTTTTTCTGTCACCTGACCAGACCCACACGCTTTGACAAAACTTTATAAAGACGAGTGGATCTGGAGCTGTTTCCTGTCTCCCTGATTTCAGACAGTGTGACTATATGTAAAAAATAAGAAAACACAACAGAGGATTGAGAAATGGCATGAATTTTCTGAAAATCAACACTGAAATCACCAAACTATTACTGATCTCAGGTAAAAGAAGTTGGATATTTTCTTCTGAATGTTATGTGAGATGTTTTGGAGAGAAGTCTCCTGTGTTTGAGAAACACGTACAAATTAGCAGCTATATTTGGATCGTCTCAAGTTTGGACAGAGAATTTTCACCCTCTGTTGTTCCAGTCTCTTCTGCATTCTCCAGCAGGATGTAGAAGAGACCGGCTGGTTTTGTAGAAAAAGGGTCTAAAGACAGGGGGCGCTCTGCAACAGTTACCCATGTGCTTTTTCCCTGTGAATGTTGTTTCATCTGGTGGTTATTTATTCTTTTATTTGACCGATGCCCATTTCACAGTTTTACTCTATTAAATCAGCAACTTTATGAAACCCTGTGAGGCGACTGCTGTTGTGATTTTGGGCTCAACAAAAATAAATTCAGTGGAGTCGAACTGAACTAAAGGCTTAAAGACCCTGTGGCTCATTTTGTTCTTCTGTGTTTCTGAGTAAAATGTGTCTTGCCCCAGTAATGATACTTTACTTTATTGTACCAGCATCACTTAAGGTCAAAACAATTCTGCTGCGCGATGGCCTCATCTAAAGAAGAGTTTCATTGTCCAATATTGAGGAAATCAAAACCTCCACCCTGGTGTCTGAGAGCTGTGCTCTTATAAACTCATTGCAGTGAATAATTAGCATGTTCAGAATGTATAAGGTCGAAGGAATAGATTTTGAACTCTTTAAAATGAACTCTTGTTTTGTTTTTCACATTTTTAAGAGCCAAAATTAAATGTTCCAGCTTTGAGGTCTTGTATTGCCGGTAAAATCCCTCAGTCGTCCAGGTACAATACACGGCAAAGGAGAAATTCATTTCATCAACTGGAAACAATTGAATTGAATATTTTTCACAGCTCATCAAAGCTGCTGCTTCATTTGTGCTCAGACGCTGGTGCACACTGCCAGACCGGAAACCTTGTGTTGTAGACTATTCCAACTGGGTTACTACTGTAATTCAGAAATTGTTCTTAATGTTCTGCCCGCTAAAATGAAAATAAATGAAATGCACTTATTCAAACATGCTTGAATGAAACAAAACACTCCAGGTATGAGTGCTACTCACACTGCTTACAAATGAGCCCATGTACCTTCAGAGACCGAATCATTTGGATAATTTCAGCCCAGAATTGCCCGTCCCTACCAAACAAAAGGTAAAAGGTGGACATTCATTTGAAAACTACCACTTCATGACATCACAATGTGGAAGAGAGCATTTTAAGCTTTGGTCATGCAGACAGACAAATAATAAAGGGTCAGTCAAACATGTGAACGACACAAAATACAACTTCAGGCATGTTTTTGAGGAGGTAACAAGATTCTGACACGGCTTAAAGTTGAACTTCGTCCCGTCTGAAGCTAAAGTCCATTTCTAGAGGAGGTGGAATTCTGTCAGAAGCCAAAAAACGGCACAGATCAGTGTTTCCTCGGTGGAGATCTCACTGTGGCAGTGAGTCTGTCAGGGCAACAAACTAGTGCAGTGATGGGGGCAAGTTCTGAACTTCCACGTAAAAGCTTAAGCTTAACTCCACTTTAACCCATCTGACAACAGCCACGAGTCTAACAAACCAAACGCTCTGCCTGGTTCACTCATTAGTGTCGTTAGAAACGTTAGAAAACTTTATAAGCACTTTTAGCATTAGCTTGTTGATTTCCCACTGCACAGGCCAAAGCCCAAAAGACTCGACTGTCGACTCCAGCGGCGACGAGAGGCTCGAGCCACAAGAAGCAACAAGTGAGAATCGACTACTGACAATAGAAACTGAGAGATGTTGAAAGAAAATGGTTCAGGACTGTATTGTTTTAGCATTTTCAAAACACATAATTCACTTGTAAATAAATGGGATTAGAAACGATATCGACAATCGAGTCTTTTGGGCTTTGGCCTGTGCAGTTGGAAATGAACAGAGGGAAGTGTGAGGTGCTTATAAAGTTGTTTCCAGACACTAATGAGTGAACCAGGCAGAGCGTTTGGTTTGTTAGACTCGTGGCTGTTGTCAGATGGGTTAAAGTGGAGTTAAGCTTCTTCAGTGTGAAGCAAATTGATGTTTTACGTGGAAGTTCAGAACTTGCCCCCATCACTACACTAGTTTGTTGCCTTGACAGACTCACTGCCACAGTGAGATCTCCACCGAGGAAACACTGATCTGTGCCGGTTTTTGGCTCCTGACAGAATTCATCTCCTCTAGAAACGACTTTAGCTTCAGACGGGCCGAAGTTCAGCTTTAAAGATAGATATATGTGTACATACTTTATTGATCCCCGAAAGGAAAATTCAAGTATCACAGTGTATCACAGGTGCACCTTTAAGGAAAACAAATCGGAATAAATATGAGGAGAGCAGGAGGAGAAAAAAAGACACAAACTCCAGACCAGACTCCTGTGGGGGGCATAGTGTGGGAGCAGGACAACAAATACCTCTTCAACATAAGTACATGATCAAACACAGTACAACATACCTGCAAGGGGAGGGGAGTTACAAGCAATACTTAAATTTATTTCTTTATTGCTCATGCATCAACTCAAAGAGAACGGCAACAAAAAACCCCGACAACCACAAAGTCCATATTCCAGCCATTACCAGCCTCGTCTTTGCTGCATGAACAAAAGGAACAGGAAGAAGATAAATCTTATGAACCTGCTCCTTTTACAGATCAAAAATTTTCGTTAATAATGAATCCCCGAGTCACCAGTGAGGCGTCTGTAAATATATGACATTCTCTTTCTTGTGGTTTACATTTCATTAACTTTAAACACTTTCCTCAGTTACATCATCCATCATTATTTTATCTTTTTACATTTTCTTAAATAGAAACATTCGTGCAACTTTTAAAGTAATTAGTTCCACATCTTGACTCCGAACACAGAGACATTTTAGTTTTAATGTCGTCTTTGAAAATACAGAACTGAAAAAATATCGTCTTTTATGGTCACAGTCGTCCGAGACAAACGTAAAAAGATTTTGTAGAGTTTCGGGGAACTGTCGATGTTTCTCTCCACAAAATGAATCAAATCTGAAGATGAACTAAGTCTTTAAACTGTAGTTGATTTGACTTAACAGACGGTGGTTTGCTCTGAAACCCTTTCTGTGGATGATTCCTGTTGCTCTTTTTTGCAGGAAGAACAAAGGTTTTATTGTACTTAAATAAGCACTGCCCCAAACTTCTGAGCAGCAGCTAAAATATGGGAGAATTAATGAGGAAAATAACATGTGAAGAGAATTACAATACAGATCTTTTACTTCATATAATATGACAAGATTTTTGCAGATTTTTCTTTTTATGTAGTTCACATGAGACGTCCAGTTTATTTCTTCATCTAAAATGATTCCCAAGAATTACAGCACAATACAACAATGAGGCGTGAGATACGGGTCAACATCCCAACGTGAAAACTCAGAAGAGTAAAGTTTGTGTCCTGTAGGAGCTTTAATAATGCTGGGCCTTTTTAGTCTGTGCTAAAACCACAGGTTTTGTTCGTATCAGTAACTGAATCTGATGTTTTCTCTTCTGGGACAAACTGGCCCATGTTTGCAGCTCATTCTCCTCCAGTGGAACCAGAGAAACATCTGCTCCAGTTCAGCTGCATTTACCTGAACCCCTGTGATTCAGTCCGACTCTGATCGTTTATCAGTCCTTAAATTTAACTGTGTAAAAACCAAACAAATGACATTAAGAAAAACATTTTTAACCCTTTAAAAATATATATTCAACAAGGAGAGTGAAGAGGACGATGAGAGGATGAGGAGAGTGAAGGACACAATGAAAGGATGAGGAGAGTGAAGGACACGATGAGAGGATGAGGAGAGTGAAGGACACGAGAGGATGAGGAGAGTGAAAGACACAATGAAAGGATGAGGAGAGTGAAGGACACGATGAGAGGATGAGGAGATTGAGGGGATGAGAGGATGAGAAGAGTGAGGGGATGAGAGGATGAGGAGAGTGAAGGGATGTGAGGATGAGGAGAGTGAAGGACACGATGAGAGGATGAGGAGAGTGAAGAGAACGATGAGAGGATGAGGAGAGTGAGGGGATGAGAGGATGAGGAGAGTGAAGGACACGATGAGAGGATGAGGAGAGTGAGGGGATGAGAGGATGAGGAGAGTGAGGGGATGAGAGCATGAGGAGCAGGTAAACTCTGGAGAAGCGGTGAGGTAGACGGGAGCAGAGTTAAATCTTGGGGCTGTATTTACTCCAGCTCCATTTTTCAGGCTTTTAGGAACTGGCAGGAAAAGAATGATCTGAATCTAAAGAATCACTGCTGAAAAAGAATGAGTCTGCGTCACATCAGCCTCTCCCCTGGGCTCAGCTGCATTTAATTGAAAAATGAATGAGCCACTTTAAAAAATAAAAACAATAATGAGCACACACTCCTTGCTTTGATAAATGCCTTCATGGAGAGTTCTGAGAGTTTTATTCTCCGAACACAAATAGTTTGATTCATTGGTTCATTTCAGTACGTTCTGGTTTTACTCCAGCCTCATCCTTAAAGGTGCATTCTGTAGCTTTTCTCCATAGAGACGTTATAGCTTTGTCCGGTATGTTTCACAGTATATAGTATTAAAACTTAAAACAAGTGACAGGTCAGATCTGTGGAGAGGCGACCCCGCTCACAGTCTGAATGTCGTAATTTTATACACGGATCAGTGACGTGACGCCTACATTTTCTGTCCAATTACAATTTCTTCAGTTAAAAGGTTCAAATTTTATAATTCAGCACATTTCTGTAGCACCTCTGACCTCCAGGGAACCAAATCATGTTTTTCATAAATCCTGAGTTATTCTGCATGTTTTTGTCCTTAAAGTGTTCAAATGTCATGTGGTGCGACCGTGCATCATGTGGTGCCACTAATAACAGCAGAATTCTGTGGCTGGAGTTTAATAACAGACAAAGTCGACTTGGGTGAACGGTTCTTTAGGCATTTTTCTTCATTTTCAGCATTTTCCAGGGCAGTAGTTTGTTCATTAAACACAAGCAGGTGACGTCATATTGGAACAAAAGAAAATATCAATATGCATTAAAAATCTAAAGAAACACAACAGTTTGTTTCTGTACACTTCATATTACTCACTTAGATTAATTAGAAAATAACTTTTTTAAGGTTATTCTCAGCACATGACAATTTTAAGGTCGTAGCCAATTAATGCGCATTAAAAAAACACAAAAAGTGCTTAATATAAATGTTAAACATAGATTTATGCTCCTGACACTGTAAATATTTGAAAAAGTTCAATAGAAACTCATATTTTTTTATATTTTACAATTTGCCTGTTGAAAATCCTCATTCGTCATTGACCCTTATTTCAGCCATTGATGTTTTTGAGAAGTGAGTCCCACATGAGTCAAGGTGAACGTTCCCTCGTCCTCCTCATTTCAATAGCCCCTCGTATCCATCTTTAGTATTTGTGCTCCTCTTTTCTTACTATTTTTGCCAGATACATCAGACAGATTTTTAGATATGTGCTCACAATAAGAATGCATGTTTTCAAGGTGTTTATGTCGCTAAAAACTTGCATACACGAATAAATACATAATATAACAAGTCAGGGCCATACTGTGGAGCACTGCAGGGACGTCAGTACATAAATACATCATCACACAGATGGATCCTTCAGCAGAAATGTTACACCGTGCCCCTTTAACCACCCCAACCCTCACAACCCGTCCCTACACCTCGCCTGGTGCTTTCTTGGCTCCTTCCTTTGCTCTGATTGATGCGGGGCGTTTGCTGCAGTCGGAAGGTCGCGTCCATCACCGTGGCAACATGCACTGACCGGCCGGAGCTTGTATTGTGAGTGACCACAGCGGAGCGGGCAGCAGACGGTAATTGGAGCTGACAAAGTGCCTGGGGTGTCCTTGGATCGGGCCTAACGTGGCGCCACATGCAAATCACAGCTCACAAGGTTTGGTCTGTGTGAGGCGGGTCTGATATGGAAATGTGTCCCGACAAAGTGGAAAAGAGTGTTCGGAATCAGCACGACACAGGCTCAGGGAGGAATAAACAGCCTTAGTAGATAACGAGGGAATCCAATAAGGTGAAATGACAAGGAATATCGGGGTTCATATCTGGCCACTTTGTTTTGGGAAACAATTTATGGATGTAGAACAAACAGAGGTCACAGCGGCTTCCGGCACCGCTCGGGCTGATAGGGGCAAATGCTTTTCATCGTGATATTAAAGATAACATTTGAGATAACATTAGAACTGATGGGGCACCTGCTTAAATCTGTAGTGAAATAATAAACTAATAATCAAAGCTTTTTTTCATTCTGGAGGTTTTGATGGCACTGAAAACAGTAATATGCATCCTTACAGTGAGTGGGTTTGCATCTCCACGAGGGATGTGCAGGATTAATCGACTAATCGATAACTGATCATTAAGAATTTCGTCAGTCACATTCATTTTTAATCGACAAACCAAATGTCGGGTGCTGTGCAGCAAAAGGAGACGAGTCTGCGTCTCACAGCACAAACACTGGAGCTGTGGCCTCACAGTCCCACATCTCGGCTCAGGCTCCTTGGAGATCCCTATATGCCTCAGAGTGCGTTTACCTGCACATCAGTGTCCCGGGTATGATCGGGTGTTTTGAGTGTCCCGGTTTCGTCACGGTGCAGGTTTAGCAGTGTCCCTGTTACTGCAACAGCTGAGTCCAAAACACAAACACTTTTCAGTCTTTTCACCACAACAGGAGCAAAAGAAATAAAGTGAAACGACTGTTAAATAAAGAGCTGCACTAAACCTGCACACGTATAATCTGCACACGTATAATCTGCACACGTATAATCTGCACACGTATAATCTGCACACGTATAATCTGCACACGTACGATCTGCACACGTATAATCTGCACACGTATAATCTGCACACGTATAATCTGCACACGTATAATCTGCACACGTATAATCTGCACACGTACGATCTGCACACGTACGATCTGCACACGTATAATCTGCACACGTACGATCTGCACACGTATAATCTGCACACGTACGATCTGCACACGTATAATCTGCACACGTATAATCTGCACACGTATAATCTGCACACGTATAATCTGCACACGTATAATCTGCACACGTATGATCTGCACACGTACGATCTGCACACGTATAATCTGCACACGTATGATCTGCACACGTATAATCTGCACACGTACGATCTGCACACGTATAATCTGTACACGTACGATCTGCACACGTACGATCTGCACACGTATAATCTGCACACGTATAATCTCTGAAAACATGAACCAAGGAGCATCAGCACAAGGAAAGAGCTGCTTTTTTCAGCATTTACAGTTTATGCAAATGAGTCATGTGGTTTAAGTTTAGTTTCTGTAAGACGTAAACAAATGTTTAAAGCTGCATTAAACACATTCTGATCTCACACTGATGAGGCTCTGTGGTGGTGATGGTTTATATGTTGTAAAGTTAAGTTTATTTATGCAGATTAGTAACAGTAATAATAATGATGATAATTTAAATATAAAAACATTAATGATTAATTCATCAAGTGTTAATTCTCCCGACAATCGATTAAGAAAGTTCAGTCGAATGCCCATCCCTAATCTCCACAAACCTGACTTATTTTATCTGGAAAAGGTCCTTTTCCTGCTTGTTTCCATGGAAATGTTCCTTTGTCTATAATCTTCCCCAGTGTGGCACACGGACGATCTGTTTTCATGTCCCAAAAGTTTTTCTTTTTTTTCCTTTTTCTTTCATGGAGTCAAGTCGTTGACTTTCCACCTCCTGGCCACACCGGCTTGTCAAAGCCTGATCCCGTCAGATCTCAGAAGGTAAGGAGGGCCGGGCCTGGTTAGTACTTGCAGCCTCACTTCCGTCAGTCTGCCCCAGGGCAGCTGTGGCTACAACAGTAGTTTAGCACCACCGGGTCTGGAGTGAATGAAAAATGCTGTAAAGAGTCTTTGAGTGTCCAGAAAAGCGCTGTATAAAACTGATGCATTATTATTATTCCTATCACTTTTCTTTGTTTTATGGCACTAAAACAAAACCGGCCTCCGACTGTCTCCACAAACCTGACTCTTATGTGAGCTGCTTGTTTCCATGGAGATGTTGTTCCTGTCACTTATAAGCTTATGGCGTAAAACATCTTTCTGTCTCCATCTGTCTTCTAAAGTGGTTTTAACGGTCTACTTCCTCCGAGTCATGATGTCTCTCCACCGACATGAAGTCATATTTTAAAGGTGTCTTCAATAATATTTGCACCAACTTGTTTCAGGCTAATTAAGTTACAGCTTATAGCCAGTCTTCACGTCTTATCACTTTGGTTATTTAAGTTATTAGCCTCTGCAGAGCCTCCACAGTCACTCTTGAAGTCGCTCTAGGCTTTAGCATAAGCCACAATCTCTTTCTCTGTCTGTCCAATCAGCTGCAGTGCCCGGTTATATAACAATATTACACATTTTAAATCATCCTTCATCTGCAGATATGGCCCAGCAGCCCTTAACACTACACAAAATGTCTCCTGCTTCTCTCTAAAGGTGCACTGAGGAACTTTTCTAATGACTGATGAGTATATCTCCAAGATTATCTGTAATTTTCCACTGTGTTGAGTTCCCTGTCAAGAAGATAGGGATAAAGAGTCAGATCTGTGCAGAGGCGAAGCTGCTCTCACCAAGAATACACGTTTTTCAAGGTATTTTTGAGCAAGAAAAATGCCAAAAAATGAATAAATACAAAATGAATCAAATTAATTCTATACTTCGGAACATTGAAAGTGGAACTCCGGCACGTTTGAAGCTAAAGTCCATTCTGAGATCTCACTGTGGCAATGAGTCTGTCAAGGCAACAAACTAGTGTAGTGATGGGGGCAAGTTCTGAACTTCCACATAAAATGACAATTTGCTTCAGACTGAAGAAGCTTAACTCCACTTTAACCCATTTTACACCAGCCACGAGTCTAACAAACAAAACACTGCCTTTTGCACTTATGAGTGGTTTGGAAATGTTATAAAACAACTTTATAAGGACCTCACACTTCCCTCTGCTGATTTCCCACTGCACAGGCCAAAGCCCAAAAGACTTGATTGTCGACTCCAGCGAGAGGCTCGAGCCACAAGAAGCAACAAGTGAGAATCAAATACTGACTGTGAAGAAGAGAAACTGAAAGTTGTTGAAAGAAAATGGTTCGGGAATGTATTTTTTGTAGGGTTTTTCAAAAAATATAATTCACTCGTAAATGGGATTAGAAATGACATCGTCGATCGAGTCTTTTGAATTTAAACAACACATTTTCA
The DNA here is from genome assembly GCA_030686955.1 of Odontamblyopus rebecca. Lineage (NCBI taxonomy): Eukaryota > Metazoa > Chordata > Actinopteri > Gobiiformes > Gobiidae > Odontamblyopus > Odontamblyopus rebecca. The sequence goes on along the minus strand of CM060661.1, from coordinate 606,976 downwards.
GGAGTCTGATCTGTACGAGCGTTCACCATCCTGTTAAGGTGATTTTCAACAAAAAGGTGAGAAAAATCAACAAGTCAGTTCTTTATGTCCAAATTAACCAAAATTGAGCTTCAGACAGAGCAGAGCCTACAGTTAGCGTCACACTCCCAGAGAATGTTGAGGACATCAGCTGCAAAACATCAGTAGTTGAACCAAACGATATGAAGTGAGGAGACTGAGAACATTTGTGTTTGTTTGCTGATCCCATGCTGTCGTTCTAAGACGCTTTTTGGCGCTGGACAAAAGCAGCTATTGTGTAAACAGATTGCGCCAGATGCCATCCCGCTGGCCTTTTCTATCCCTCTGTTTGCGGACATCACGTTACGGTCTCGTACCTTCTCGACGTTACAGAAGCAGAATGTATCTCTGCACTGTTTACAATCCCATTTCTGTCTGTTTCTATTCACTGAAGTCAACCCACTGAGCGTCTCGAGGCTCTCGCCGAGACAAACCAATATACCAGGGATGAATGGCCTATAATGGCAAGTCCCAAGGTAAAGCCACAAATAAAGACATGAAAATCCATACTTCTCTTCTTTTAGCTGCATTACGAAGCATCGGTTTTAGCCGAGCTGTCACAGAGAAGTGTTTCGGAGCAGCTTTTTGTCTATTGAAATCCCATTCTGAAAAGCAGCCTGAGAAATGCTCTTTACTGCTTACACAGTGATCAGCGTGGATTTTAAGATGATGTGGCGTTTCTTGGCGGAAAATGTCCGATCGATATTTCAGTGTTTTTAAATAAGAGGTTTTGAATTGAGTTTCTTTCATGTTGTTGTGGGGCGGTGTATTTATGGTGGATTATGAAACAAAATCACTATTGCATCTGAAGGCAAAGCTGTGAACCTTTTTGTTTGGGGTCAGTCACCTTGTTTTTATGGATATGTCAAACGCCTCTCAGGGTCGCCTCTCCACAGATCTGACCTGTAACTTGGTCTGGTTTGGTGTCCATGAAGATTGGAAGGTTTACTGTGAATAATTCCAGACAAACCAATAATCTCCATGTGTGGAGGAAAAAAAAGGACTCTTCACCAGAAAATTTACAAAATTCACATTTAAATGACAGGTTTTTTACTGCTAATAATAACTTGGAAAAAACTGTACTGTGCAAAAGTCAAAATTTATGTTTTGATTTGTTTGTATTGTGATTTTAAAATCGTTCTGATTCTACTTTGTGTATGAATTGTGCTGTACAGTGCTGTGCCTTGCGTATTTCTGGAAAATTGCTGTGTGGGAGTGAATCACGGAGGCTCGTGGGCTGAGTCTTGGACAGAATTGTACTGCTAACCATAAGGACGGGTTGAATAGGGCCCTGAAGAGATCGCTATATTACTCAAACATGCATGGATGACATATAAAACCTCTTCAGCCATGTTTGTGATGAGGGAACAAGAATAAAAGACGGCAGAAAGCTCCAAAAAGTAAATAATGTAAGAAAAAGCAATAACATCTTCACTGAGGCCTCCCGTGTGAAAGGTTTTACAGTGCACCTTTGAACAGCTCATTCCATAAATTTCTTTGCTAAAAAAGTGTTTTAATATATTTGGATTTATTTGTTTGGAGGATAAGCCCCTTGAGACGTTTCACCATCTGGTTTTCCAGGGCGTCCTCATAGTCACAGTAACAGAAGACAGATACAGTAGGACAAACAGGAATCTACATAAAGTCAAATAAACATAGAACAAACAAACCAATAAAATCAGCACAACCAAACACACACGACTGTTAGACACAGAATAAATCACAGCTGAACAAAAAGAGTTCAAATATAGTCACAAAATACAACAAGATGAACAACAAAATTCAATAAGATGATACAGAACTGTGCAGAAGTTACAGGCAGGTGTGGAAAAAATGCTGTAAACTCGGAATGGCTTCAGAAATGGAAGTGTTCATCATTTACCTTCATCAATCAGCAAAATGCAGTGAATGAACAAAAGAGAAACTATTAGAACTCCAGACTGTCCCTGTGAACGTCTGTGTTGAATAATGTTTGAAATAAAACTAACCTTGCATCGCCTGAATCGTCTCATGTTGAGGTTCTATTTTCTCATATATCAGTCGCCGCTGTCGAGCTTCTGTCAGGAAGAACAACTCACTGCTGCTCAGACACAAATCCTTCAAATGCAGCGGTCAGTTTGACTTCTAAAATTATTCACTGGACACAGACGTTCACAGGGACAGTCTGGAGCTCTAATAGTTTCCTCGGGTCTGTGGAGTGGGTCAGACTGTTTTTAGTGGCAGGACGACTGTGGCCATTGACCTGCACTAGCCCAGCACCAGCACCTCTGCAAATACAAGGACTGGAGGAAGATTTAAACAAGTGTCTCCACACGTCTCCAACACTCTGGAGCACCAGGAAATAAGTCCAAAATTCTGAACTGTTCCTTTAAGTTTGTTTCCCAAGAACACAATGACAGCATTAATTTTTGGGAGCTAGAAACACATCGGTAACATGTGGATCAGAGGGTCTGAGTGCTTTACCGTTTATGTTTATGTCGAGAGCGAGATTCAAACCGCCGACCTCCAGATCAGAGGACGAGCACTGCAACAAAGCTTGGCTAAAGTGTAAGATATAAACACTTAAATCTATTAGAAAATGACTTAAAAGTAGTGATGAAGACAAGTTATCTTAAAATAAACTCCTCTAGACTAGAATGAAGCAGTCTCAGAACGTGTAAGTTGATAATAAATCTGAAAACAAGATGAATAACGTTTTAAAATCTTGGCCAGATCAGAGAACCTTTCAGTGAGCGCTCTTCCAACTGAGCTACTGACGTCTGTTTTTAAGTCTATTTTTGCCACGTGAAAAGGTAAAACGTTGTTTGTTTAATCCACACACTCGAGATTGAATTATGGACCTATCATCTTGGGTAATACCTCAGATACAATAAAGGCATCACCGAGGCCAGTCCTCTCCCTTCTGTAGTCCAAACCCAACTCCAGGCTCCTCCTGCCATCCCTCTGTACTTTGCCACCTCTGTCATGAAATATTACAGCAATATAACAACACAACATCACTTTGGGTGTACACAGAGCTCAGGGAAACAAACTAAGTGGAGTTTATGTGGCGCTCCTGAAGAATGAAGCCCCACAAAGATAAATATGTAATGTGGGGAGTTATGGAACAAAATAAACATCTGCTATTCGAAGCCCGGAGCAGTTTTTGGAGAGCAGATATGGGCGAGAAGTGATAGATTATACACGGTCTGTAAAAGAGGGGAAGAACAGATGGTAGGCACAGTTCATAATTCAGTTTATAAGATCAATTTTTCTGACAAATACGGCAATTCAAAGTAAATTAGCAATGTATATTAAAGGTGCAGTCCCTTTCCTGCTGAAGGGAAGGGCCCGTACTCGTGGTACAGGATTTCCACTGATCTGACGGTTCAAATCCCGACTCAACATAAACATCACTGGCTGAGCGGTCAGTTCCACTCACCCACACATTGGCTCCTACTGGTGAAGCTGTCGTTGTGTCCTTGGGCAAGACACTTACCCCACCTCGCCCCAGTGTCTGCGTGCACTGCTGTGGAAGTGGGAGAATAGTTCCTTGAAGCGTTTTGAAGGTGGAAAAGCGCTGTATAAAAATGTGACTCCAATCTTAAACTTCTGTCTTTAATGATTTGTTTGTATGGCTCAATAATAAACATGTGGGTTTGCCTCTCCACAGATCTGACATGTAAATTGGTCTTGGCCTCACCTGTTTGTCTCCATGGAAATAGAAAAGTTAATGCTCTACTATAGAAAATATATTTTCTTCTACTTCTTCTTCTCCTTCTTCTGCTGCTTTTGCTTCTTCTGCATCATCATCTTCTCCCTTCTTCCTCCTTTTTTCCCCTTCCTTCTTTTTCCTTCATCTTTCTCCTTCTTCATCTTCTTTTTGGACTAGAAATACTGTTGTCAGTAAATATGGCGAAGGATAAACACAAAAGTAACTGAACTCCTGTCTTCACCATCAGAATCAGCCAAGTTTAAAGTGCTTGATCCTGAAAAGATCCTTAAACTAAAACAACACGTGCCTCATGTTTTATCCATAAAACATCCATATGTCGTCTCCACATTAATATTCATACTATTCCTACACATGTGGAATGCTGATGTTATGTCCTTGGGCAAGACACATCAGTCACATCGATGTGTTAGAGTAACTGTGGTTCAAATCATTTCACTCTTGTGTGAAAGTGACTTGTGGGAGTTTGAGTGTCTGTGCCACAGACAGAAGTGTCTGTGCCTCTTCAATCAGACACAAACACACAGAAGTTGGGGGGATGTGTCTTGCCCAAGAACAAAACACATGCACCAGTGTAAACTGATATCGACCCGACAACCCTGGGATCTGTGGCACTTGAGTTCATATCTACAGCTCTGGAAAAAACTAAGAACCCACTGCAAAATGATCCGTTTCTGATTTTACTGCTTATAGGTTTGTGTAAAATATACATTTTGTTTGATTCTATAAACTGCTGACAACACTGCTCCCAAATGCCAAAAAAAATTGTTATTCAGACCATTTATTTGCAGAAAATGACAAATAAAAAAGATACAGTGTTTTCAGACCTCAAATAATGTGAAGAAAACAAGATCATCTTCATTTTAAAACCACACAACACTAATGTTTGAACTTAGGAAGAGCTCAGAAATCAGTATTTGGTGGCAGAACCCTGCAGGAGGATGAACACAGCAGAGGCTTTTCTACTTTTCCTCCTTAAATAAGATTTGGTTCAGCAGAATGAGGTGTTTGTGTTGGAACAACCGTCACAGGTAGAGATGATTTCAGACAAAAAACATTCAGTGGTCTTTTTTTCTAGAGCTGTTTACTCCAGAGTACTGGAGTAAACTGCAGAGTACTGGAGTAAACTGCAGAGTACTGGAGTAAACTCCAGAGTACTGGAGTAAACTCCAGAGTACTGGAGTAAACTCCAGAGTACTGGAGTAAACTCCAGAGTACTGGAGTAAACTCCAGAGTACTGGAGTAAACTGGCATCGACCGTCACCCTTGGGCTTTGTGGGCCTCAGCTTCATATCTTTTTACTCTAGGATCTCAATCACTTCTTGTTATCGATGCTTTTATGAACAAAGCATTTACATACACAGGTATTTCCTCTCAATAAACTGTAGTCACACATATTTATTATTATTTAAAAGTGTGTATAAAAATCAGGGTTATTGTTTTCTGAGCTCTTCCTCAGTTCAAACATTAGTGTTGTTTTAAAATGAAGATGATCTTGTTTTCTTCACATTATTTGACATCTGAAAACATTGCATCTTTTTAATTTTGACCATTTGTCATTTTCTGAAAATAAATGCTTGAAATGACAATATAAGTTTCTGCAGATACGTGGGGATGTCATTGCTCTGCTTGGAATGTTCCACAGTGTGACATTAAACAGCTTTATCTTATTTTATTCAATTACAGGTGTTTTTATAGCTCAATAATACCTAAAAAAAACAGGGATTCTGACTGAGCGGGGTTGCCTCTCCACAGACGTGACCTGTAACTTGATCTCGTTTGGTCTCCATGAACATAGAGAGATTTAATACTGTACAAACCAATAATATCTCCATGAAACAAACCAGAACCAGAAAAATGACACAATGCACCTTCACGCTGACACAGCTTTTCTTTATGTCTTAGTTTTATCCTCCGTAAACTCATATTTTCTCAAAGTTCTGGCCATCGTCAGCAGAAGTATCGAGTGAGAGAAGTGAAGAGTGAAGTTGTAAATCTGCCTCTCGAGCCCATCACGGCCTCTTCACTCCGCTATGGAAGAAGTGTAAATATTGGCCGAAAGCTACAGGAACCAAGCAGCCAATTATTTCCCGTATAATTACCAGGCCTCATGTTCAGAACGCCGTGTTTTTCATCAGACGTGGTCACAGAATATTAAGGGTTCCCTAGGCAACGGTTAACCTCCAGAGAGTGGCTTTTTTCAACAACAGTGTTTGTGTCATGTTTAAAGACCGGGTTAGCCTAAAGACGAACACAAGGATCCGAACGCTTAAAGATGCAGTGTGTAACTTTTCAGTTGGGGTCCGTCACCTGCATATTTCTGTGGATATGTCATTGCTCTGGCTGGAATGTTCCACAGTATGACATTAAAAAGCTCAAAATACCTGGAAAAACAGGCATTCTGACTGTGTGCTGTGGATACATCTCCACAGATCTGACCTGTAACTTGGTCTGGTTTGGTCTCCATTAACATAAAAATAAACATAAAATAAATAAAATAAATATAAATAAAATAAATGAATACAATTAAATAAATAAATAGAATAAAATAAATAAAGGAACATAAAAATGAACATAAAAAATACTACTGTATTACTGTAAAACATCCCAGACAAAGCAATAACAGCCCAATGGAGAAAAGTATTTGATGGACCCAGAAAAGTTACACAATGTACTTTTAAATATGATTTTTTTAGTCTCTACACAGCAAAAACTGGAGGGATAAATTTCAGAGTTGGTTTTAACAGAAAAAGTTTTAACTATTTGAAAGTTAAATGGAAGCTCGAGTTAAGGTTATTTGCAGAGTTGATGCGATTGAAGTTAATTCAACTTCTCCTAGTGTTAATTTGGCTCGTCCCACCACTTCAACCAGCAAGAGACCAGTTTGAACCAGTTTTGTACAGAATTTCATCTTAAAATAAAGTGTAAAAATAAAACACCTCTGTGTGTTCAGCTAAATCAGGATAACCCTACAAAGTGTCATCCGTTTACTATGAAAACATGAATATAACTCTTGATTTAGGGGTGAAACAGGAACTTTGGTTCAGTGTAACCTATTTATTTCCCAAAATGGTAAATTAACTCTAGAACAGATTGGACTCATAAAACCCTGAAAAATGTTCAAATTGATTCTGTGAGAGACAATTTTAACACTGCTTATTTGTCAAGAGCTGAAACCTTCGTGTCAGCATGTGTCCTGCTCCAGGAACTCTGACTGATCAGGATGAGCTCAAAATCATTATTTGTTATTGGAAATAGAGTTGGAAATGGTCCTGTGTCTACACTGTTCAGTCCATTTCTTAGGTTGTTTTGACAGAACCATTAGAACCAACACTTGTATTCTGGACCTCAGTGACTCTGTGATGTGTTTATGTGCACAAGGCAAACGAGAAGAGAACAGAACTACATCTAGTCACACTGGGGTCGGTCCACAGAACATGTGTGACATCTGCCCAAAAGATGCTCTCTCTTTCTCAGGAAAAAAAAGTAAAATGACCTCCAGAGACCTAAAGCTTTATGCTGGCGTGGCTCATTTTCAAAGACTGATGCACAAAGATGCACATCAATGTGCTCATCCCAATGCATCATATACTCTCGGTTTATGATTAGGATAAAAAAGAAATGTGCTCATCTTCATCAAAAGTTTGGTAATGCATCTTTACATGTTCTCGTTTGGGTAATAATGTCCCTACAGCCCAACGGCCGGACCGTGTGCGTGAAAAGAGAAGCATTGAGCTGAACATTTTGTACTTTCGTCAGGTTTCTCCCAGTCTTCTCTGCGGCTAATGATCTCTGTTTCTTCAGTCCTTTCCTCTGCATGATCTGATCTCTCACAAACCTAATTTCCTCTTTCACTCCATCTCCAAATCTCCTCTTAGGCCTTGGGATCCTGAGCAAAGCTCTGCTACATCTGAGATGGTCTCACCACTGTTAATTACACATTTGCTCAGATTTCTGTTCTTGTCACATCTTTTGGTTCTTGGAGTCTTAAAGACTTTGTTGATTTTTGAATAATGGGCACATTTTAAAATGATACACAAATGGTATAACTTTAAATAACAATACCCCTGTACATGTTTCTGTGACTCGTAATGAGCTTTTCTCAGTCGCTTTGGCACATTTCATCTACTGAAAATTGCCTCTTGCAAAACGGCTCACACAAAATCCTAAGCAGAACTTTAGTTTTTTTAAACACAATTTGATCTCATCAAAATGCAGTTTTACTTTCAAAACTGATCAGTCATTTCCCAAAGCCAAAAAACTCTCAAACGCTCTTCATGAGCTTTTCTTTCATTCATCTGACAGAGCGGCTCAGGGACACAGAAAATCACTGGTTTAGTGCAGTTTCTCTCTGTGGTTCACACTTTACACAGTCTGGGACTGGGCCAAGGCTCTGATTGGATGAGCCACAACATGATCATCCAATCAGATCCTTGGCCCAGTGTTTCTCACCTTCCACGGTGGTTGGTCTCTCACCCTCATCAGCTCGGGTTCTACCAGAGGCCTGGGAGCTTGAGAGTTCTTCAGTATCTTTGCTGTTCCAGTACTGCACTTTTCTGGACTCAGATGTCTGTTGTCCTTCCTGGGATCTGCTGCAACCACTCATCCAGTTTGGGGGTCACGGCCCCGAGTGCTCCGATCACCACAGGCTCCACCGATCCTTTCACCTTCAGGCCTCTCCAGCTCTTCTTTGAGCCCCTGGTATTTCTCTAGTTTCTCGTGTTCCTTTGTCCTGACATTACCATCGCTCGGTATTGCAATGTCCACCACCACGGCTTTGTTCTCTCACTTATCCAGAACCACGATGTCTGGTTGGTTCATCACTGTTCTGTCAGTCTGTATTTGGAAGTCCCACAGGATCTTGGCTCATTCTCCACAAAATGAGGCTCATTCTCCACCTTGATCCTGGGGTTTCCAGCCCGTCCTCTGCACAGATGTTTCTGTACACTATGGCCGCTACTTGGTTATGTCGCTTCATGTACGCTTTCCCTGCCAGCATCTTGTCACTTGTGGAGGTACTTGTGGAGCTTGGATGTTTCATCCTGGACAGTGGTTCCCACACTCACTAGTCCTCGGCCTCCTTCCTTCCGGCTCGTGTACAGTCTCAGGGTGCTGGACTTGGGATGAACCCTCCTGCAGGTCAGGAGCTTTCGTGTCTTAATGTCCGTGGTCTGTATCTCCTCCTTTGGCCAACTTATGATTCCTGCTGGGTCTGATCACTGGGAGGGCGTAGCTGTTTATTGCCTGCGCCTTGTTCTTGCCATTGAGCTTCTTAGGACCTGCCGTACTCTTTGCAGGTATTTGGTATTTGGCTGTCGCCGCTTTCCTTGTTGCCTCGGCAAGGTTGCCATTGCCTATGGGATATATATATCTCAATCATTCTGGACTTACCAATACTAGTGAATGAAGTGCAGTGATTCTAACCTCAGGGCTCAAGCTCCAGTGGCCGTGAGGGCTGTGGGACTGTGCAGGTTAGAGGTTAATAACTCACAGACCGGGGTCTTCGTCCGGACCCAGACATTTATTTTGGTCTGAAAGGAAAACCGTTCTCTTGGCGTCCTCCTCAGATGCAGCAGGAAAACAGCTCCATAGACATTTCTATTTAAGATAATAAAGTTTAAGTGTCCAGAAAGAGGAAGAGCGCAGACTGTAGAGGGCAGTGTGGGAGGAGCAGAGCACAGACGTGAGGCTTGACGACTCTAGAGGAATCATCAAATCATCATCAAAGAAGGAAAAGTCTGATATTGCAGCTCCTCTACAGTCTACATTAAGAGTAGACGGGCTGTATTATAGAAGATAAAACAGCCAGAGAAAGCTCTGTTCTGGTTTTCACTGAATTCAAATTCTGAGCTGTAAATCATTGAACCACATGAACTGAAACTCTTCACATATGAACTGAGCTGTACAGTCATTTGATCCACTCTGGAGTCTGTTTCAGTAGGAGCTGCTAATACAAACTGTAAACGTGGGGTTAGTTTCAGGGTAATTGGGGCGTCTAACTCGTGTCCTCCATTCTGACCAGAACGTAATGTCTTATTAATATCAGTGTTATTATATTATACTCGTGATCAGATTATCAGGATAAAAATTACATGATTTTTTTTTGCATCTTAAAACGTCTCCAAATCGATCTTGTGACCCCTGTTTAAGATACGCATTGAATCGTGGGAAAACTGTATCGTCGTTTCCCTGAAGATGTCCTGGACCGAGGAGATTTTCTCTACCTGAACCTTCTCAGATTTTAGTTGCTGCACTGGAAAAATCAAACCCCAGCGTCAAAAAGGTTAAGACCCCCTGATGCAGGAAGTGCGTCTGTGCTGCCAGTAAGAATAAACATTTCTGGAATTTCTTCAATCACAAACACATTGCAGGATTTGTGCTTTTCAATCTTCATGTTGAGGTGTTCTGGCTCTGAAGAGCGACGGGGAGATGGAGAGATCAGTCCACACTTTCCAGGTGATAATAAAACTGTATATGCAATAAAAAAGCACAATACTGACTACATTTTTTTAAAGTATTTTTTCTTTACTTATATTAATTGTACAGCAGATACTTTTACTTCACCACGTTTAACAGCAGGTATCTGTACTTTCTCCACTACATTTTGGTTTATATTGGACTGAAAAGTTTTCTTTATGCTTTGAGACCTGCTGAAGAGACTTTTTTTAGCATTTTTAATTTGAGTTAACTTCACTTCACAACTTCAAATACATAATTATACACAGACAGAACAATTAAGCAATCAATGTAATCACTCAGAATCTGCTCAATTCTTGATCAAAATCACTACATTTGATCCTAAAATCTCTGCAAAATGCTTTTACTTTTAACTCTTTAAGTACATGAATAAACAGGGACTTCATACTTTTAAGTAGCTTTTTTAAACTTTTGCTCTTGTAACTGAACTTTTATTTTAAGGTGCATTGTGTCACTTTCCGGGTGGAGGGTCCATCAGATGCTTTTCTCTTATCTATGATGGAGACCAAATCAGACCAAGTAACAGGTCAGATCTGTGGAGAATCACCCCGGTTCAGTCAGAATACCTGTTTTTCTAGGTATTTTCGAGCTCTAAAACCACTTGTAATTGAATAAATGCAAGTTTAATGTCGTACTGTGGAATATTTGAGGCAGAGCAATGGCGTATCCATAGAACAAAACAGATGACAAATGCCTTACCAAAAGTTCCAAAGTGCGGCGGAGGATTTTAGGTCTGCAGTCTTCATCGAGGGGCTCTGGTTCTGAAGTGATTAAAGTGTGACCACATTTGCATGGGTTTCATATTGGCTCTATCCTCCATCTTGTCAGACCAGGCTCTCATTTTATTTCCTCTGCCCTTTTCCACCGCTCCTATCATCTCATCTTCCTTTCACATTCCTGCTCAGCTCCTCTCTGCATTTTAAGACTCCAGAACAAAAGGCTGTGGTAGTTACGCAGCTTTGATCTTCACCTGGGCCCTGTTATAGAGCGAACGCTCAGATCTCCAAGCTTTAGTCAAAAATAGATCAAAAAATAGATCAAAAATATACCTTTTGTAATCCTGGAATTTAAATTTCCTTAAAAGGTTCTTTATTACACAAAACTGTGAGCAGCTTTAAGCCATGTTCTAATGTCTCACCAAAAACACCTGGAGTCATGTTTTGTTCATTCAGACATGTTCGGGTATTATTATTATTAGTCAACATCTCCAACGCTCAAAATGTTCTGCTCCAACTTGTGATGTCATAAAGTTGTAGTTTTAAAGTTAACCCTTTTAACCCTATAATAATAGCTGTATATATATTGAAACACCTGGTCTTTTTGGTCTGTTTTTCTTTTGTTTTTTGATTATTCTTATTTTTTACATATTTGCTTATGATAAACCAGATATTATGTGTTCTTAATAAAGACTGAATTTAATTTAATCGTCTATTGTGTCAAAGAATTCCCTATGTGTAAATAATTCTGTAAAACTGTCAAGTATTTACCATTTTTATGTAATTAAACACCTAAAACTGTGTTATAAGACGAAAAAGGCCAAAAAGCAATTTAATTTTCTTCAACTTTCAAGCCCCGTTTCACAGCTTTCAAGGCCAATTTGTTTACATTTGTTCAGTCACAGGTGGTTTTAAAGCTCAAAAATACCTAGAGAAACAGGCGTTGTGACTGTGAGCGGGGTCGCCTCTCCACGGATCTGACCTGTCACTTTGTCTGGTTTGGTCTCCATGTAGATAGTAAGGTTCATAATGCTATACTGTGGAACATTCCAGACAAAGCGATAACATCTCTACAGAGAAAAGCATTTGGCAGATCCTTCTCTCGGAAAGTTACACAGTGCACTGTTAATCTCCATTCAACTCTGGGTGCTCGTCGCCCTCTGGTGGCCACAAAAAGGACTGAGGCATTTTTAAAAGACAAATTAGCAGCACTTCAGCACATTTAAACCCGCTATTAAAAGAATATATCACGCAGTAAAACATAATGCATAATAGACTGAACAATTACAGTGACAAGTGTTTTTTAGTCCTAAAAACGCGGCCACTTGAGAAACATTCGTCTAATGTCTCGTTTCTGATAATCGTGGTTTTGTCTGATCTATGGGCAGTGCAGCTCAAAACAGGTCCTTTTGGAGCGGGTCCCAGTCCAGATCCGGCTCCCAAACAACATAAAACTCAGAAATCCCTTTCATCTTTTGTAGTGGAAAATACACTTTTGTGGTTTTTCTCCTGTAAACAAAAATCTCCAAAATCGCCTCTTGTTTTCTATTTTTTTCGCCACATTTTTTGTTCTGTATGTGCTCTTTTCAATGTTCATTTTAGCTATTTATACTCATCTTTATTGTTACATTGCAGCGGATGTCATCAAAATTCCTTGGTGTGTGAAGCAAACTAAAAGCACTACTCGAGTTCGACTTAATCCAAGCTTTATTTTTACAGTTTGACTAGAAAGAGCTGGAACTGCAACAAGTGTCTCAAACATATAATTATAGTTGTAATCCAGTTAGTTTTTCAGCTCGTCTCTCTCACCTCTTTATTGAAAACACAAAACAGGACCATAAACATTCAGACTGAACACAGCCTCCTGAACATGTGTTCAAATTGGAATAATTGTACATGTGTATATGTAAAATGTATATCAGCTATAAGGGGAAACGGTGCAAAGGCAAAATGAAATAGTGATTCAGTAGCTCCTGTAAATCTGCTCTGAGGGGAATCGATTCTCCTGATTCACCACAAAGAATCGTTTCTCGGAACTTGACCTCACATCATGAACAGCCTCCTGACATTCGAGGCATTTCAGTCACATATTCTTACTTCTTCGCTCAGACTCGGCACAGATCCCCTTTTTGCCCCTAAATCGTCCCCTGTGCTGCCGTCTCCTGCCCCCTCATCTCCTCCCCCTGCAGGCTCAGAGCGGCATTACAGCCTGTAAACCCGGGATTAGCCCCTCCGTTCCCACGCAGCCTCGCACACAAATCCTGCTGCATTTACATAGCGGCTCAGAGTCACACACCATCCAGAACCTTTAACGGCAAAAACACCTTCAGCTTTTTTCAAGGTGCATCGTGTAACTTTCTGCTGGAGGATCTGTCATCATCTTGTAATGTTCCATAGTAGTGCATTAAAGTAATTAGATTAATCTACATCTCAGCTTGTTTTGCTCAAAAATACCTTGAAAAATATGCATTCCTTAAGGTAATATCACCTGCTTGTCTCCATGGAGACAGAAAAGTTTAATGCCAAACTGTGGAACATTCACTGCTCTTAAGCCCCGTCCACACAAGTGCATATTTGAGTCAAATTCGAGTTGTTTTTGAGTCGGATTTGAGTCGTGTTCGTCGCACATGCAGTGTTCGTCCACACTAATCCGATGGAAAACGGCTCCAGAGACGGAACGATCTGGTGCAGTTCCCACGAATTCTTCTGAGCACAGATCTGATCCGGCACCGCGTGGACGCCTGAAAACTTTAATACGCTGACGTAGGGGCTCGAGTTATCGTCCTTATTGGACCACTTCACTGTGACTTGCCCCTTCCTGATTCGCTGTTTCGTGACATCGATCATGTGACACTAATGTGGAAAACAGTTTAACAAACCTGAGACAAGTAGGAAACAGCAGAAACTGAACCTCGTCATCGGTCCAGGAAAAGATGTTTGCATCTTCCTCGAAATCGGCTGTAATACTTCAGACACTGTGCTCCACCTCCTTGTTTTTACCGCTCATGTGACGATGTGACGCCAGCCCAGTCATGTGATTAGAGTTTGAGGCGGTTTCGCGGACACAGAAACGACGTATCTGGATACAAATGGTTTCTGATCAGGTGATTCGTTTCAGCGTAAGTGTAAACGTTGCTTTACACTCAGACTGTTAAATCACTCACCATCCAGCGACTAAAACAGAAAAAACACTTTCAACTGGCTTTCCTTAAAGGTACCCTGTGTAACTTTTCTGCTGGAGGATCGGTCATCTTCTTGTCTCCATGGAGATGTTATTGCTTTGCCTGAAATATTCCACAATATTGCACTAAAATCATTATCTTCTTTTACAACTCAGCTTTTATTATTGCTCAAAAATACCTTGAAAAACATAGATTATTACTTCAAGTGGACTGGCTCCTCTCTCCACAGATCTGACCTTTAACTCGACCTGCCTGTCACCTGCCTGTCTCCATGGAGATAGAAAAGTTTAATGCCGTACTGTGGAACATTCCAGGAAAAGCAATAACTTCTCCATAGAGACAGGAACATGTCAGATCCTCCGCCAGAAAGTGGAATTGAAATAATCTTGATGTAGGTTCATGCAGCTGGAGGATTTGTACATTTTTGTATATTTTGTGTATATTATTTTACTGAAAGATAAAGGTCTTTAAAATATTATGAGAAACACACTCAGGCTATGGGACCTGCTGGATCTTTAGCCATGAGTTTGGAAAGAGAAACTGTGACATTCAGAGTGGATGAAAGCTTCCGGTGACATGAGACAAACCTGGGGCTCTTTTTCCACATGAACCCCAGAGGTGGGAGCAGACGGGAACAAAGATGGGAACGCGATGTGCCTGGAATTTCATTTAATTCTGTTTTTGATGTGCAGAACGACCCCATCCCTTTAAACCACATCCCTTTAAACCGCTCTCCCCAACTTCCCTTTAATGTTCAGGTTTTTTATCTCTACTAATTATTTCTCTATCTTATTAATCAAGTACGTGCGGCCACAGAAAGTCAAATGAGTCTCATGACCTACAGATGAACAATCAGTGAGTGAATATTTTACTGGAAGAACTTTGGTGCTTTGACTTCCAGTTCGTTGAGTAATGGAAATAAATATCAGAGGTGCACTGTGTAAGTTTTTGCTCGAGGGTCTGTCACCTCTTTGTGGAAATGTTCTTGCTTTGTCTAGAATGTCCCACAGTATGACATTAAACTCCTCTTTTTCCATGGAGACAAGCCCATAAGGCTTCCAGGACAAGTTGCATGTCAGATCTGCAGCGAGACAAACGTTTTTTCCTCGTATTTTTGAGCAGCTGTATTTTATGGAAGCCGGGGGAGAAACGCCACAACGAACACAAACACCACAACACCAAAAACAGGCGCAACTGAAGCGGCTGCAGGACTTTTCTGACCCAAGAAGGTTCACAACAAATACAAACACCGCAACAAATACAAACGCCACTACACGAGTGCAAACACCGCAACACGACAAAAAGCCACAACACACCAAAAAAAGGCACAATGGAAGTGACCGCGAGACTCTATTTTCCAACAGACCAAGTGAGGAGGATCAAGCAGGAAATGATTTACGACAGTCACAGTGACATCGCTCCTGCCACAAAACTAAGAATGACTTTTACAAATGTTTCCAACTTTGTTCACTTATTAGGCAGCACGGTGGGTGAGTGGCAACACTCAGGCCTCACAGCAAGAAGGTTGTGGGTTTGATCCCCGGGTCGCCCGGGCCTTTCTGTGTGGAGTTTGCATGTTCTCCCCGTGTCTGGATGGGTTTCCTCCGGGCGCTTCGGTTTCCCCCATCAACCTAAAACATGCCGCACCTGAACTAACATCAAGGACCATGTTGTCCACCCTCCTGTGGGCTCACCACCTGCAGAGGGGTACATAGGGGTCAGGTGCTATGAGTATTGGGCAGCAAGCTGCCCCCCCGACCCCGCCGGATTAAGCGGGAGAAGATGGATGGGTGGATGGATGGATTTGTTCACTTTTCCGTTCCTTTACTTTTCACATTCTTTTTCTTCAACTTTTCCCATTCACTTTCCGCTTGATCCTCCTCACTGTTGGAAAATGGAGCCCTGCGTTCATTTTCATTGTGGCTTTTTGCTGTGTTCCTGCATTTATATTTGCTGTGGTGTTTGTATTTGTGTTGTGGCGTTGAAAATGTTTAATTAGGTTCAGTTTTTTCCTTTGCCCCTTCAGAGCACGAACACAATCGAAGTTGTGTCTGGTTTTGTTTCACACTTTTGCTGTAAGGAGGGTTTGAAAACTGCTAGGAAAAGATGCTTCGATTACTCAAACACGCCGACTGTGACATATAAAACCACTTCAGGGGTGTTTTGTGATGAGTGAACGATGTTAGAACATAGAAAGCTCCAAAAAGTATTTCACATAATACTTAATATTATTCTCCAGAAACTCGGACATTGAGAGGAGATCAAGAGTTGCCAGCGTAGAGAAGGTTATGACTAAGAATTTCAGTGTCAAATTTTAGTGGAGATTTTGAGAAAAAACATCACAATTTTACGTTTTGTCCTTTTTTAATATAATTTGATTGATTGAAGCCAGAGTCAAGTATGTTGAACTGTCAGAAAAATGTGCTTCTCATTCGAAATCTTTCCCTGAGTTCCAGATGCCTTTTTGACACAGAGATGCTGCTTTTTAGAGTCGCACTACTTCCAAAAAAGAACTTTTGTTTGGAGCTGACTCGAATTTTCCTCTCAAACAAAATGATGGTTTCAAACAACATCAAATCCTGTCATGTCCTCATAGCAGCTCGAAGCACTGCTCTGTCTGAAGCTTTGTTACTTACAACAGTCTGAGCTGGTTTTAACAACAATCTCACCATAAAAAACAGACTTGGCTGAAGCAGGAGAGCTGATTTGTGCTGCCAGTGGAACAAGTCCATCTCAAATATTTTAAGTTCGCTGTCTGGGCCACGAGTGCTTGTGAAAATCTGTTGTTTAAATCCATTTTGCATGTTTTTCTTGAGTTTCTGTTGGCGGTGTTGCTAATATGTGCACTGTGTCACCATGTACCTGCTAGACATTCCTCCGTAGACATACATGCAGTGCCTCTCAGCGTGATGTAGGGGATTTAACATCTCCCTGGTGTATCCTGTGCAGCTGTGGGTCCATATAATGTTTGACAGTCCATTCCTCATGTGTCAGTGGGACTCACAGAGGGTCTTATGGAGGGAGCTGAGTGGACTCTGAGCAGACCTACAGCCGCCTCATGGACTGTGACAGGCTGAGTGACCGCCACTATTTCTCAATCATCAAATCAATGTCACCGCAGGCATTTTCACTTGAGCTGCCACATGTTATATATGTCCCGTTACTGCAGATGTAAAAGAGGTTCATGCAGCACATATGAAGGGTCCAGCAGTGTTTTACACTCTGTGCTTAAGTGGATCTTTGTCAGAGTTTATAAAGCACAGTTTTATTCTGTACCACTGTGTTTAGAAAGGATTTCACTTTTGCTTCGTTAACACTTTTTAGCAGCACAGGGCTGTACTGGACTTAATAATGACTCTAAATTCTACAGTTCTGCTCATCCATGTCAGACACCAACATGTGATGTGATTTCTTCACACATTTGGGCAAACTGTTATTCAGTGCTATTTAACATATAGTTTTCAGATCCTCTGGTTATTGCTCAGTCCTAAACCCATAATTCTGTTATAAGCCTTAATAATTACTGCCAAACATGTTTTGAATATAATGAATTAAGTCTATATTCATGCTTTTTTAAAGCGTATAGACCCTTCCAGAGTTTGCTCTATTCTAAAGCCTGGGACCATTCCACACTTTAGCTCACTGCATTCTCAGTGGGGGAGTTAGCTTTAGCCTCTGAGCATCACAGACTATGAAAAAGCAGCGCTGTTTTGGAGCCCACATGAGTAAAACCAGAGGCTTGTTTAAAAAAAGAACACATGTATCACTGTTTCTGCCGAGATTATTCATGTTAGCGCCGGCAGACATGCTAATGACCCCATAAACATTTCTTTACAGTAACAATACTGGACAAATGTGCTTTGTAACGAAGGTAAAACATTAGTTTTATTTCATCAGCTCCACAGACACTGGAGCTGGAAGTTAGAGACTGAATATTAATCGTTTTCAAATGTGACAAAGATACAAACAACATCCATTTGTCTGTGTTGTCTACAAAATCTAAATCGTTCATTTTTCTCTCCTATCAAAATGAATGGGACTTGAAAAAGTTTCTTTTTTCCTTCTTTTTAAATTCCATGGTACAGTGAGTGAAAAATGTGTGTTGTGAAAGTTGGTTCCTATGGAAACTTACGCAACAGCGTTAAGAGTATTTCATCAGCTCCTGAGGCTGTGGCTCCTGCCCCTGGAGGCCCCTGTAATGATGTACACACGGCTCTGTGTGCATTTCTGCAGCCTCTTCAGGTCTGTGTGCGTAAACTTAATTATCCTGAGGCACGGCTCGCTTATGTTGTTTAAGTACATTAATGTATGTGTGCATTTTAATGTTGTGTACTGCATTTACCATTCAGACCCTGAGGAGGATTAGGACTAAGTTCACTAAACCATCTCAGAGGAGTTTCCCTCTGTTCTCAGTTGCTTTTTCTTGCATAAGTGCAGCAGAGTAAGAGCAGCCAACTATTAATCAGGAGGAGTAGGAAGATTAAACCGTTTTCCCCATTTACAGGCCTATTGGAATTCAAAGGTCAGATGCTCTTATTATGCCTAAAAGTAGCCTGCAGTAGAGCTGCTTCTCCACATTTCTGATTAGTGTGACTATTGAACACCAGTGTGGCCTTACCTCATTTTCTCACTTGGAGCATCGGTAACTACCTGACGTAGCCTTGGATTACAGGACGGATTATCAAACATACACTTTACCAACCAGTCTGTCCATTGTTCTAATCCAGGAGCTTTTTCTAGATAGAATATTCTGCACTTCACACACATACATGATTCTGTACTTCTTCACAATCCAGATTAAAGAAGCGAAATACTCAAACTTCCCATTTTTGCAGCTCTTCTTCGCACTGCTCTGCCCTGTGCATATTGGGACTAGAATTCCCCAGTGTTTAGAGACGCTCTGACACCTCTGTCCTCCCCTGAGGGAAAGACGGAGCTCTGAGCACCTTTGGTTTTCCTCACACGGATCAGGATTTCTCTACAGTCTTTTAGTTCCTCCTCGGTCCCTCTGTACTTGTCACTTTGAGAATCTGTCACCTGAGCTACTTTGACATTTGGATCCGTTTTTTTGTAATACAAAGGCCAAAAAAATGAATGTGTTTGAGAAGTTTTAAGGTATTTTATGGATGTAGGCAGTGTTTGCTTTCCTGTAGATGATTCTAGGTGTTAATTTAAAGATAAGCAAGTCCAGGGATGAACTTATGGCAGTGTAATCCTGTCCAGGAGGTTTACATTACATTATTTTTGGTTGTTTTTCTCGCTAAAGAAAACTGAATTATGTCAAATGTTTTTAAAAGTGAAAATGTTACGCCGCAGATTCGAGCTCTGACAGGTTCTGATAAGGTTCTGTCAGAACTGAAGAAGCGTAAAAAACATATTCAAACTTTTAAAAACCATCTGCCCGGGTGACAGAATTCACTTTGCGACGCTACTTTGCAGACAACAACATTCCCTGGAGTGTGATGCTAACTGAAGGCTCTGCTCTGTCTGAGGCTTTTTTAGACTTAAATCTCAGGTTTAACACAATCCGATCAGGGAAAAGTGATTTAGTTGGAACTACAACAAGGAATATGTTTTTTTTACTGTTAAACCCTTCAAGCCCGACACCAGGGAATATGTTTTATAGAACCGTGCATAACTTTCCAACCATAAAACATAGAAACCTACTTTTTTCCTCGGAAAGAGCGGACATAGAGCTATTTGAACATTTTTCCGGCATTACCCTGCGTCACCTGCGTCACCTGCGTCACCTGCGTCACCTGCGTCACCTGCGTCACCTGCGTCACCTGCGTCACCTGCGTCACCTGCATCACCTGCGTCACCTGTGTCACCTGCGTCACCTGTGTCACCTGCGTCACCTGCGTCACCTGCGTCACCTGCGTCACCTGCACAGTGCGTGGTGATGTGTGGAAAAATAGTGTCCGCCCAAAGCTTGAGCTCCGTCCATTTTCATTAGGGGGAAAAGGGGAAGTTTTAATAGCAAAATTAATTTTAAAAAAACTCAGGTGAGGACAGATTTACTGAAATTGCACTTAAGTCTCCAAGAGTTAAACAAGTCTCAAATGTTTTTCAGTGAGTCACTCTCACCGGTTTTGTAGAAAATCAAACATCTGAACAGGATCCTGAACTAAAGATGTGTGTTTTTTCTTCAGTTTTGAGTTTTCAGACAATCTTAATACTTTTTTGGCAGCGTTTCCTGTGCCTTGTGTCTCCGTGGTAACTGCTGAACATCCCACCATACACAGACCAGTACATGTAAAACACCCCCAGCACGATGACACTGCAAAGCATCAGTACATTTTATCAGTCAGATCAGAACATTGAATTGAGGAAGAAAAAAATAAATAAAAAGCCGCTTAATCCACTTTAGTTTAATTTATTTGCGAGCCTCAATCTGATCTGTTATTCTTTATGTCAATGTTATTCCTGTAATGTAATAAAAATATATATATATATATAAAAATAAATCAGGGAAGAACTACTTGTTTTGTAGTGATTTGCAATTCAAGCATTGACTTTCCAAACAGAGCCACACATATCGAGTCCATGTAGAATATTATATCTGTATAACTGAGCGAAAAGCAAAACTATTACTTCAAATAGTAAATAAAGTCAACACATGGTAACTTCTTTTCACTGAAACAGCAAAAGAAGTGAAAATACCAGCGCCTTATTTCACTCATTTAAAGTTCCAAATAAACCCAACCCCAGTCTGTCAAACGCCCACGTCTCAAACACACCGGCTCCACACACAGGGGTTTTAGTCGCCCCAAAGCTTCGTGTAAACAGATTGATGTCCCCGTAACATAAGGGAAACCCGCGGAAACACAGGCGCTCGCTCGCATTGTGGAGGAGCAATAAAAGTGATTGTGGCTCATTTGGGAAATCAGACGCGTGTCGCTATTGTCACTATTGTAATGATCTGTTTGAAGACTGCGGTACGTGTGAGGCTGGAGCTGCGCACGAGAAACAGGCCGGGGAAATTCAAAAGGAAATTAGAACACGTACGGAGCAAATGTGCGCTGTGTTCTGGCGGTGGTGTAATTGTTTTCCTCTTCTGTGCGGGTGGATTCTGCCGAGGTTTGAGAAAGAAAAGGTGGTGCATCTTATTAATAAAAAACAATTCATCCATCGTGTCACAGAAGCAAAGAAATAAATAATAACGACTGCATCGATTTGTGAAACTAATGGGCCCTTTGCCAGCGTTTAGCTCTCGGGCCTAATAAGTGTGGTGTTTGCACAGTCTGCCTGTGTTTAGATGGTGATGCAGCTCTAATAATAATAATACAAGTGTAATTCGAGAAAAAATAAAACAATACTATAAATATGAATAAGATAAAACCAAAGGGACTTTTCTATTTGTTCTTTCTATTGACTGAACTGTAATAACTGTAATAAGTGTAATACTGTTCCTGTATCTGCAGTCAGACGACACCTGCAGGTTTGTCTCATTCTCACTATGTTCAGGCCTCGTATGAAAGAATTCCCTCCCTGAGCTGCAGAGGCTGCACTAACACAGCAGGTGCTTGAGTTTAGGTGGTGAACATGCAGATCAGAGTCTTTTCAGGAAATGATTCTCCACTCACAGCAAAACAGTCCTGGATTTGTGACAGACAAATGCAGAGAACAGATTTCCGAGCACAATAAAATGAAGCTTTGGGTGAAGAATTTTGCCTTTAAATTCTTTTAGTTTAAAGTCCTGAACACATGACTTGAGCTGCAGCTCAGTTTAAAGGACAAACATTATGAAAAATGTTTGTTTAAACCTTTGTTTTCTCATCCTTTACTTCTGAAGGTTTATAGTTCTTCATCCCTGACATAACCTGAGAGCTGTGACTGGTTGAACTGCAGAGACGATACGGGAAACTTTTCAAAAACAGCTCAGAACAGCACATTTTTTGGATGAAATGTTTCATATGAAGTTAATATGATTGTTTGTCTTGACGGCAATTAAAGAAAAAATAATTCCAAACTAATTGCTTTGGATTCCCACAATGCACCTGGACCCTGCTGAGCTTCACAGAGGCTCTGATGTTTCAGGTCTGGATCATCGGCTCTAAGCTGAGCTGGGCCCAACACAGAACTGTAAACCCGCCTTTAGTCTCAGAAAATATGTTTGAATTTTCCCAGGATTGTTGCATCACAAGTAGAAACTGCAGGTTTTAAGACCATAAATTATGGCCAAACTCGTTCAAAGCATTTAGACAAATTACATCCGTTACACCTGTGTGCTTACATTAAAGGTGCACTGTGTAACCTTTCTGTTGGAGGGTCTGTCACATGCTTTTCTCCATGGAGCTGCTACTGCTTTGTCTGGAATGTTTCACAGTATTAAATCCTTCTATCATCACCAAACCAGACCAAGTTACAGCTCAGATCTGTGGAGAGGCGACCTCGCTCACAGTCAGAATGCCTGTTTTTCTAGGTATTTTTAAGCTATAAAACCACCTGTATCTGTATAAATGGAAAGTAGAGTGGTTTAAAGTCACTGTGGAACATTCCAGGCAGACGAATGACATCTCCATAAAAACAAGCAGGACCCCCAACCACAAACTCTCACAGTGCACCTTTAATCTGAGGGGGGCGTGTTTGTTCTATAATATTCAGTTGCAGCTCTGTTGCCAGAAAAGCTTTGGCCCCAGTGATCCTAAAATAACACGGTGCCGGTTGTAACGTGTGGACAGAAAACATTTGTTCTTTACCTCCGGTTGCCATAGTTCTCACAGTGGCATTTTCAGCCCTGCTCCAAATGTCACCCTTTAGTTTTTCCTGCTCTTCAGACACAGTAGATGGAGCTGTCAGAGCAGGTGTGTGGATGAGGCGGCTTCTGAGCCATTGGACATGGCGTCGCCGTGACGACCCCAAACAAAGATGGCAGCTCTGGTTTCTGTTGTTTTCCCTGAACCTGACAAGAAACTGCCACCAAATACTTTACCTGTCCAACTTTTCACATTTTACCCTTAGACATGTTTTTTTCTTGCCACATATCCAGCAGCAGTTTCAACTATAGGCATTTCTCCATTTGTCAATCAAGTTTTATTCTATTATTTTCACTTTTTTGTCTGTGTCCCTCAGTAGATTCTATAGCAAAATGTCTGTCCCTATTGTTAAAGGTGCCAACTCTTTGCTCTGTCAAATGCTTTTCTCCATTGAGATGTTTCTGCTTTGCCTGGAATGTTTCACAGTGTTGTATTAGGCCTTTCTATGTTTATGGAGACTATAACTAGACCAAGTTATGGGTCAGATCTGTGGAGAGGCGACCCAGGAGGATGAAGGGATTGATGCAGTTGAAAGTCCTTCACAATCACTTGACTTAAACCCGGTGGGACATTATGTGTTGGTCCCTCAGGCTCTACAGGAGCTCAGTGACGCCCTCACACAGATCTGGGCGGAAATCTCCCCAAACCCCATGTGTCATCTCAGCAGGAGTGTGACACGACGTTATGAAGCACATACACATGCACATGAGGGCCACATAAGAGACTGAAGCATTTTGAGATGCAGAAATTACAGGCTGGCATAATGGAGCAGCCTGCCACACCATTATTTCACTTTGATTTTCAGGATCTTTATAAAATGATGTCTCTGTAGGCTCAAAATGTTATTTCTGTTAAAAGACGTGGCACCTTTTGTTCCTGAGACATTGCCCTGTCCATATTGTATAGATATCCAGCATATTTTATTCACATTGAGATCTGATGTGTTTTAAAAGTGTTCTTGTAATTTTTTTGGAGCAGTATATATATTACATGTTAAAGGGTTAGTTTGGGTTTTTTGACATGAATCTGTGCGTCTCCATCAGCAGAGTCGCATCAACACTGACTTACCTCCCGACAGCGTCTGAGCCAAGTTCTTCCCCGGTTTTGGTGCTGATGAAAGTGTCCGGCAAGTTGGCTGGAGTCATGAAAATAAAGCGTTTTTCTTCTCAAAACAATCTGTGTTCAAAAGAGCGACACATTTGCGTCACAAATGGTGAAAAAGTCGGACCTCATAATCGCTTGGTACTATTTTCTCTATGCTCAGAATCAGCTTTAGCACAGAGCCAAGAGGAGATCTTTATGAACCCGAATATCCTGATGCCCAAACTCCCCAGACGTAGTCAGAACAGCAGAGACAGAGGAGCAGAGACAGAGGAGCAGAGACAGAGGAGCAGAGACAGAGGAGCAGAGACGGAGGAGCAGAGACGGAGGAGCAGAGACAGAGGAGCAGAGACGGAGGAGCAGAGACGGAGGAGCAGAGACGGAGGAGCAGAGACGGAGGAGCAGAGACGGAGGAGCAGAGACGGAGGAGCAGAGACAGAGGAGCAGTGGATTTGTTGTTGTTGTTCCAGCC